>VXBO01010652.1:14518-41605 GCA_013400135.1 Rhinoptilus africanus | reverse complement strand
CCTTCCCCGCTCTCCCTCAGGCGGGGCCTCTTCCCGCCCCCCTCAGAGCAAGGCCCTCGCCCCCCGGGTCGGGCTCTGCCCCCGACTCCCACTGTCCCCCGAAATCCCAGCCTTCCCTCCCCCTGGCGTCCGATCCCTAATCCGGGTCCTTCCCGGGATTCCCGCTCCCAGGGCACCCCAGTGTCAGGCTGGTCCCGCGTTGCCGGTGGGTGCCCGCCCTGTGAGGAGACACACACACCCCCCACACACACCCCGCCCTCCGTGGGGTCTGTGTGTCCCTGTCCCCGGTGGTGCCTTTCTCCTGGGGCTCCTTCCCCACAGCGTCCCCGTCTCCGGGCGGTTTGGGGTCCCCCCTGGGTCAGGGTGTCCCTCCCAGCCATTGCCGTCCTTGTGCCGGGGGGTGGCTTTAGGCTCCTCTTTGCCCGAGGGTCCCTGCCCCCTCACACCCCCCCGTCTGCCTCCATCCTCTTCCCCCAGCACCCTCTTTCCCAGGCCCCGGGAGGGGGAGTGATGCCATTTTGGTTTGCATCCCTTTGTGTGGGGTGCTGTTGCCCCTGGCACACCCCCTCTCTGGCAGCCGAGGCCCAGAGGACACCCGTTTGTCACCCACAGCGCTGTCCCCTGTCACAGCCCCTGGCTTTCCCGCTCAGGGCAGTCCCTGTGGCCCCCTTACGGTGGGGGGACTCCCGTGTGTCATGATCCAGAGGTCCCACGCGCACGGGGACAGTCCTGTTCCTCAGTTGGCTGCGTGAGGACAATTCCGTGCGTCTCATCTCTGGCCCAAAGTACAAAAGGGTCTTTTGGCTCCATCTGTCCAACCTTGTCTCCCTCTACCAGGACTCAGGCCCGTGTATGTCCCTTGGGCTCTGCTTCAGTTTTTCTGGGTGGTGGTTGGTGCAAGTCTTAGGAGGGAGCTGGGAGAGGGTCCCTTGGAAATGCCTGCGAGGGCTCGGCTCTAATCCAGCTCATTGGAGGTTCCTAAGACCATCTTTATGTTTTCTCTCTGGAAACTTCTTCCTCGTCTGTGATGGCAGGCACAAATGTGGTGCTGGAAAAGAGGATTGATTTACCACTGCTCTCCTGGATGCGGGTAATGGATGCTGTTCTAGGAGAATATTCAGGTGGTCGAAGAATTTGGAAACCTCATCTCTTCCTGAATTAATATTCTTTTAGGCCTCAAAACCACCTTGTTTTCCAGTGAATTAGCGGATGAGTGAATGTTTCCTAAAGAGTGAAAGGGATTCGGGCTTGATCTTTGCAGAAACAAATAGCACACACACACACAAAATAATTAGAATTGCGTTTCTAGCTTGCCTGATGATGGAGTGAAAGCTTCCAAATGTAGTTCAACACGGCGCTGTCTTTCTGAGTCAAAGGATATTCCAAGTGCTTGCTGCTCAGAGCCTTGCCCAGGAAGCAGGATAATGAATTTAATCAGGCTTTGATCAGTGGTGCTATTAGGAGCCCTGTAGAAATGGAAATTGGTGGGATTCTTCTGAGTTTCATTTGTGGCCTCTTAGGGACAGTGGTTGCTGCAGCGCAATTAGCTTTTTTTTTGCTTTTTTTTTTTTGGTAGCTGTCTGGGTACTGGGAATCTAGGGTCTTTTTTAGGCACTGGATCAGGACAATGTAACTTTTAGAGCACTTGGCTGTGAAACATTTAGGCAAAGGGAGGAAGGCAAGCTGGCAGTCCTGTACGAGCTCGGCGCTAGTAATGAGATTGTGTCGAATGCACGTTATGAAGAAATTGCTGCCAGAAAGGAGGATGGTATCCAGAGGGGCTGGGAAGAGGTTTAGAAAATTTCAGCTGTGACCTCTTCACCCTTGGACAGGCGTCCAGGATTTCCCAACAAATTCCTGCTGGTTGCTTTTCCTCCACCTCTCTCCGTCTGGGTTTGGGTGAGCCTTGTGAGTGCCTGCGAGGGTTGGTGGTGGCGTGAGCGGGCTGTGGGATGAGGTGGCTTTGTTGGCTCATCCCGATCAGCACTTGGGATATGATATTGGTGCCATGGTTCTGTGGGAAGTGGAATTGCTTCTGTGCCTTCAGCAAATGGGTCTGAACAGTCTAGAAGTATTTGCAGGAGTGTCTTTGGACTTTGTTGGAAATCTTTTGTGTTTGTTTTTTATTTTTTTAATATTTGGCTTCTGAACCACGGTTTTACAGGGAGGGATGAATCCCGTGTCAGTGGAGCCCTGCCTGGGGATCCTTGCAGTAGGAGGGGGAGGAAACTGCCATCAGGACAAACCATGAGACTGTGCCAGGAAGATGCTGTCAGAAATACTTGCATTAAAGATGAACTTTTTCATGGACAAATCAAACAAACAACCATTTTATGCAATCCACCATTTCTGTTGACTGAAGAAATTCCCTTGGGTCCGTTAACTGAGTCTGGCAACAGCTCGGCCCTGCCTTGTGTTTAAACAAGCTCGTTAGCAGCTGGTGTGAATACAGGCAGTGATGGGCCTGGAAAGGATCAGGAGCGATGAACAGGAACTGGTTTCTGGAACACCAGTTCTAAGCATTTCTGTTCAAATAGTGAGCTGGGTCTTGGCTGTCCTGGTGGTCCCCAGCCAGCGTTTAAACCGAGTGAACCGGGATCGGGGTGGGGCTGTGGCTGGTGTAAGCAGGGCCAAATGTGGGTGGTATTAGTCCAACAGATAAATTTTGAACTAGAAAACTGTGGAGGGGAGGGGAGAACTTGAGCAGATGGGAGAAGAAAGTGGAGTCACAGAGGCTCACCGTCGATTCCTGAGTTTTCTGTAAGGCACTGTCAAATTCAGCGACCAAGGAGATGGTTCCTGGGGAAGCTTTGCTTGCGACTGCTGTTGTCATGGCATTGGAAGAGGAGATGCAGCTCCTCGGTGTGGGGTATGTGGGTGCTGCTCCATGCACATTCTCCACACCCTGGCTGGAGTTCCCCATGGATGGGAGCTCGCCAGCAGCAGAGGGAAAGTTGTGATGGTTCTGGAAGGGAGAAGCCATCTCGCACTGAAGAGCAAGATGAACACGACAGTGTTGTGTGATGCTCCGGAAACCATAGAAACAGTTGTAAGGTGCTGATTATACAAGGCACTGGGATCCCAGTGAGTTTGGGGGTTGTTGGGAAGGCGACTCTTGTTTCTGTTTGTTAAATGAACAGTCGAGTTCGTACGGGACATGGTGATGCTTTTCTAGGTGGCAGTTCATCAACTGGAAATGATCCCTGGAGCTCTGTGGATGTTGGCAGGGGCAGGGGGTAGGCATAAACAAATCCCATTTTTGTGGAGATGGGTAGATCTCTTATGTTGGCTGTGTGGATCTTGCCCGAGGCAGCCTCCTGCGCTCCAGAGGCTCCGATGACTGGCTCAAGCACCAGCCGATCTCTCAGGACCTTTAGGAGTGGTGCCAGCCAGTACAAAACACAGCTATTTAGTATTCAAGTGAAATAGCAAAATTGGGATTTGCAGCGTGCTTCTCCCTTCTCTGCAGTGTTGTTTTTGGTGTTGCCATGTTAATTCTAGCCAGAGTAGCATCTGCCACATATCAATTGTTGAAGTCCTATAAATTGGTACTGGCACAGGGCAAACAAACAGCATGTATTTGTCCTTTCCAGCACTCGCTGTCTGCTGTGGCTCTAATTGACCTCTGGAGAGTGCAGCATATGGCAATGGCCGTGATAGTCCTTGTTAATGACCCAGGCTGGTGGCTCTGAACCTTCTTTTCCTGGGTCGTCCTGTTAAAACAGAGATTCCAGGAGCCCTTTCCCCTCCTGGGGAATGGAGGGAAAAGAAGGTTTTCCTGGGTAATTCAGCGAGGAAAATGGGGCTGAGTTGCCTGCTCCACCACCACCTCGTGTGGCCGTGGGTAGGTTGTTTGACCTTTCCATCCCTCAGCTCCTCTTTGACCCAAGGGAAGCGGTAGCTCTGCCCGCCTGCAAGTGGACTGGGAGGACGGATGGTTTCCAGTGGTCCCCAGGCTGACGCGATGGGTGACAGGCTGCCCTGCGCTGGCAGGTACCACTGGCGTTGTGCTGCAGCTCCGTCAGGACACGGCAGTGCTTTCCAGCAGGCTTCAAAGTACCTTGTTTGGGAAGAGTTGGGTTTGCTGTCACTAGGGATTGGGGTTTTTTTCCTCTTCAAGCATACTGGTGTCCCCAGAGCGCTGATAGAAATTATTGACTACAAGGTTCATACTTCCATACCAGTACATGTGGGCTTTGTTAGCTTGGATACTGATTAATCATGCTCTAATTCATGGAAAACAGTAT
The DNA here is from genome assembly GCA_013400135.1 of Rhinoptilus africanus. Classification (NCBI taxonomy): domain Eukaryota; kingdom Metazoa; phylum Chordata; class Aves; order Charadriiformes; family Glareolidae; genus Rhinoptilus; species Rhinoptilus africanus. The sequence continues at coordinate 37,358 of VXBO01010652.1, read as the reverse complement.
TTTTTTTCCTCAAACTGTTGCCCAGTTGCTGTACTGTGTTAAGCAGTGACAAAGTTTTGCTGCAGATGTGGGTTTGCCTCCATGCTGGTTAAAGTGATTTTGCTATGTGTCTTTTGCCTACTTCTGGAGAGTATTATAAAGTTTAACTAATGCTCGCAAAGTACTTTGAGATGCCTGATTGACAGGCTTTGAGATGAACAAAGTATTTTTATTTTCCTGAGCAAATTCCTGTTGTAAAGAATCCTAGAGAGTAGACTCACACGCTCCATCATCTGGATCTTGTTAGTAAACAAATTGCATTTTCCCATCAATTTACTAATGGTAATTGCCACTTTGAGGCTACAGTCAGGTTTTGAAACAAAATTATGCCTGGCCCATTCGTTCTAACAGCTGTCCCTGAACGACACAGAATATTGATGTGCCTTTTATTGAAAAAGGAATTGGCTTTGATGGGGAAGAAAAATTATCAACTACAGATAAACCCAGAACCATACTGACTGGTGTTACTCAAGAATTCGAGTGACCAGGAAATACAAGCTGAACAGACGGAGGGGAGGTAGTATTTTTCCAGCCCTGTGGGGCCAGGGGTGGCTGTAGACTTCTCAGCGGCGTAGGGAAAAATGAATTCTGCTGACTGAGGATGAAGGGCCTGGCCACTCCTGTAGGGGGAAGGGGAGAGCTGCTGGCTGGGGAGCTGGGGAAGCGGTGGAGCTGAGCTGGCTGTTCCACTGGCTTCTGGGGAAAACGTGGCTTTGGAGAGATGGGGGTCTTCTCTCTGTCACATCCTGCCGTTGCCCCGAGCCCTGGTCCCTCCTTCAGTGGCATCAGGCTGCTTTTCCCTCCAGGGCTGTGGCTGTTTGACACACGGGGCAGTCTACTGCCGTACCTCTCTCCTCGCTGGGGTGACCTCCAGAAACACGGGGCTGCTTGCCTGGCTTGGGAAATTGCTCCTTTGTTCTCAAAATATGGTGAAACCAGCAGAGAAATGTGAAGCATCTCTTAGTGCCCCTGCTGTTGCCTAGTGAAGATGTCAATTGGTTTGTCTAAAATGTGTCTTGGTTTTAAATCCTCTGAGCTCCACTGAGAGCCTCCGAGCCTGGTGCGTGACGGAGCCTTTTGTGAGGCTGACAGACATGTGCCGTTCACACTGTCTCTGGCCTGGAGCGGGGCAGGACCAGCGTCTTGTCGTGCTGCAAAATGCAGGTGGCAGTGGCAAAATGCACTTCTTAATGGTGCTTTCAGCCCGGGACTGCTCCCTGTCAGGTTGTCTGTGCTTTCTACCTAGTAGGGGAATAGAAAACTCCTGGCATAAAAGGACTGTGCAAAACCAGGGGCTTATTTTCAAGAGGACTCAAAGGCAGAGTAGGTTGAAAAAGCTGGATGACTTACAGAAAACCAGCATCATGCTGGGTCTGGAGGCAGATCCTTGGTCTGAAGAGCTTGTGCTCTGAATTAGCTGTTCTTAACTTTTTCCACTTTGGGGGACCTCTAAAGCCTTTGTAGTGGAGGTGTGGAAGTACCCCAGCACAGACTGCTGTATGGCACGGACCTGCTCTTCCCAGTTGCTTCCTGAAATAGCCCGTGACCCCTGTGGTGGGGGATGGAGGTGTACAACTGTGGTGCTGTCTGCTGCTGCACCTCTGCTCTCTGCAGCTGCCTCTTCTAGATCAAAGAACCAAGTCCAAGATCTCGCTGTTCATCTTGTGGCCACCCCCAGCCTCAGAGATCTCCAAAGGTCCTGGTGCAGGCAAACCTTCTGCGGCCGGGTGACATCTCTTTGTGGGAGACAGGTCAGACCCATGGGAATGGTCTCCCCAGGAGCCAGGGGTTGCTGGGCACCTCACTGCTATGCACCTTGCTGTGACCTTGCCTTCTGTAGCATAAATACACAGAGACACACACTCTGCTATATATAATCTCCTGCTACACGCCTCTCCCTGGGGAGAAGGCAAGAGAGCAAACATGTGCCAGGCGTTAGTCACGTTGCTCTCGGAGGCTGCTCAGATTCCACCGTGATAAGCAGAGGAGAGGATCCCTCTAGAGCGGTGCTGTCCACTGCTTTCATTTGGGTACGGTCTTCTAGAGTTTCACTTGGCACCACGCTGCAGGACCCGGCCCGATAAGCCTTAGGAAGGGGCACTGGATGCTGAGGATCATACCACGAGAAGGAAGGGTTTGGGATATCCCTTTCCCAAGGCAGCGTCAGGGATTTTCATTCCTCTCCCTTTGGCATCCTGAGGAAAGTGTCAAACATGAGAGTTACTGTGGGAGCAGACAGTGCACATCTCTCTTGTGTAGAAAAACAACCCCAAACAAAACAACAACAAAAACAACCAACCAAACAAAAAAACCCCTAACCAAACCCATGTTTTGTTTCAGAGTGGTGTCAGGAACAAAAGCCCAGTGGCTGGCTGACCAAGAGCTGCCTTGTGCTGTGGATCCAGGGCAGGCTGTCAGTGCTGGGACTAGAAATGGCCAGTTCAGCTCTTCAGCAGCAATTCTAGTCCCCAGCACCAATCCCTTCCTTCTCCCCATCTCCAGAGCCAGAATCCCGAAGCATCCAGGAAGCTCTGCTGCATGCAGCTGGAAGCGGGGAAAGGCTTTCACAGGGGGGATTTTTCTGGCTGTTGTCAGGCTGTTATATCTTGGGAAGAGTCGGGGCATCTTTTAAATGAGACGAGGTGTCGTGGCGCACCATTTCTGCCAGTCAGGAGACTTGCAACAGGTACAGCATTTGCTTTGAGGTTTCTGCTTTGGCAGAAATGAGGACATCCAGAGACATCTTGACGTCTCGCTTTGCTAACATTTGTGTCTGAATTTCTGGCGGGGAGGAGACAATCTCCAAATCGCTGTTCCCTCTCAGCCGTCAGCATCCTTCCTCCACACTGGAACAAGCTGATAATAGCTTGTTTGTGCCTTACCCACTGCCGAGAAGAGGGCTGAGAACAGGCGTGTCTAAGGAGCTGTGCTGTCGGGCTTCCCCTCCTGTTAGACAGCAATAATTAGTGGCTGGAGGCAGCGCCTCTTTCTTGATACAGAACTGGCTGTTTTCTCTTCCCCACCTTCACCCCAGGGGGATATCACTGCACGGGGCTCTCTGGACCCCAGGATCTGGGACATCCCTTCCTCACCTGCCCTCCTCTTGCCTCTCCTCTCCCTTCTCTGTGGCTCGCGGAGCGGCTCGGTGCAGGATTGAGCCTTTAGTTTAAGCAGGGGGCTATTGGCCTCCCTGCTCCGTTGTGATTACAAGTGATGGGAGGAGTATGACATTATTTATTCATTCATCTATGCAGCGTTCTCCATGCATCCCAAAGGACTTTATGGGATTGCTTAATGCTCCTTGGCACTGCTATAAAGTAAATACTGGGCAGGGCTTTAGCGAGCAGCATCTCCGCTCTTAACAGAGCGGTGGCCGGTTTACTTCCTGCTTATCTGTTGTGTGGGATGACTGTCTCTGAAAATAGTCATTTTTTTCTCTGTGCAGTGTGTGTGTGTGTGTCTTTCTTTTCCAGTCTGACGTTTGTTAAATCTGGTCTGTTTTTTCATTGGTAATGATGGAGAAAGGATGTGAAAAATACGTACTTCATCAAAGGCTTATTCATATAATTAAACAACTCGCTGCACATCTCCGGAGCTGGGACCTCCGTGGTACTCGCAGACTTGAACTGTGCCACGGATCCCACTGCAGAACGGCTCCCTCATGTCTCCTTTCATCTCCGCCTCCTTGCAGGAGATGTGATGGCAGCTCTTTGGACAGTATTTTGTGTCCTGTTGCACGCAAGGAGTGGGGAATCCCAGAACTGGAGTCCGTTTCCTTAGGCTGACGGCTTGGACCCTGTGCCCCGTCAGCCGGGAAATGCTGCGTGTTTTCCAAGCAGGCTGGAAGTCACTTGACCTGCCGAGGGTTTTGGTGTTGGAAACAGACCCCAGGCCGGACTCCAAGCCAAACCCTGCGGTTGCCAATGTTGTCTGCTTCTCCCCAGCATTACCCGTTAGGCACAGGAACTATGGGAATGGAGTTGTAATGAAATTGCTTCCTGAATCCAGCATGTTAATAGCAGCTCAATTAGATGGGACTCGGGTGATTCCTGTGAAGTCCATGTGATGAATGAATGACGCTGAGGCCATCCTCAGAAAAAGCAGCTCAGAAACGTGCAGCCTCTTGACCTGCTCTTGAGCGCTGGCACATCCTTGTCAGTGCATGGGCTCGTCAGGCGCAGAGTAGCCAGATATAGCCTGGAGGTGGCTTTTTTTATTTAATTTTTTTTTTACTATTGATGCTTTCGCTGCTGGGTGCTGTAGCATGAGCCCATCTATATACAATAGTAGCTGAGCGTTCATTCTTCTGCTTCCCTGTATTCCTGTGGCTGCCACACATGACTAAGGAGCAAAAACAATCTAGTGGAGTGACTCATCCCTTTAGAGAAGGTGGGATAAGAGCAACAAGAGACAGCAAACGCAGAAACAGCATCCACAGGGGAGCTGAGCTGCGCTGCACCAGAGCTACCCAGAGTCTGCTCTGGCTGGCTGCGTTGAAGACTTTGGTCATCCCTGGTTTGTAACAGTGAGAACTAGCTAAGAAATTGGCTGACACAACATTTACTAAAATAAGGGCAGAGGTGAATTATTTAAAGCACAAAATCTGCTATTTCTTGGTCTGTAGGTTTGTCTCGCTTCTAAGCTGTGTCTCGGATGATCAGTGGAAGGTGAGGAGGTGAAGGAGCTCAGGCTGGCTCAGCAGTACTCACCGCATGATTGAATGAGGTGCTCCTGTGGCTTGTAACCACAGTATTCTCCAGGTTGTTTCAGTACAGCAAGTTGCTCTGAAAGTCTAATGGGTTATATTGCTTCAAAAACAGCTTCTGGGGTATTTGACATCCCTGTAAGTCCATTGATGGTAACTGTAGGGCAGTGGAACTTGAGTTTAGCATCTCCGTTTCCCTTCTTTTTTAGATCAACGAACTCAGCAATGTTCCCGTCCCTGTCATGTTGATGCCCGATGACTTTAAAGCCTACAGTAAGATTAAGGTGGACAATCATCTATTCAACAAGTAAGTAGGTGCTTCCCAACTTGTTTGTCTCTATAATTTGAGCTCTTTTTGTGTGGGGGAAACTAACATGGAGAAGGCCTTTTGGTTTATTCCCTGTTGTAATGCCAAGAGGATCTGGTGTGGCTGGACACGTGCCCTGAGTCTGTGCGGTGTCCAGACTACTCAAGAGGACATGGCAGGGGTTCAGCCTGTCACTGAGATGCTGTCTTGTGGTTTGGTTTATATCCTTTAAGTGATGAGAAGTCTGGTAGGGCCAGGCTCAGAAGTGACACTACTACAGAGCTTGTTATACATAGATGTTCACTGAACTGGGTAGAAGACAATATTGTAGAGTTCACAAGGTGTAACTTGTCCAAAGGTGGAGTTTGCTGCACATCTTTATTACACACAAAACTGATGCAGGACTGTCTCTTGACTCCTGCTGTGCCCTGTGCGGGTGTCCTGCCCTGACCAGAAGAACCCAAATCTCTGGATTCTCCCTCCTCTCTGGAGGGTAGGATTTTGCTCTCTGTGACCTCCTGGGTTCCTTGTCTCCTTGAGACTTTTCACAGGAGGCAGCTGCGAAGCTGCATTATACCCCTGGCCCATGGGGTTTGTATGGAGTTACCCCCTTCTCTTTTTCCCAGAAGATCAATTTTTGGAAGCCCTTTTAGCGCCATGGTTGTGACTGGTGCTCAGGGCTGCGTTCTCCACCCTGGCTCTGTGCGTGCAGGTCTGCAGCGCTCCCTGATTAATGCTTCATCATTCACTAAGTTTCATAGGGATCAGCTTTGAGAGTGGGAGTGTGATTCGAAAGTTTGTCTTCTCTGGCACCTACAATTTGCAGTATCTGCTCTTCCCTCTTCTCCTACAGAGATTTTAGTTTCCCACATATTGGTGCAAAGGATTCTCATTGAGAATGAGCTGACAAAATCTCCCACTATGTCCAAGGAGGACCATCCTCTCTGCTTCTCCCCACTAGGCAGAATAAGAGCTCTGGTAGGGAGTGGATGCAGCATCCCTCAGCTACAGGGAACATTGTCTGTTGTCCACTGTACTGTGCTCTGTTCCCGGCTGGCGAGGGCTGGCAGCAAACCTCACTCTGTAATGGTTGGGACTGGTCTGGAACATGCCAGACTGGAGCTGATTCACCCCGTCTCCTTTGCGTTCTGGGTGAGATGGTTTGTCTCGTGTTGACCTTTCTTTTGATGCACGAGTGATCTGATCTGATCTGAAATCAGAGTCATCCCCCCCTTTCCTCCAGCTTTTCATCTGAAACAGTAACAGTGTGTTGCAGGGGGCAGCTGTGTTACTGAACGGAACAAAGCAACAAAGGAGGAGGAAAGAGAGAAATTATTCTGTCAAATCTGTGCTTGTGACAGAAGAGATTGTTCTGCAAGGCTGGCATCCTCATCCAAAGAGCCTGGTGGTCAAAAGCTGGATCCTGCAAGCATTTCTATGAACAGATGACTTTTGTAGGCACCCAAAGAAACAAGTTGCCCTCATGAGGGTAAAGATTTGCAGAATAGGGCCCTTGTAGGTAGGAGGGGGCTTGGATATCCTGGGGATTAGCAGCAAAGTGGGAGAAAGATCCAGTTTGATTTCACAAGCTGATCATTGCACAAGAATACCTTTTCTGCTTTGCCCTAGGGAAAACTTGCCAAGTCGCTTTAAATTTAAGGAGTATTGTCCACTGGTGTTCCGAAACCTCCGAGAAAGATTTGGGATTGACGATCAAGACTACCAGGTACCGTCTCTTCTCTCCCCGCCCTCCTAACACTTTTCCCTAGGACAGAATAACCAAACCATCAGAGAATCTACAATATCAACAGTTTTGTGTGGTCAGTTTTTATGGGTTTATATTCATGGTTTGAACGGTTTTACTGTAACCCTGAGAGAGTGGATCTTGCTGTGCCAGGCCCTGGCAATGGCAGAATGAAAAGATGGTCCCTGCTCCGGAGCGCTTATGGTCTGGGCATAAAGTAAGAAGCAGCAGATGGTTGCAGACAGGCGGGAGCTCGAGGATAACAATGATCTAGTGCAGAACATCTGCAAGGAAATGAGTCTGTTGCATTTTTACAGATTTGGGTACTGTTTTAACCAAGTGCATGTGCCAAGCGTTGGTGCTGTTGAGTTGGGTTTATCAAGGTGGCTGCTGCTTTGAGACGTGTCCCCTAAGGCCAGAGGTTCAGCCTTGCCTTGGAGGGGAGAGACGTTTTCTTGTGTTAATACCACTGGGCTTAAATCCAGTGGAAGAGAGATGTTGCAACTCTTGCTGCTACAGCAGGGCCGCCCTTCCACACGCAGTGCGTAGCCTTATGCACGCAGGAGATGTGTGGTAGCAGGCCGCTTAGAGACCTCTTAAATGAGGGAAAAGCCAGTGCAGAAGAAGAGGGTGGCTTTGATAACTGCGTGGCCTTTAGCAGGCCGAGTGCTAGGTAATTAAACTCGGTATCTTTGGCACTCTGCTGCAGTTGATAAAGGCTGGCAATACGCCAGCGCTGGCTGGTCGAGGGTTTCAACTAAAATACTCCCTGGAATCCGCCAGCCCAGAGAGGCACGTTAGCGCTGGAGCAGTGGGTGAGTGGTGCAAGCTGCCTGCTCTCTCCCTTCTTTGCTTCATGTGCAAGCCCAGCCATGCTCCCTGCTGCCTGCGTTCTGTGGAGAGGAGAGGGGAGCAGAGCTGTTCCGGCTAATCCCACCAAACTGCTTCCTTCTGGTAGTGTGTGTGTGTGCCCATGCCCACGTATGTCTGTAAATACGCCCTCCCCAAGCATGTCAAAATTCTCCCTGATTATATCTAGGTTATTGCCCGATCTCCCACTGTTTCAAGGTTAATATAGTGAAGAGATCTGTTTTCTTACTCCAGCTGCATCGCTCACTGCACTGGTGAGACACTAGATCTAGTTGATCCAGTTTCTGGTCTCATATGGTATGGAGCAAGGAACAGATGTGTAGCATCTGCATCCCTTCCGCTGCCCCTTGTTCCCAGAGCAAGGGGGGAGCATGCTGGTCCCTCTGTGAGAGGGGGTGACCTCTGAGGATACAAAGATGGGTATTTGGGGCTTTTTGCTCCTTTCTTTAACCGTGTCTCAGCTGCCTCTCTCCTGGCTGCCAGAGCCCATCCTACTCGGCTGCCTGTTCTCAGGCGTGCTGGGCGCTCTGAGGGTGTTTGCTCAAAGTGAGACACGTTTTTTCGAGCAGAACTGACAGTCGTCTTTGCTTTTCTTCTGCAAGGGGCTGGCCATCCCCAGGAGGAATAGTAAATGCTGGCTGCTGCCTGTCGCAGCTCTGGTCTGGGTGACTGCCCATCTGCTGACGGAGCTAGAGCTGAGCCCAGCGTTAGGAGGCAGGTGGCGTTGGTTGTGCCTGTGTGTGCTCAGTGCCTTCTAATTACCTGCGAGCCATGAGTTGCACACACAGATCTCTCCTGCTTGTGATGGAAGATCTCTTTTATTTTCAGGACACGGCTGCTCAGCCCATGCTTTTCTTGAGCACATGCCTGTTAGATTATTAATTTTATTTTTTCCCTCCTACCGTCAGGCCTGTTCTCTAGGCAGCAGTGGCGTTTTGCCAGGAGAAGCAGCGCCGTTGCCTCCTGGTCTGTTGACAGTCGTTCATGCCAGGCTGCGTGTGGCTCTTGAGGAGGCTGCTTGGCCAGCAACACCCTGCCCCTGGGGCTGGCTGTACCAGGGAATTACTTTGTGTGCTGGCTTCCTCCATACCCTTCAACGTACTTGCATGTGGTGAAGTCATTAGTTCCTAATTATTTTTTCTCCCAGTCCATCCACTATAGTATATTTTAGAAATGTTCTTCTCTTTTTTTTTTAAGAAATGATCAGAACCATGTGAAGTAACTTACATAGGGGCACCCACAACCTTGTTGGTTCTCAATACCTGGTTTATCATTTACGCTTTACCTGTTGCTCTGAAGGATTACTCTCCCATCCCTGGGGTAGAGCAGTTTGGCTCTTTAAAAGTGTCCAGCTGAGAACAGAAAGCTGAAAGCATTAATTGAGCTACATTCAGGTGGGTAAAACTTGATGGCTTGAGTGGGAGTTGAGCCAGGATGCTAAATATAACATCCGAACTCTGGAAGAGGTGGGACTCACAGGAAGGGAACAAAGTAAACCTAAGGGCTAGGAATTTGGTAATGTCCATATGTGGTCATGATTTCTGCTTCCCATCTCCTCTAGAAGAAAAGCTCTGTGGTTTTGAGGTGAGGGGTGATTAAACTGTGTAGCACAGACTCATTTGCAAATGTCAGCAAGAAGCAAGGGGTTTGGGTTTTTTGTTTGCCTTTATTTTCCTGACAGTTTCCAAAGCCCTTGGCAGGAGTAGAGTTTTTCCCCTGCTTCATTAAAGTTTTAAAAGCTTTAAATGCTTCATTCTGAAAGGAAACCTCTCGGCTCACTTGCAGCGTGACACGGTAAATCCTTCTTTCGCAGCAGGCTCTCTTGCCTGCGTGTCTGGGTCTGCAGAAGAGCAGGCTCCCTCTGCTGTCTGCTCTTCAGAGAGCTGAGGGAAGGAGAGAACAGTGTAAGTGGCAGCTAAAAAAAATACATCATGAAACACGTTGTCCAACCCTGAGATCCTGAAAGCCACCTCTGCCTTGAGCTCATGACCACTGCCCAGGTGTCAGTACTGTTGTGTTTCAGAGCACAACTCCCCTCGTACACTTGCATCATTTGCAGGGAAATGCTAGTGAGAACCTGTACTGGTGGTTGACAAAATGGCTTCTGAACAGACACTGGTGACTGGGGTAGTGGGGTTGGAAGGCAGTTGCTGAGAAGTGGTGGAGGAAACAAGCAGGAGATTGGTGACCTGCTTGGGTTAGTCTGGAAGGTGGGAAGAGCAGTGGCTCTAGCGGTGGGATGTGGCTCACAGCAAGTCCTCTAACTGGGGAGAGGCATCAGAAGAAAGACGTCATGTGGTGGCTCAGGAAACGTGGGAGATATTTGCTCTCCTTGGGATTTTGCAATTGTCCTGCAAGTACGAAAAGAAGCTGCAATGTTTCGTTGCTAAGGGTGGAGATGGGGATGTAAAGAGAGATGCTTCTGGTTGTCGGAAGAACAACCAAGCTATTTTTACTCACGGTCTTTTTCGTCCAATTGTAAGAGCAGCAGAAGCTGAGGGTGGCTTTTAGTTTCAGGATGACCTGTAAAGAATTCCCAAACAATGAGACTTTTGCTGGTTTACACTGCTTTTTGATGGAAAAGAAGGCAGGCTATTTAATTCATTTTGTTCTATTTTTCCTTAAACCTTGAAAATATCCTGACTCTTCTTAAATTTCCAGGAGGAAATGCTAAGAAGTCTTGCCTTGTGTATTCTGCCTCTTTAAAAACCCCTTAGTTAAAAGCATCTTCAAAAATGCATGCCAACTGTTGGAGTAAAATATGTAAACAAATAGAAGGCCCAGATGAAAGCTCTAAACTCCATGGCCAGACTTCTAAACAACTGGGTTAACCTCAGTAGTGCTGAACACTCGGGGATGCTTGCTTATTGACGGTCACGGTTGGAGTGTGTTTGCAAGTGTGCTCCGAAGCTTGGCCAGGACACTGCCGCGGTTACGAAGGTGGAGCACAAAGTCCCTGGGATGTCTGTCATTCCAGAGCCAGATTGTGGAGCTGACCCTGGTCACCCATGTCTCATCTGCTTTCCAAGACCACTCTGCTCTCTTCGCCAGGGAGGTTGCAGCTCCTGCCTCTCCTCCCCACGTTTTTGTTCTGGTTCCTTCAGAACTCGGTGACACGAAGCGCCCCAGTGAACAGTGACAGCCAGGGCCGATGTGGGGCCCGGTTCCTCACCACCTACGACCGGAGGTTTGTCATTAAGGCAGTGTCGAGCGAGGATGTAGCAGAGATGCACAACATCTTAAAGAAGTACCATCAGGTACGGTGAGTCTGGAACCCTGGGAGGGGAGGTGGCAAACACCTTGGGGAGCATCTTGTGACATTTGCTGGGAAAGTGGAGCTTGGATTCACAGTGTGCAACCTGGCAGAGCTTGCAAATAGCTTTTGCAAAAGAAAACAGTGTTCCTTAGCATCTGAGAGCCAATTACAGCACAGCTGCCTGCTTCTTCGCAGTGCAGAGCCCCTTCGCAGCTCACCCCGTTCCTTACATCAATGAATTATGGATCGCTGGTACCTGAGATCTGCAAACACACTCCTAATTCAATCCTTTGAATTAGACTTTCCAGAGGCACCAGGGAGGAGACAGTTACGTGCAGCAGGGAAGGGGGGGCAAAGTGGGACAGCTGGAAATGTTCTACCCTGGCCCACAATATCTGCCAGTCCATCTGCTCCTGACTTTCAGATCCGTTCACGTAACCACAAGAAGTGAAGTTAGCCAGTGACAACAACTCGCCCTGAGTGATGGACATGCACACCTAGCCTGTTACAGCAGGCTGGGCATACACACAAATGGGATGCTCGGTCTCATCTCAGGGCTGGAAGATTCTTACAATGCCCTAACTTCCTTTCCTTGACACCCTAGGAGCCATTTGCAAGCCTCCTTTCCTTTCACATTGGTGTCAGATGGCTGGAACCAGAGGCTTCGCTATCACCTTCTTGCTGAGCTTGTGGTCTATCAGAGATGGGTTTTGTGTTAACGGTACTGTCTTTCTCTGCCCTTCCCTTCCCCGCTCTCCTCCAGTTCATAGTGGAGTGTCATGGGAACACCCTCCTGCCCCAGTTCCTCGGCATGTACCGGCTCACCGTGGACGGAGTGGAAACCTACATGGTGGTTACCAGAAACGTATTTAGTCACAGGCTGACTGTGCACCGGAAATATGACCTGAAGGTGAGGGTTTGGAGGGCAGTCACGGAGCCGAGAGCTCCTTTTCCAGGAGGGTGGGAGCTGGTCTTTGTAACACCTACCTGACAGGGTCCTGGGCTTTGCTTTTTGTTCAGGGTATTAGGTTCTGGGGGATCTGGATGGGGCTTCACTTGAGGCTCACATGTTGTTCCATTCCCCTATCCCAAGTGGCCTACACCACACCACGTAGATCTGTAAGTCTGTCTCAGGAATGAAAAAGGGGTTGAGCACTGATTTTAAAAACTATTTCATTGTTTTTCTGCACAAAGGAATTAAATTAAATGGTATCAATGAATTCTTCAGCAATATGACACACAGTGCAACAATGCTCTTTTCTTTATTCTTTTATCAGGGCTCAACGGTATCCAGGGAAGCAAGCGATAAAGAGAAGGTATGGACTGTTCCTGGCCAGCCTTTCCTTCCTCCTGGTGGTTGGAAGCAGATGGGATCCAACTGACTTCCCTTTTCCGAAGGGGTATTGATCAGGAGACACTGAATGGGCCCTGACCAATAAACTGTTTCTGTCCCACCTTCCAGGCTGTGCCCAGTAACTGCTCAGGAAGAGATGGTGCAGATCTGGTGCTGCCCTGCCCCGTTATGTTGACACTACCAGGAGAGGGGGGAACTTCCTGGGGGACAATCCCTCAAGTACCAAATCCCAGATTAGTGCAACAGTGTCTTTGTGGAAGGATTTCTTCATAGCACTCCCTGTGTACCACACTGAGTCAGGTCAGCTGTTAGCTTTTGCAACAGATGCCTTTATAAAGCACAGCGGCTCCTCTCAGATTCTTGGCATATCTCAGCATGTTTGTAAGTTTGGTATCTGGTGCCATTAGGAAAACTTAGGATTTAAGAATCCTGCCCCTGCAAAACTTTGGCTGTGATGCTGCTATGAAAAGTCCTCTTGAAATCACAGCAGTAACTCATGGTACTACGTGTTTTGCACATGCACATGGGATTTTCAGGTTTGGGACCACAGAGTAAGTCTACTCCAGCCTGCCCTGAAATTAGACCTCTGGCATGAGCCAAGGAACTCCCATTTACACCGAATGCTTTGGTGTCAAGGCACGGCTTCATCGTGCCCAAGTGTTCCAGGCTTGCTGTCTGTTTACTCTAGCTTTTTCTGCTTATGCAGTTTGTTTCAGACCATCCATATTAGCTCTATATAAAGCCACCGCACATATGTCATTTTAAGAACAGAATAATTTCATTCCCAGTGGCACAAAGGGCTCGTATGCTCTCCCATATCCTTGAGAAATCCTCAGAGCCTGCTGCAAGCAGATTCCTCAGCAGCCAGTGGTTTTAATATTTTCCTCAAGCCTTTAGGGAGAGAAGCATTTTTTTTTCCAAGCCCTCCCCCCTTCCAGAAGCCAACAAAATGCATTTCTTTTCTATTCTGGGAGCTGGGTGGACCGTCTCTGGCTGGAGCCCAGCTGTCAAGTTTTCAGCCTGCAGCACATCTTCCCTGCAGTCTTTAAAGTTGAGTTGCTCTCTGTGCCTCAGTTTCCCCCAGGTACAGCTCAGCACGCGGATTCATGGACAGATATTGTGCTCCACCTGATGCCATTTTCATACTTAGTGGACAGGATGAGACACTTCACCTTATAAATAGGAAAAAGATCCTGGTGTGACCCTCCACTCGATCAGAGTCTCTGGGCAGTCAGCGTGTCTCTAATGGATCGGTGTGCCAGCCCTCCCCCAAGAAGGAGGGGTTTGGAGAATTTGACGCAGGCTTTTTGTTGCAGGCCAAGGATCTACCAACGTTCAAGGACAACGACTTCTTGAATGAGGGTCAGAAGCTGCATGTTGGAGAAGAGAGTAAAAAGAACTTCCTTGAAAAGCTGAAGCGGGACGTGGAGGTAGAGTTTCCTGGGGGACAGCTTTTACTCTCTCTCCCATAGCTGGATCCTCACCGTGGCCTCTGGCTCAGGGGGTGCAGCAGTGATTGAAATAAAAGTCACTCTTGGATCAGCCAAGCAAATGCAGTCAGGGTTATACTGATGGCAGTGGCCGTATGAGCTCATGTGTAGATTCTCTGGAGTCTAGTAAGGGTTTAGCTTTCACTACAGCCCTTTCTATTCAGGGAGATACTGGCAAGGCAGGACTGGGGATTGCTGATCCCACATGGATGCTGTTGTTCTCACTCATCTCTTTCTTCCAGTTTTTAGCTCAGCTGAAGATTATGGACTACAGCTTGCTGGTTGGGATCCATGATGTTGACCGAGCAGAGCAGGAAGAGATGGAAGTGGAGGATCGGGCAGAGGATGAGGAGTGTGAGAACGATGGTCTCGGAGGCAACCCCATTTCCTCCTATGGCACACCCCCTGACAGCCCCGGCAACCTCCTCAACTACCCTCGCTTCTTTGGGCCTGGGGAGTTTGATCCTTCAGTTGATGTCTACGCCATGAAAAGCCACGAAAGTGAGTATGATGGAATATTGCTCTGAAGAAGGTCTGGAGGGCAGAGGAGGTATCCTGTGGTCTGGCTGGGCTAAATGGAGTGGGAGGACTGTCCACAGAGAGAGCGAGCCCCTGCCGAGTGTCTCTGCTTTGCTGTACAGTCTGTTGTTGTGGATGGTGTGTGTTGGAATGGGTAGAAGTGATGCTTGGAGAGCGGTGGTGTGTTCAGAGAGCGTGTGGGCCTCTGGTGTGCTGTTTCCAGTCGTTCTTCTCTGCCCTTCTGCAGCCTCCAGCTGCCTCGCTTTCTCTGCTCTTGCATCAAAACAGATCTGCCGTGTATTTCTTAAAGAGGGGGGTGCAGCTGGGCTTTGCTCACAGCTCAGGGTGTGCTAGCGACTCTCTTGCCTTGCTAGGTGCCCCCAAGAAGGAAGTGTACTTCATGGCCATTATAGACATTCTTACACCATACGATGCGAAGAAGAAAGCTGCACATGCTGCCAAAACAGTGAAACATGGGGTAAGCAGCCTGCCACCCGCAGGGAGGATGGGCTTTGGGGCTTCTGCTTTGCCTGCATGCCTGCGTGCGTATGCGTGATGTCTCCTGACACTGATTTTTCTACCAGCATGGAAATTCTCCAGTGATCTTGTGCCCAAGAACAGCTCTTCCCTCACTTACTGTCTCCTCAGACAGTCCTGGAAAGGCTTTCCCTGTGGTTGGTTGGAGATGACTTGCATTTATGTCCCTGTCTGGGAGGTGCTCGATTTCCCTGGTGTGGCACCAACAGAGCAGGAATGGACTGGCTGCAGGGAGACGTATTACCCTACCCCATTCCTGGGGCCCGTTCTGTTCCCTGGCAGCAATCATTAACTTCCCAAAAGGGCTTGAAAGAAGCCCAGGTTAGCAGGACATGGATTTTTCCATGCTCCTTCCAAATCTCCTGTAAGCCACAAGGGAGCAAATCCAATGCTTTGAGTCAGTGGTCTGCAGAAGATCCAGATGGAGCTAAAATCCATTTCCTTGAGGATCTCTCTAGACCTATCCAGGTGTTGTTTTTCCCTAGAACTTGCAAGTTGCCAGGGGTCTTGCCCAGCAGAGCCAGGCTGTGCTGCCGTGATCGCTCCCTGCTGTCCTCCATCGCTGTGCCGCGCTGCGGGGTCTGCCCTTCCAGGAGGGCGTTGTGACTTGTCTCTCCTCTCTGCCTTGCAGGCTGGGGCAGAGATCTCCACCGTCAACCCAGAGCAGTACTCTAAACGCTTCAACGAATTTATCTCCAATATACTGACATAGTCGTCTTCAGCCTTCAGCGAGAAATGAAGAGAAGAGGGGCTACTTCCAAACAGAGAATGCAGCCTGTGACACTAAAACAGACACTGTAGCAGCATGTGGGGTGTGCGTGTGCGTGTGTGTGTGTGTGTAAGAGTGAGTGTGTGGCACTGTGTGACTTAAGAGAAAACTAATTCTAGGTGCACCCTCCAACAGTCCACTTGACCCAGGTGGAAAAGTGGGTTTTTATGTTACAGAAGTGCCCAGACATAGATTTTGAGGGCTTTTTAAAACAAGAAAAGTGCATTGTTTCAGCACTGCTCTTTCTAATGACATTTTCTCCTCTCTGATCAAGAGAATCCCATAGGGATATGATATGTGGCACTGTGTAAAAGGGGTCGCTCTAGATCACGCGCAGTGGGAGTGAAGCAGTGCTTGATTCCACAAACTACTACTTTTTTTTTTTATTGGACTGTCTTTACCAGAAAGACGTACAAGCCCTTTTATTTCCCTCTTGGTAGGAATTGGAAGGAAAATAGCTCAGCATTTCAAGGGCGGAAAATATGCTCTGATAAGGAGGAGTCGCTGAACTTTAGGTAAATTCAGACTGGGACACTTTATATTTTTTGGTTAATTTAAGTAACAAAACCTTTTTTTTGTAACTGCACTTGATTTACAAGAAAGACGAGGGAAATGAACATCTACCAAAGATGATCGCTTAAAAAGGTGTAACTCTTAGAACCTAAAAAACGAGTGTGAGAAGTAGTAGAGGCATTGAACAACCTCAGATAATAATGTGCTCAGACCCATTATGCTTTAAATTGGCCAGCTATGAGGATTTCATAAAAGAAAAGAGGGGGAAAAAAAAAAAGCATTTTGTACCTGTAGAATATGGGATAGTATTTGACTATCTGGAACGTTTCCCTGTCGCACCTCAGTCAGGAATTGCCGTGTCTCTTAGATTACAGCTTCACATCGCGGTTCTGCCAGTGTTAATCTAGCTAATGTTCAGTCTTCCTTACTTGCCCGATCTGCAACAGGTACTTGAATTTCTTTCCTGACAGAGGTTCTTTGGTTAGTTGGTTTATTTTTTAAATGGCAATGTGACTTGCACACGAAGGAATTGGACTCGCTACCAGTGGGGAGTGCTGGGAGCTGTGACTGGAGCAAGTTCCACTGCTCAAGAGGACTCAGGACTTGAGCTGTGATTCTTTTTACTCTTCTCTGCTCCATACCCCTCTCTAGAGCGACAGTCAAGGAGAGGAAATGTTCGAACACTTGCGCCAGATTATTTTCCCCCCCTAAGGAATTGGAACTGATTTGCGTGACTGAATAACGTCCTGTTTTGTCTCCAGAACGCTTGTAATATTTTTCACAGCCAAGCTTGTCAGACTTGCTTTGGGTTTTGTTAGCTCTGCTGCACAACAGTTACAGATCTTTTGGTTCTTTTTTTAATTTTCTCTTTTCTTTCTAAGCAGGATTTAGCGTTTTGAACAAACCTCTTGCAGTTGAAACATGTTGCTTATCTGCCTTGAAACTGTTTTCACATATGCCTTTGTTTCGGGAATACGCTGTTTTCGAATGTCTGTCCTGTGCTGTAACGCGTGCTACAGTTTGCTGTGTGGAATTTGGTCCTTTTGAGAGATAACTGGTGCTCATCACATCCTGGTAATTTCCCTAGACTAACGCTAGCTCTGGTCTGGATTCTGAATGTGGGCTTGAGGCTTTTTTAAATGGTCATACCCACATTCGCGATGTGAATCCCACAGGTCTCAACTTTGAAGGGGACAAAAGGGGGCTGACGTTTCAGCCCACACGAGTGCACTGTAAATAGAGTCTTTAAGAAACGAAAAATTAATATTAGGGCTCATAACGGGATATGAATCTTCTTACTCCTTCGTGGGTCATTCCCTTTGACGTGGGACAAATTTCTTCTGCCACTGTAGTCCAGTCCCTCTTCTGTGTGATGTGGGGGCTCACACACCGTTGTCTGGGAGGCTGAGGAGTCTCGTGTCTTAAGGTGTGTAGCTGGAAAAGCCACGAAACAAACGCAGCTATGAGAATACTTCAAAAAAGGGAGGACTTAGAGGGTATCATCAGCTTAGTTTTGTGGGCATTATATTGGTTGCTTTTCTCTTAAACAATAAGCACTTAAGTTTACTGTCAATTAGAAATTAAATACCATTCACTTTTTATTCTTGACAGTTTTAAAAATCTGCATTGAATCTGCAACTTTGGCCTGGTAAGTTTGCCATTCTCCTTTTGGGAAACTACCTTGTACCTTTTAAACTGTTTATCTTTAAATCATGTATTAAAAAAAGATGAGAAGAAGGGGGGAGGAAGAGAAAAGGAAATTAGTGAACTGCAGGCATCCTGCAATGAGACACTACAAAACAACCCAAAGAAAATAGAAAAACGGAGCTTGCATAGCTAGGAGCAGCAGTCTCGTTCACTGAATTTCATAAACAGAAATAAAATTAAAATGCAGTTAGTTCCTGCAGCAAACTTTACAGAAGTCACCATATTAAGGGCTTAAGAGCAGTTAACTATTTTCTTATTCCACTCCAAAGAAACTCCTGCTGGAATTAAATTGGCTGTCTCTGGCTCAAGCGATGCGAAAAGCCCCATAAACTCTATTCACTTTAGCACTTCCCCAATTCTGCCACTTCTGTCAAGTTGCCATTCTGTGTGTATTAAAGTAATTAAATGCAATTTTCTCACTTAATGATGTATTACCCAGGTATGTAACTTTGTTTAACATAAGCATTTTGTATATTGTTTACATTTTGAAAGGTAGCATTACGTTAAAAATGCTAATTTTTGTTTCTAGACAGTATTTTTATTACCAGAATAAGAAGTGAAGCTGCAAATATTTGATTTGTTTTTAAAAGGGACTTTTTCTTTTGTTTTTGTTGGTTTGTTTTGGGTTTGTTTTTTTTTTTTAAATCTTGTTTTAGGTCACTTTTTTAACTCAAGTATTTAAAAGGAAAACCCAGCCCTTTCCATTCTGGTTTTACAACCGCTTGTGCTAGTTTGTTGTCTGTTTCTGATGTGAATTTAGTTCTAGTTTGCTGAATGTAGATATTTCTGTCTCTAGCCTGTACCCTGCGGAACACTTTACACTGAAGTGCATTTGACTGAAAACCACCCTCGGCTGAGAGAGTTGCAGTAGGTAGGCGGATCGCTCAGATCCTGGTCAGAATACAGGATTTTTCGAGAAATTGCAGTGCAGTTCTTTGGTCAACTGGAGTTTCAAAAAGGAAAAAAAACCACCCCAAAACCGCAGTGTGCAGTGTCTCTCTCCAGCGCCCGAATGCAGGGTGAGTTTGTGTCAGAAGCGAGCTGCGGGAGCTGTATTCCTGCCCGTACCGAGGGTCTCTCTATTTCTGAACACGAGCCTGATCTGTCAAAATTTAAGAACTAAAAACTGCTTTGAAGCTAGAACTTGCATCTTCCCCCCGTTGAGCTGGCTCCTACAGCGTAAATAAGAGTGGGAGAGGGCAAGCGGAGTGTGGAGTCCCAGTTTGGGTGCTGCTCTGCCCTAATAGTGCAATAAAAACCACTCGAGAACATGTTGGGTCACCCTTTGGTAGGACCCCCGTGGTCTGGAGGTACCGGGCAGCACCCGCCTGCGGTGTGGGCGCCGGGAAGACGGGCTGGTATTTGCTCTATGTGAGAAAAACGTCAGCAGGAGTTCACTTCTCACGGCACGGGGCGGTGGGATCCTTCCCTCTGGTCTTATACATGCCTCTGATTGACCTGGTTTTAATTATAAAAGCCATGATTGTAAAATTCCTTACAGGGAGAACTTCTGGGGTAGTAGATGACTCCAGATTTCCTGCATAAACGAGGCTGTACTCCCACATCCGCGAATCCTAGTTCTGAATTGGATTATCATAATCAGCAAGAACACTAAAACGCTTGAGTCTCGCTTCCTTTTCTGGGAGGAAACTCTTGTTTTTTTCCCTCCAGAGCGCTGCCACCGCTTCCCTCAGTGGGATGTCACCTAGGGACTGGCCTCGTAGCCTGAGACGGGCACAACACGAGGCTGTATGGTAGTCGCAGGCCGTGTTTGGTGGGGCTGCGTCAGCCCAGGCAGACAGGTGCCTCCCGGTCCTGTGACTACCATGCAGTCTTTATCCATGCCTCCCTAAAAGCTGCACCGAGGTCAGAGTGTTTCACCTCCGGGTGGTACAAACCTTTCAGTGTGTGTGTCCTAAACATGGTTTTTTGCGACACTGTGTTAACCGATCTGGGCCAGATCGCCCTTAAAATAGCTCCAAAAAAACCAAAATGGCCATCCTCTCCCCATCTGTGTCTTAACGCCCCCTTTCAGGTTTGCCCCTCATCTTCCCCTACTTCTGCAGAGCCATTCTCCAGCATCCGTATTAGCCACTACCGATTTTCCTTGCTCTTTGAAATGAGCGTCTTGTGTAATAGCGATGGCAAAACTTGGGGAACCAACTGCTGGTCATCCGTGGTTTTCAGTGGGTTCAGTTTTCGCCACTCGGGAGTTGTGCTGGTCTTTGCTGCGCTGCCCGATGCTCAGTGCAGCTGGGCTGAGCTGCGTCAAGCGAACGTATTACACACAGGTCACAAGGGCAGGCAGGGCTAATCAGTGCAACTGAAAAAAATGTGAATAAATTAAGTTTAATCTACGACTAAAAAAAGAAAAAGCATTCTAGGTTTTTTTCACTGCTGTTTTTTAAATAGGAATTTTAAGTCCTCTGTGCTTGTCTGTTTGCTAGGAGCAGTTTGAGACACTGTTACTGTTTTGAAATGCATGCATGTTACAAGATGAGTCTCCAACCAGAGAAAAATAAAATTAAAACTTTGTGTACATCTGTTCCTTGCTGCTCTCCTCTTTTGAGCGTTCTAATGATCAGCCGTTACTCCACGAGGTACGTGGTCGTTTTAAGTCCTACATTAACCGCAACTGGAAAAGTATACAGGCCTGGAAAATGGGGGGTTTAAGTAAGAACTGATTTTACCAAGTCCTGGATATAAGAAATAAATGAGATTTGACACAAAAAGCTAATACTGCCATACTGTCTGAAGGAGATGCTGCTGACTCCCCGGGGTGTGACACACACCTCTGGGTGTGCAGGGGGAGATTAGCATGAGGGGCTCAGAGAGAAAGGTAAACTCTGCCACTGCGTAAAACCCAAGCTCCTTTAGAGATGAGAACTTAATCCTGGTGTTCAGACTCAAGAAAAGGAAAGTTCACTACAATAGAGAGGTTTATTAAAAAAAAAGTTCCAAGCAGACTGGGGTGCGAGACGCATGAGCAGATGTGCTGGGCTAGTCCATGCGAGCTTTCAGGGTCCTGGTGGTGATCTTGTCTTTTTCACTAGAAGGGAAAAGAGACGACTATTAGTAAATCCGCATTTAATACCTCCACCCAGACTGTCCCTTCGTTAGGAAGTTGCAGTGTGCCCAGGTAGTTTGTTTGCTGGTCAGGCAGGATCAGCTGAACTTGACGGTGGCTGTTAGAGCTGGGTAAAGCCCGTGCCCTGCAGCCCAGGGGAGCGCCGGGCGGCTGAGTACGCAGCAGCGCCTGCCACGCTGCAGGAAACGGCACCACGAGCAAAATAACCTGCTTCAGGGGTCAGTCTGATTACAGAGTCTGGAAGTTAATGTTGCACCCAGCTGTGGCAAAGAGCATCCTCTTGGCCAGTGTGACCCAGTCACACTCCTAAATACCGCCGGGAATGCAGCTAGGGAATCCCTGTGCAACAAGAGTCTAACTCTGGGATTAATTTCCCGGGGCTCCTGCAGTTCCAGCTACAGCCACGAACTGCAACAGAGAGCAGCCATGAGAAACACAACACTTAGAACGGACAAAACGTTGCTAAGGATACTGCTGGAAGGGAGCAGGATTAGGGAGACCCTGGGACTTTAACACACAACTTGTTAAATTCTGCCTCTGTTCCGCAGGGGAAGAGAGCGGCACTTACATTACGTGTACTACCACGCCCATGCCGGATATGGCATCTCTGTCCACGGCATTCAGCATGGCCTGCGAGATCGTTTCGAAGAGGTGATCGGGTTCCTGAGGAACAGAAATTATTTTAGTTGGTGTAAAAATTGAATATTGAGTCATCAGATTTTTTTCAAACCCCGAAGTATCATCCAAGACGCTACAAGATTCTCCCTGTGGGCTGCTATAAGCTACAGCTGCTTTGTTCTCCCAAGCTCCTTTGGGAAGTACCAAAGGACAGAGCTTTTCATCCAACCCGCGCATCTCAGGTTCTCCAGTTAACAGTAGGAGGCTGAATCCAAGAATCGGAGCTGAGCCTGGCCACCTCACTCACCATGTCGGGCTCCCAGAGGGACTCGCACATGCCGTACATCTGCTCGGAGCAAGTGCCGCTGACCACGAAGTCGTCAGTTATCATCGGGCAGCCGATCAGGTCTAGGGAGCAGATGAAAGGTTCGTGTGTTATGGGGTCCAGCCCGGCGATGACTGGTTCTGTGTAGTAAGGTCCGAACCTGTGAAGAACAAGACGGCATAGACGCAGTTCCACATCCCATGTAAGTATCCACACAAGGAAAACGTCCCACAGATGCTTTTGGTTGGGGACCTTTGAGGTCAACCTCGAAGCACCTGGCAATGGTTTTAGCATGGCAAACAGAACAAAGTTGACCTGCTACAGGATAATTTTAACAATGCTCAAGAATCTTTTGCAAGGAGGTTGAAGATAACATTGTCACTAGATTGAAGTCTCCTTTTGCCATACCACAAGCAGTCGTTACAGGAGCCCTCCTCAGCCTCCCACCTCCCTAGAACCACATCAGCTCCAACCACCACCGCCTTCGCTGACATGTAAACAGCGACTCCATCGTTTGACAGTTACCGTCTCTCATACAGCAGATTGGAAACCATGCTCATAAAAGTCTGAGGTTTGATCTGCCTGCCCTCCTTCAGCTCGTAGAGATTCAGCCTGAACTTCAGTCTCTGGGCACTGTAAGAGATGAGAATCAGCATTAAAGCAGAAGCACGTTCCTTTTTCCTTCATCTTCACCCAAGTCTGAACTCTTCTACTACACGCCAACAGATACCAGCTCCTGGCGCGTGCCTGAGGCAGGCAAGTATTCCAGATGCAGCTCTTTTTATACCTGAAGTTATTAAATCTTAGTAGTGATGCCATCTTAAATCACATGCAATTTTATTTAACAAATTCCCAATGAAGGGAGACCACGAAAACGAGTGCTGNTCCCTCGCTGGGTCCCCCCCCACTACAGCGGGTGGCTCAAGGCCGCTGCGGCCCGCCACGGCCCGCCCTGAGGGAAGGCCCACGGGGACACACAGCACCGCGGCGACGGGGGAA
>VXBO01010651.1:144479-156000 GCA_013400135.1 Rhinoptilus africanus | reverse complement strand
GATGCGGGTCGGGCCCCCCCGCCGATGAGAGGGAGGATGGGCACCCAGGGCAGCCCAGTGAAGAGCTACGATTACCTCCTCAAGTTCCTGCTGGTGGGGGACAGCGACGTGGGCAAGGGGGAGATCCTGGAGAGCCTGCAGGACGGGGCCTCTGAGTCCCCCTACGCCTACAGCAACGGTAAAGGGCGCTGGGGGGGGCAAGCCCGGTCCAAGGCCTCCCGGTGCCCGTGCGGGGGGTCACTGCCTGTGGGGGACAGCCTTGGGGCTGTTCTGCCCTTTTTTGGTTGGTTTTTTTCCATTAACTGGAGCAGTAGCGCAGTTTCTCTGCTGGCGGCAGATCGGCTGTGGTTGTTCCTTAAAACTGCTGGGGTCTTGAAGAGGGTTTAGGATTGGTGCCCACTGTCACCGTCCCTGGATGCCCTGCGTCCCCTGGCCCCGCTGGACCTTCCCGAGCGGAGCGCTGCCCTGGCACCCCGCTCCCGGGGCCCAGCTGGTTTTCCATGGCCTGGAGGAAGCAGGGGCTGCCACAGCAGAACAGGAGCCCGGTTTCCAGGCCAGAGCTGCTCTCACTTGGTAGCATGGTTAGTCTGCCTCCTGCAAACATCAAGGTTTCTAATGGACCCCACGACAGACCATTAACTACAGTGTCATAAGACCATAATTAAGAGCCAAGGAGTGGTGCTATGCTGTTTCCTGTGTCCCCTGCGCTGCAGTTAAAACCTAACACGGCCTCATGGGGTGCAGGTCCTGGGGGGGTTTTCAAGCTGTCATTCTTTCCCCCCAGCCTCTGTGCAAAATAATGTCCCCAAGGGCTCGAGAGAAGCGAGCCAGTTCAGCCCCTGCATCGTTGCTGCAGCCAGGGCTGGAGCAGGTGGTGCTCAGTTTTCCCTGTAAGCCGGAGTCTGAAGGAATCGGGTGCTTCTCATGCTCCATGTTGATGCTGGATGAATTTAGAGTGTAAAGGAGCGGTGTGGCTCGGCTCCTGACTGTCCTCAGAGCTACTACCAGCTTGGTAGGGACTGATGCAAGCGGGCACCAGCTCCACAGAGATTTATGGGGAGGCGGTAACTCAGAAGTCAGGCTGCTCGTGAAATGAGAGCAGCAAATTCTGGAACGAGAAGGTTGTGGTATCATTCATCTCTTTGGGTGTCTGGCTGAGCTGGTGCGGTTTGCCTTCGAGGAGGTGCTTGGTGCTTTTAAGCTTCCCTGAAGAGTTTGTGTCTCCGAAGAACCTGCCTCATCTAGGACCTCTAAAGCTGCTCCTTGGGGTTAGCATTTACTGAGCAGAAAGGGATGGGGAGTGTAATGCACTTGTTGTTTTAAGTGAAGCATTGAAGTTGGAATTGTCTTCTGATAGAAATGGTTTTGACCGCTGTATTGAAGTAATAAGTATGCTGGCAAAGTGAGTGTGCAGTGGGTTCTTTGATACATACATAAAATCCAAAGAATGGTGACTCTGGCTGTTGCTGTAAAAGCTTTGTCTCTGTACCCACTATTTTATAACAAAAAAATACCAACTTTTTTTTTCTGGAAAAAGAAATCTCTGTGAACAAATATTTTCAGAATCTTTCCTCGTCTTCGGTGGGTAATTGAACTCATTCCTAGGTCACGTAGTGCTTTTTCATACTAATATATGCTCTGATAGTCTTTGCCTCTGTTGCTTCTGTGAAGCTATGCCCCTTTTGAATAATCAGCTGGAGTAGCTTTGAAATCTGAGTGAAGTTGATACTGCTGATACTCGTGATGGTGTACTGACAGGGATCGCTTTTCCGCCAGTGGGCTTTTGCTCTGCCCTGACGGAGACCGTCCCTGCCATGAAGGCACATAGATTTTGTGAACAGCTAGTGCCTGGCCTCCTTTGGGACACATGCCTGATTCAGTCCCAAAACTGCAACGGTGGACTGTTATCTAGAGGTCTTTTTGTAAATCTTCTATTTCTAAGTGCATTGTCCGTTTCCCCCTCCTCCCCTCCCAGACCCCACATCCCCATTTGAAACAAGTGTTGTATCGTCTACTGCTTGTTTGATCTGCCCAGGAAACAGAACTTGCTGTTACCAGTGCGAAATGGAGTATGCTTTAGGTTGATCTTGTGCCTGCGACATCCCATCTCCAGCTCAGATCCCTTACCTCCGGTGAGGAGGAAAGCGGTTGTGCCCTGTCTGGCTAGGGTCTGCTGCTTTTACTGTGTTGGACAATTACAACTATTCTGACACAGGTTTTTTGAAATGTGCTGTGAAATGGATTGTCCTTTCAGCTCTGGGAAGGCATACCTTTAAAAGCAAAGCTCTTTATCTTTGTTGCTGCTCTTCTGCTGTACGCCCAACCTCTAGAAAAGGGTTTGAGGGATCCCTCTCTTCTCCGTGGGCACCTGAGAGTTGGTTTAGCGGGCAACCAAGAGATGGGCAAGCCCTGTTTCTATCAGTGTCGCTATTGTGAGCTGTAAGCCACAGGCAGTCTCTGTTTGCTTGCGTGCAGTGTCTGTCAGCCCTAGATGAGTATGAGCTGTGAGAAGGAATATGAGGTCCAGTTGTCACCTGTGTGTTTCTTAGTAGGTTCATGCTGAAGTTCCTGAGTGTATCAGTCTCCAGGAGCATCAGGCAAAGCACTTCCTATGCAAAGAACGGGTTTGTTTATGTCCTGTGTCTGGATATTATTACCTACCACCCCAGGTGGGTTTGTAACTAAGTTGGACTTGCATTTTGCTTTCTCTTGGCCAGCTGCAAAAGGTCCTAAATTAAGCCATTTTACTAGTATTTTGTTGAAAATCTGGGCTTTTGGGAGAACATTATGATTTGTTCTTATGGGCTTTCTGTGTTGTCTTCCTTCCCAACTTTCATCCACATCACCCCCCAGATCTGCTCTGGTGGAGGCAGGGTGCACATTCTCGGAGTCCCATTGCTACTCCTGACCTTACTCGGAGGACCTCAGCCGGAAACTGAAAATCCTGCCTTTCCCTGAAACGACCTCTCCTCCATTACTCGTTCCTTCTCCCAGGGTACAGGGGAGGGCTACTCTGGCCCCAGAGCCATGAGCCGCCGTGGTAGGGCTGACTCAGAACAAAACTACATGCCTTACTCATGGATACAAGTCAACTAAACAGATCACTCAACCCTTCAGTGCTTAAATTGCCGACTTCTGGTCTGTCCTTATCCTTCCCTAAGTATTGAAGCGGGAGAGAAATGTGTCTGGTCACACGATGGTTTTGGACAAGATATGATGGAGCTGCGTGTGAAAGTAAGGGCGGTGTATGTGCCCTGTGAAAGGAAAACAAGGCTGTTCCTCACCTAAAGGACCCACGGCTTTGTCACTACTGTGTCATACATCCATTCTCAAATATCTAGTTATTCATGTGCTTGTGCTGAAATGATCTCGCCTAGCTGGTTTGTTGGCTTGCTCCAGAAGGCAGGGCTGCATCAACACCGTGTGAGTCAGGAGAGGGCTCCTTGCACAGGTGCCATCGCTGCCAGAGGAGATGATGCCTCGCGTACACCAGAAATAGGGCCGGGGCAGGTCTCACCACGCAGACGTGAATGTGGTGTGCTCCATCCTCACATGATGGAGGGCTTTTTCTGCGGCAGAGCCTTCCCCCTCACCTGCTGCTGTTCCCATAGGGAAGGAGAAACACGCGTTAGGGAAAGAGTAGAGCGTGTTTCTGAGCAGATGGCTTTGATTGGAAGGGGGATGGATTTTATTTATTTTTTTTTCCCGCTGTCCTCAGCTTGTATTAAGCAAGTGATGAGGAGGAAGCCTGATGTCCGCACTCTGATCTCCTTTCAAAGAGCAAGTGAAAGCTGAACCGAAAGCGTTGCCCTGCCGCAGGGATGGTGCTGGGATCAGCCCTAATGCAGTGAGCCCCGATGCCTTGTTTCCACCCCACCCCATAGCTGAGGTTTAGAGCCTTTATTTGAGTGTCTTAGGTGCTCTGTTACCCCACTGCTATCCAAAGACCCAAGGAAATTTTAGGAAAAAGGCAACTTAAGTGCTCAGTTGCAATAGCTACCAACAGGTTTTATGGTTCACATGAAAACTGGATCTTTCTCGAGAGCTCTTCCCCTGTAGCAGAAGTCCAAGGAATTCAGCTTTTGGGCAGGGAGGTGAGCCCTCTGTGGCTCGGTGTCTGTGCAGGGAGCAAGGTCTGGGGGAGTGTAGCTCCATGCCCTTTCCCTGGCCAGGAGGGAAGAGTGACCATTAGCAAAGGGCAGCTGAAGACACTGCTCAGCCCTTAGAGCTGGTCAGGACCTCTCCAGCCAGTGCTGTTTGCCTGGGGAGCTCACCACCGCTGCTTAATTACCAGGCTGTTTATTTGAGTGACCCACATTTTTAGATGTCTTTTCCCTCCAGTTGTTTTTGTGCAGCTGTCTAAATTTGGAGGTCCCTAAGCTGTCCCTTTCAAGTCTTTCTCTACAGCAATTACTCCCCTCAGTCACCATCATGAATCCAGAAATATCCTCTGTAAACCTGCTCTGCTTTGCTGCGTAGCAGCTCTCAAGTTAGTTACTTGCCAACCAGGAGATGACCTGTACCACAACCAGCATACGCAGGGGTGGATTTCCTCATCTTCCTTGCTGACGTGGAGGGCATGTGAGAGGATGCTCCTTAATGCTTCTGCTCCTTGCCTGTCATGCTTCCAGGACTGTCTGGGGAGATGGTCTCTTGCTTCTCATCCACAGCCTGTGTGTTTGCTGCCGTGTTTGGCTGGAGGTCCTGCTGCACAGATGCAGAGTTTGCCATTGCTCATTTGCTTTTTGCCTTAACAAAGCATGCAGCTGAGCAGTTCTGCTTGAAGCTTCTGCAGCTTCTGTAAAGACAGGACCTCTGTCAGTGCCTGACAGCGTCTAACCTTCCCTTCTTGAGCACACAAGAACCAGCTGCTGGGCGTACCTGCGTGCAGTAAAACCCCAGTCGGGGACAGCACTGATGTGGTGGCACCTTCTGGGCATAGTCACAAGAGCTACAGATGTTGAGCAGGGGCTTCAGATTGCAGCTGAGTGCTCATCCCAGCCTTGCTGCAGTATGTGAGGGCTCTCTTTGGCATCAGCGGGAGGGAAGCATTGATTCTGGTGCTGCTTCCCTGCTGCTGCCTCCTCCTCCTTGCCTGGCCGCATTCCCGCTGTCTCCTGGAGCGGTGTTGTCCCCATCGGTGGTAAACAGGAGGCGTCCGGTGGGGATGGCCTGTTGTTCTGGATGCTGCATGCCACTGAAAACTGCTATTTGTTTGCTGGCATGACTGTATTAATTGGAATAATGTTTTGTTTTGAGGTTGTAGCACTCTGATGCAAGGGGGATTGAGGCAAAATCTTCTAAGTGCAGCCTTGCCATCACATCCCTGTAGTGGCCACAGAATTGATCTGTGGGGAATGCTTCTGCTGGACCCTGCTGGGCATTCTGCTAGAAATCTCTTTCAGTGGTTTGCGGAGAGGAGAGCAGTTGTTGCAGCAATTCGCTGTGTCTGACAGCACTTGCATCAGAGTCCTTCAGGGATGTTTGCCTCCCTGTCATTGGGGACGCAAAGCTGATCTCATCGGAGCAGGCTTTGGCTGAGGAACAACTGCAGCATCTCGTATTTCTACAGCCTTTACTACTTATCCTTTGTGCAAAACATATTTCCAGACATAGAGCATTGAACCTCTGTCTCTCCTTGATGTGGGGCTAACAACCTGTGGCTTAAACTTAAAATGAAACCAACCCCAAAACAGAGCAAAGAAACAAACATAAAAAAACCCCTTGAAAACAAAAACCAAACCTCAAACTGAGTGCCTGACAGATTTTGATACCTTAAGCTGTCTTTCAAGTCAGGATTAAGGATGCACAGCACCGTAGCAGGGTTGTGTCGGGGGTAGAGAGGGGAGAGGTTGGTTTTGTTGTGTTTTTCTAAAGATGAGGAGTTATTCTGCGAAGTTCTCAATTGCACTGAGCAGTTCTCGACACCTGTAATTCCCTAGATAAAAGCTTGGCTTTTACATGGCTGTGAATACGTTTCTGAGCGTTAAGTGCACAAAGGTGATGCAAACTGAGGAGTGTAAATCTGAAAGGGGTGGAATGGCCTTCTAATAACAGGGATTAGAAGTTTCTCTGTATTTTTTGCTCACTCCAGATCCCGTGATGGCATTGTCCACTTCTGTTGATGTGCGGGGTTTTTTGTTTGGTTGTTTTGGTATATAAGCTGCATAGGAAAGCCCATGGAAAATGTCTCCTCCTCCTCCGCCCCGTCTCCTTCAGCTTTTGTTTCCAGCTGTTCCCTGGCATGTTTTCCTCTGGTGGCCTCCCTCTCTCGGAAGAGCAGAGCATCTTTCCCTTGCACTTGAAAATAGCTACGCTGAGAGCTTAGCTTTCGGAGCTGAGGATTTATAACCTTGCTTTCTAAAATCACATTTTCTTTCCCTTTACCCCTCACCTTCTTCCAGCAGCCCAGGCTCAGCTGAAACGAGCGGCGATACAGCAGCATTATGTCATACCGGTTTCTATTTGATTGCAGGCAGAGGAGGAGGAAGGAAGCTCTGATGTGAAAACCTTCGGCTCCGTTTTGCTAAATGCTTTGCTGTGTGTTGGGACTCACCTGTAAGGGAAATTTTCCTGGGGTGGAAATGATTGTGGCTCAGGGCTAGGGCCCCCCTTGAAGAGGTCTCTGGTTGTTTCTGTGAAAGTTGTAGTAATAGTACAGTTGCAACATCATGTCAGAGATTGTTCCTATAGGGCTTCTTTTTGCTGAGAGCTTTTTTACGTAGCCATAGCTTTTTAGATTTTCTTCCTCTTTTCTACCTCCTCTTTATCTCATTTCAATCACCCCATTGGGAAACTAGACAATATTATATTACTTTAAAACTCTGACATCTGCTTCCCTATAAATGTAACCCTGAAGTGATTAACGGCCTGTATGTGCTGCGCAGTGCTGCAGCCATTTCAATATCAGGCATTGAACTGGGACAAAAATCTTCATGCAATTCAAAATATTTGCTAATTAAACAATCAGTGGTTAAGGAGGAGACAGGCAGAAGGGGACACCGAAAGGCTGTACCTAACTGGCAGTTTACTAGAAAGTGCTCTGCATCTCTGTAATAATAAGGTAAAATGGCACGTCTAAAAAGAATTCCTTCTAAAGAGAATGCAGATTTTTAAAAAAATTCTTTTTAGACGTGCCATTTTACCTTATTTTTCAGTCCAGCTTCTGAGTTCCCTGGCCCGTTTGGGGGTTTTGTCATGCCATTTTCCTGTCTTTGCAAATGATTGCACGCACTCCCATTCATGTACCCAGAAATCACCCTGTCGTCTGTTTCCTTCTGTACCAGTTTTAACAGCAGCAGGCTGGGGGCCAAGTGGACAGGAGACCTAACTAGATGTAAAAATACCCCAACCAACCAAAACCCAAACAAAACCAAAAAAGCCCACTATTTGCCTGTACTGTTTACTTAATGTGAAATCATCTCTTGTCCCAAGAGCTGTTATTTTTCTTTTGTTGCCAAACTGCTTAAGTAACTTGATGGTAAAATCCGTACAGGAGACAGTGCTGTGAAATGCCTCCTTAGGTTGAGACGTGCTCATGTTCTTGTAGGTGTCATCAGTATTGCAAAGGTAAAATTCAAGACTTTTTTTCTATTTTAAAAAGGCAAAATGCTGGCTTCCTCCTGGTAGCAGCAGAAGTTGTGCTTCAGAGTTGCTGCCATAGTAGCTGGGGCAAGATCTTTGTCCTGCAACAGCTGTAGGTGAGGAGGAGGAGAGGACTTGGGAAGCTCCAGCTTGGGCTGACAACAGAAGGTCTCAAAACATGATTTTGGGCTGTTGAGAGCCGCTCAGCAGTGGAGCTGCTGTGAGGCGGCAGGCTTCATACGGGCGGGTAGAGGGGTGCCTGCTCTGCTGGCAGGGCCAGCTGGTCCTTCACGGGCTAGGAGTGCATGGGCTGAGTGCACACAGCAATGTATTGTAGGTCAGGTCCTGGGAGATTTGTTGTTAGCGCTGGAAATGGCATACCAAAAGGTGAAGCCACCCTGATGCTTCCATCATGGACGGTCCCTTTCCTGTGTGGGGCATGTGGTGCAGCGAGACCAGATTCAGGTGGCAATGAAATTGATGGTGAGTGGTCTCTCCGTCGCTGCTGTGGGAGCTTTCTAAGTCCGGTGCTTGGCAGGCACATGGTGCTTAGTCCCTCTGCGCCCAGCTGAAATGCTGTACACTTCTTTTTGGGTGTACAGTGTCATTCTGGAGACGGGTCCATCGTTACTGTCTGCCTCTGAGTTGCCGTGTTGCAGTGTGACCCTTGAAATGGCAAAACCTGGAGATGACAACTGATGTTGAGCTGTGGGGTATGGATGACAGAGGGGCCGTGGATGGGCATCCTGCTGATCGGAGACTGCTGCTGTGCACATCTGGAGGCTCTGCAGGATCCCCGAGCAGGACTGCAGCCGTACGCAAGAGCCCGGCATGCACCAGGAACAGGCTTCCCACACATGGTGGCATGTGCGTTGGCCCCATGGTGATGCCACCAAGGTCTGATGCTGACGGTTGATGGGAAGCTCAGCATTCACCGGCAATGTGTGCTGGCAGCCCAGAAACTCCCCACAGCCTGGGCTGCATCCCCACAGCGTGGGCAGGGGGTTGAGGGGGGATTCTGCCCCTCTGCTCCACTGGGTGAGACCCCCCTGCAGTGCTGCCTCCAGTGCTGGGGCACCCACAGCAGAAGGAGACGGAGCTGTTGGAGTGGGGCCAGAGGAGGCCCCGGAGATGCTGGGGGGGCTGGAGCCCCTCTGCTGTGGGGACAGGCTGAGAGAGCTGGGGGGGTTCAGCCTGGAGAAGAGAAGGCTCCGGGGAGACCTTGGAGCCCCTTCCAGTCCCTCCAGGGGCTCCAGGGAAGCTGGGGAGGGACTCTGGAGCAGGGAGGGGAGCTGTGGTACGAGGGGGAATGGCTTCAAACTGGAAGAGGGGAGATTTGGCTGAGATGTGAGGCAGAAATTCTTGGCTGTGAGGGGGGTGAGCCCCTGGCCCAGGTTGCCCAGAGAAGCTGTGGCTGCCCCATCCCTGGAGGGGTTCAAGGCCAGGTTGGACGGGGCTTGGAGCAGCCTGGGCTGGTGGGAGGTGTCCCTGCCCAGGGACACTGGAGCGGCTTTAAGGTCCCTTCAACCCAAACCATTCTGTGATTCTATGATTTCCTACATATTAACCTGCATCTTGATCAGAAGCATAAATGTGGATGGTTCACCTCTGCAAAACCAAGATATTGAAGGAATTTTGGACGAATACTTGGATTTTTTTGAGGGTTGGTTTTGGTTTTTTCTCTGTCTCCAAGTGTATCTTGGTTTTTGTATGGTAATCCAGCAACAATGGAGTTTGTTATGGTGCCCTCTGATTATTCTCATAGGCTGTCTTTGTTTCTGCATGCAGCTGTATAGTTTTTATGGAGATCTGAACTGCAAAGCATGAAGAAACTCTTTTGTTTGGTCTTGCTTCTGTGCATAAAATCATTCTTGATTTTCTTCTAAAGCACAAATCCACTTAACATCCCTAGTTCTGGATTGACTTTTGACTGTTTCTGTGGCTTCCTGGGTGTCTGCTGAAATTGTTCGAGCTTTAGGAACAGATTTGCTTCTGGCTTCAAGTGCCATTTTCAGATGCTGTTGTCATCCTTAACTGAGCCCAGAACAGAATTCCTCTGTGTGAGGACCACGTAGCTGCTGAAATGCTGCTGGGCTGCGTAGCAGGCAGCGGACAGGTGAAGTCTTCTGCAAATCTGGGCTTCCTAGAGGTCTCCAAATTAGTGTTTTGCTTTTGTCTGGTTACAAAACCAAACAACCAATTATTTGTCCAAGATCCCCACCTACGAGCCCTCAGCTGTGGGTGAAGATGCCTGGGAACAACCTGATGCAAGCAGCCTTTTTGTGAAAGGCTTACAGAAAGCACTCTCAGCTGGTATGAGGCAGGCATGAGTGGAAGATGGAGTATGTTTTTCGAGGGAGAAAAATCTACAAATTTGGGTACCTTCAAATAATGGAAAGGCATTTGTTCTCCCTCTGTTTCTACCTGTGTCTCCACGAAGTGCTTGATAGGCTGTTGGAGGTATCACGCAGAGCTGGAGTTGGCAGAAGCTGGTGAGATATGCTGAGCTTTGCTCAGGGAGGTGGGCTCCTGGCCCTGCACGTGGGGATGAACCCCTTGGCTCAAGGCAGCTCAGACTCATCTGATAATAACCGGAAGCTCCTTGGTACCTGCCATGGAGTTGTGCAGAATGAGTGGGTTTTGTGTTTGATGGGCAGGAGATAACAAAGGCTGGAGCAGATGGCTGATACCTACCCATGTCCCCTGGCCAGCACCATGCAGCAGCAGCACTGGTCTCTTCCATGCCTAGCAAGAACCGAGGCCTCTTATCCCTGTTCCTAAGGCTCAGCTACAGCACTGTGGGAAAAGCACATGATTTCTCACCCTCAGCTCCAGCTCTGCAGGCAGGAGCTGGGGTGTTTTGTAGCGATGCTGTTCGAGAACTTTTATCACCCTTAAAACAAAGAAGTTATGCTGCCGAGGTAAATGCTAACACCAAAAGACACAGACCTGGGGTGAATCCACCTTTGATTTAAAGCATCTGTTTTGTTGACCCCTGTAGTTGACAGAGATAATTTGTTGTTAGTCTATCTGAAAAGTAGGTAATTGAATGTATGACTCAAACTGATGAGCTCATGTGTTGTTTGGAAGGGATTTTTTCTGTGGCTTACAGCTCTGAGCTGACTCGCTAAATTGCTGCCGTTAATGTGCTGTTGTCCATGCTTTTTAAGGTTGGGTGACTTCATCAGTTGTTATTTGAATAGCTTGAATTCACTTTTTTAATCAGCTAGTGTTTGTGTGCCCATACTGCTTTTTTTTTATGAGCGATTTAGTATCACTTACAGATGATGGAGAAAATAACTACTCCTCTACTAATAGCGTCTTCTATGTACAGATGCTACTGCCTGTTCTTTAAATTACTTGAATGGTAGGATCTTGATACCTGTGTCTTTGATGCCCGTGTTGGTTGGATGCTGGCCCCAGCTGCTGCCTCCTGCCAGGAACCAGCTTTGGGTGTTGCACTAGTACATTTTGCTGTGCAAAACCTGTTTGCTTTGAACGTGCATTCAACAGCTGTTGGCTCCCAGACGGCTGTAATTTCCATCTCCATCTGCCTCGTTTGACTGGAAATGAAGCGACAACTCTTTCTCTATCCCACAAGCGAGTCTTCAGGCCTGGCTGCCCTTTTACTCACAGGCTGGTGAAGGCACGAAACAAAAAAACCCAAACCCCAAAATAAGGCATTTTGAACTGTACTCATAGTGCGTCCTGGCTTCATATTCTGCTTCTTGGAGCAACTTGGCTGCTGGACTCGAGAGCTGTAGGTTTACATTTAATGACCATCTTGCCATACACCATTTGTCCTGGTTTGAGCAACACAGGGCTAACTTCTCTCCTAACGCTTGGGAAAATTGCACTTTTAGAAGTGTCTGAATTTGTGAAAATGTTTACTTTATAGCCAGCTAGGCTATGTGGGATTCAAGGTGTCAGTGTTTTC
>VXBO01010651.1:111518-143818 GCA_013400135.1 Rhinoptilus africanus | reverse complement strand
TTGGGTCTCTTTAGTCTGGAGAAGAGACGTCTGAGGGGGGACCTAATCAATGCTTATAAATACTTAAAGGGTGGGTGTCAGGAGGATGGGGCCAGGCTCTTTTCTGTGGTGCCCAGTGACAGGAGAAGAGGTAATGGGCACAAACTTGACCATAGGAAGTTCCACCTAAACCTGAGGAGGAACTTCTTTCCCTTGAGGGTGGCAGAACCCTGGCCCAGACTGCCCAGAGAGGTGTGGAGTCTCTGTCTCTGGAGACGTTCAAAACCCACCTGGAGGCGTTCCTGTGCCCCCTGCTCTGGGTGACTCTGCTCTGGCAGGGGGTCGGACTGGGGGATCTCCAGAGGGCCCTGCCAACCCTGTGATTCTGTGTAATACTGGTTCTTTAGTATTATTAATGTTAATTATTTAGTCTTATCCTATTAAATCTATTTATATTTCAACCCTTGTGTTTCCTTGTTTTCCCCGATTCCCCTTCCTGGGTGGGGAGGGCTCATCGGCTTATAGAATAATTGTCTAAATGACAACAAATTGTTATGGGTTTTTTCAAACCATAACACTGTTCTTATACCAAAAGGTGCAGGATGTGGGATGCAAAGAGAGGGAGCATGTGAACATGGTGATGGGCGGTAGTATCTGTTCTCTTCTTGTGGAATACAGTTCAGCCAGAAAATGAGTCCCAGTAGGGCAGTGCCCACTTTGGTGTGAGTCTGTGGAGTCGCTGGTGAGTTTGTTTGGTGCTGGCTATGTTGCAGGAATGTGCTGTGGAACTCTCCTGGAGTAGCTCTATCCCCCTTCTCCCTGTGTGTAGCTCCCAGTGCACCCCCAAGGCCGGGCACTGGAGAGGGCTACTACTGGGAACACGGCTGTGGGTGACAGTGTGTGGATGGCGGGGTTATTTCACCCTGACATACCTTAATAAGGGAGAGTCTTCGTTCAGGCTGTGTTGCGAGCTGCTGTGCCAGTGTCCCTGCTGTCCAAATTCCTGCTGTCAGACTCACAGGCGAGTGCAGTTTGGTTATGGGGGTGGGATGTGGGGTTTTGCGTTGGATTTAGAGTGGGAGGTTTTGCATGCTGAGGCCTGTAAATGGGAATGATGCTCCTCTGCTGGAGCTGGTCTGCTGTCATGTCCCAGCGCAGACCTGGAGCTACTGCACCCGCTTTTTGGCCTCAATTTTGTCACCTCCCTGCACTTCTCTTCCTCATTTATTTTCTTCGGCTTGTTGCTGAGGACGGGACCTGGCTAGATGTTGCTGCTTCTGCCTTTTCTCTGCACTCGGCAGGGATGGGGGTATCCCCGCTCTTTTGTTTTGGGGGAAACTGTGGCACTCTAGCCCCTTGGACTCTCAGCTGTTAGATGTGAGGTGGTGCTGCAGCCCCGTAGGAAACAATTCTTCCTTTTCATCATTAACTTGCCCCTGTGAGAATGTTGCCCAGGGTCAGTTTGTCGGCTGGTGCAGCTGCTGGCCACTCTCCCCACATGTGTGGTACGTCACAGCCGCTCTGGCTTTGCCAAGGAGCTGGGCAGCCTCGCGCAATGCCTGCATACCCAGGGCAAGGCTTTCCAGTTTAAAACCCATCTGTGTGACACCCAGGGTCTTGGTAAAATAAACAGTCGTCTTTAGATGCTGCTTGGTTGTTGCTGGCATTTGGGATCAATTTCTGCGCTAAGGGCTTGAGGCTCAACTAGAGCACAGAAGGGCTCCAGTTCTGAGGTCTGCTGTACAGGCAGAGGCGCGGTCACTGTACTGGGTTTTGCACAGATTAATTGGTTGGGTTTTCCTCTTTTAATCCAGCTGGAAGGTTTGCACAAGCCCTTTAGAGGGAGAGGGAGGGACCTTTCAGCAGCTCGCGTGTTGGGCGCACACACGTAAGCTGACTGCTCACCTATGTGATTAAAAACCTTCCCTGCACATCCCCAAGATGCACCGAGGAACCGTGACAGGCTGGGGATCCTGAGTGGTACCCAGCAAGGCTCCACCAGCCCCACAAGAGGGTCTCAGAGGAGGGAACCCCCTGCCTGGACCCCTCCCGTGAATCCTGGCCAGTAAGGGACCACCAGGGAGGGGATGGGGCTCTCGTGCGTAGTTTATGTTCTCTCAATTCACAATTGGCTGTGGTGTTCTTGCTGGCATCCATAGTGTTGTCTGAACTGGTGATAAAGTTTTTAAACTAAATTTACCCACCTCTGCTTAGCCATGAGTCTTGGAGCCCTTGCTGCTGGGAGGCTTCACTGGAGATTCATTCTTAATGTTTTCCTGTTGCAAAAGGGAAGAAAAAAATTAT
Source organism: Rhinoptilus africanus (assembly GCA_013400135.1). Lineage (NCBI taxonomy): Eukaryota > Metazoa > Chordata > Aves > Charadriiformes > Glareolidae > Rhinoptilus > Rhinoptilus africanus. Next base: position 141,535 of record VXBO01010651.1, on the reverse strand, counting down.
TTACAACCCATTGACGCACTCTAATGTGTCTAATGATTGCCACAACACTTGAGTTACAAATTCTTCGCAATTTGTTGGTAAAGTCAGTCACACTGATGGGGAGGTATTCTCAGGGCTGCCCCAGGAGAAACAGTTTGCTTGATCCTCTTGACGATGTTTGCCTATATTATAATCACAGCAAGCCTTTACATTGATCAGTTATTGATTTTTCCAGCTGCTGGCAGAGACCTGCATCGCTTTCTCCACAGGATCCTCTTGAATGCCATGCGGTGCAGCCAGCCCTTCGGAGTCGGTTACTCAACTTCACTGCGAAATCTCAGCAAGTTAAATATTTGATGTGTATTCTCTATTTTCTTATTCCAGCCCTGTGCTCTCCCCTTCTTCCCAGCAGTCGCTGATCTGTGTGGCATTAAACCTGCAAACCTTTAAGAAGACCTTTTAAGAAGTACTAGACCTTTTTCTGGACTTGGCAGAGATGATGACCTGTAGGAAAACAGAAGAGTCTGGGGTGCTTTGGGGGAAAATCCAGCATTTTCAGTTAGACAATCGTGGCCTAGTGGCTTTGGCTGTACTAGTGACAGTCACAAATGAAAGTCTGCCACCAGGCTTGCTGGGTGATGTACTGCGGTGGCATGATGAATGTTTCTGGTGGCTTGTAAGACTGTTAAAATTTCCTAGTAGAGCAGAGTGTTTCTCTAGGGCTGCTGACACATCAGGCACATCTCGCTCATCAGCCCTCCTCTCAGAACTCATATGTCACTGTTATTGGAACAGCTACAGAATGAAGCCACTTTGGCTTAATTATGTCTATAGATGAAATAACAGTCTGCCAAAAAGCAGTATTAGTCAGATAAGTAATAAAAATCTCCTCAATTTGTCTTATTTTCCTATTTATATAATGCATTGAGTAAAGGAATGGCCTGGGCTCATCATCGTTGTACACCAGGTTTTGCCTATTGATCTTATATATCACTCTGCAAATGGGTTGGTTGACTTCTTTTGAATTATAAGTAAATGAAACCAAGTTGAATTTAATTAAAAAAAAAAAAAAGAAAAATAAAAAAGCTGAGGTGGCATTATATAGTGCACATCTGTAAGCTGGGGGAACTCATTCTGTTTTTAATGAGGTTCAAATAGTGTGCATTGTTTTTTGTTGTGGGTGGACTAACAGAAAGTGAGGTGGTGGATTCTGAGCTCCCACAAGCAGAAAACATTCCATGTAAGAAATGAAGTGGCAAAAGCATCTTTGGCCAGTCTGATTCACGCAAACTGTAAATGACTTTGAGTGATAAGTAGCTTGTCTCTTGGAAGGAAAGCAAGCTTGTCTTAAAATAATGTCAATGTTTAACCTGAGAGCGTTGATTTTATTTATTTTTTTATTTTTATTTTCCCTTGGGCAAGAGATTTTTGAGCATCACCTGGAATGTCTTCTGCCGTAGATTTGTGGATAAATTATGTTCTTCTTAGAGACAGTGCAGATGCAAACTAGAGATATTTACATCTCCTCAAAGGCCCAGCCTTCAAGGAAGGTCACAGGAAAACCTGCTGATGGCTTGCTTTAACATGGAGCGAGTCCCTTCATCCCTCTGTCACGGAGTGAGTCCAGGTTGTACCTTTTTGATACTGTATGTGTGCAGTGAAGCTGTTGGTTGGGGGTTGGATCATTGGAGCATCTCTGGAGGAGGACACTTGATTTGGACCAATGACCTAAAATGCTGCACTGGCCTCAGCATTGCACTGAGAGCTGGAACCACTTGCCCGAACACTAAGTGAGGATAACTTTGGAAAGCTGGAGGAGGAAAAAAGCACATGCTACTCTTGCTGCTGTGAGGTTTTTGCTCAAATCTGCCTTTTTAAGGGGAGCTGACCATTCTGGTCCCCTGCCCAGGTGTTAAGGCAGCGTCAGCTTGAGAGTCTGCAACTGCAAAATCGTCTCCTTTTCTCTAAAACAAAGACCTACACAAAGCCAAGAGGCTGCTGTGCTTACAGTAGTAAATATTTATAGAGCCTTGTTCACTTGAGCTATTTAAAGCAATTTTCCTGAGATATTAATCTGTTTAAAGGGAGGGGCCAAGAATAGCATGAAATACATATCTCCCTTGTCTCTCTAGCTTTCCCAATGTGACTTCCAGTTCCAGGTACCTGCTCCATCCACCACTGTGTTTTCAATGTCTTGCAGAGCTGGGGGATACCTTTATTGGAGCCCTGAATTCCCAAAGGGAAGGGGGACTGACAGCCTCATACAAAGTAGTACCAAGTGCTGGAAGAACATTGTCTCTTGAAGGGGTTTTACCTTTCCTGTTCGCATCATGTGTAATCTTTTGGGTCAACGTTTTAATTAAGGTTGGATGTAGGGTTTTTCAGGTCATATTGATGCAAAGTGTGCTGGGCTCTTCGTGAGTAATTTGGAAGGGGTCAGAGTTTCCTATAACACATCCTGCCTATTCCCATGGGAAGGTGGCTTGCTTTCTTAGGTTTTCCTTATTACTGATTGGCAAATGAAATAAAGGTTTGGAATTCTCTGGAGCCTTGCCCGGGAGCATGAAACCCAGCTCTGCAGCAGGGAGTCAGGTGTCTGACACCAGGCTTGGTGACAGCAGATCACTCTGCAGAGCACCCGGTGCCAGGTCAGCTGGAGAAAAGGGGTTGAGATGGCATCAGCGTAAGTGTGAGTCTAAAGCAGGACTGGAAAAATAGCAGAGTCGTCCTGAATGCTAAATTAGAGAGAACAGCCCAGACTTGTTTTCACAGCCTCATTCGTTTTGTTGCATCATGCTAGAGATTGGTCAAGAAAGAGATCGGTTGATATAAAATAAGCTTTAAACAAGGCTTGTTTCTCTTCCCCCAGCGCCATGGGCCCCATGGGCAAGGCAGGGTTGCGGGGGCAGATGTGTCCATGTCGGCTGGTTTGCTGGTGCTGCAGGAGCCTGGCTGGTTTGCTGGTGCTGCAGGAGCCTGGCGTGGGGTTCGTCGCACCAAGCCCAGCGTGGGGTTCATTGCGTCACATCCCTTCCAGGGCATCAAAGGACGTTCTGGTGCAGAATAAATGTCACGTCTCAAAATGAGCTGTACTTGACTGCAAGCAGAGGTGATGATTGGGTGGGGGGGAAACCCTGGCAACTACATAAATTAAATTTTAAAAACTTCCCTTGACCTATTGGTGTCTGAAATGATGAGGCAGAGGAGCAGCCCTGGGGTGGCACAGCCACGGCAGGCTGCCAGCAGCCTCTGTGCAATGGTGGCATCTAGTGGCTGCTATGGCCCTCTGTCCCCAGGCCCCTGGGACAAGGGGCAATCCAGGGCTGAGCCAGAGCTGTAGGCTGGGCTGTGGAAAGCCATCTGGGCTGCTTGGCTTCCGTGTGAGCTGTGAATGGGGGAGTGTGTATTTGGTACAGCTCGGGAAACTGCAGGGTGCTACTGGGACCGAAAGGTAAGGTACCAGCTGTGAGGTGGCCAGTACTGGTGTTAGCCACTGTGGCGAGTCCCCCCATTTTAATGGCTTCTGTGGTTGATGCAAGTTTTCTAGCAACAGTGAACCATGGCCATACGATGTTGTGTGCAGGCTTTAAAGGGAGTTCTTTTGAGCTGTCCTGATGCACTGAGTGCTTATGGAAGAGGGAAGCTGGAATGTTTTCCAAAATGTTGCAGTTGTGCAGTTTTTGTTCTTGTCAGTGAGCTTGTAGGTGGAGTTCTTGCTCAAATACCTTTTGTAAATTTACCCCTAGTCCTAATTTGGAAATGTGCAAGTTAAAAAGTGCAACATTTTGCTCCAACTTGTGTTTCCAGCTATTGCCTGAATGCTGACTGTAGCCTAGATTAAAAAGTTGAAACAGCTCTGCTTTTAACTAGAGTGTGTATGGATTCCTCAGGGCGGTTTCATGTATGTGAATTCCTCAGAGCAGTTTTGTGGGAGTACCGCAGGGGAATAATGCTCAGAAAGGCCTTTACCCTTTGCCTCCAGCTCTCTGATGCCAAGGAGAGAAGTTCTGCATGAAGTCCTGGACTGCCAGGTGGCGAATCCAGTTAACGAAAGCTATCTGAAAACATGAAGAGATGGATTTGGTACTTTCCTTTCTCTGTGCTTTTGTGTGTGGCATTTGATGTCAAGTGTGGGGGGCAGGAGGTGCCTGATCTCCCAGAACCCAGGATGGAGCATCCTGGTGAGCTCTCTGAATTTCCTGCAGAAGCGATGGGCTGCCGTCCCTGACTGTCCCCTGGGAAGGGCCATCCGCAGGGGTGAGGACAACTGTGCACCTTGTGCTTCCCTCTCTCCACTTTGCGTACCTTCTCTTCCAACTGTAGACATCACTGTGGAGGATGTGAAGGACGTCTGCTGTGCCTCCTTATGTTCCCTGAGCATCTTTGGAGTCAGGAGCAGTTGCAGCAGGAGCTCAGGAAGTTTTCCAGTGCTGCTTTCTGATGGTTGCCCACTTTGGTCATGGCCATATTGTTCTACCCAAAGACCGGCATTGCTTTAATTTAAAGCCTGTGGTGGTGTTTCAGATGGGAATGGAGGGAATGGGTATTTAAAGCATTGCTCGGGTGACCAAGTCACGTATATTTGTGATGGGCAACCCGTGTTCCCCGTGCTGGGGATATGGGCTGGGCAGTTTTTGAGCATTGAACCTATCAAAGCTTCAAAGGTTCTGGGTTTGTGTGTTTGACGTTGTCATGGTTTTGGCCAAATCAGCCAATGGCCGGCGACAGATGCCCCCCCCCAGCCTCTCGTGTACGGGGAGGAGGGGGAGAGAGAAAGAGAGATCTACGAGTTTAGAAGAAATTAAACTACTTTAGTGAAATATTAATAATAAGATAAAAAGGAAAATAATGCAGTAGATACAGTACATATAAAATCGCATTAAGCTCCTGGATGACGTCCCCGCAGGCAATGGGGCAGGCCCAGGCTGGACTCAGCAACCGGTGGGAACCGGGTTCCAGAGTTGGATTCAGGAACACATGGATCGAGATAAAAGGCAGATGGACAGACAGGGTCGTGCTTGGACGTCAGCCATTGAAGGAGGAGAACTGACCCCCTCAGCTTTTATCCTGAGCATGGGGCAGATGGGATGGAATACCCTGTTGGTCAATTTTGGGTCCCCTGTCCTGTCCGCTCCTTCCTGCAGGTGGGACCCCTCTGCGCCCCTCCGCTTCCACCCCTTTTAATGGGGCAAATACCAAAATGAGCTGACCTTGGTTGTTACAGCAATAAGTATAAGCAAGAGCCTCTGTGCATACCACTCCTTGGCACAAACTGTCTTATTGCACTGAAGGAACCGTTTCAGACACAACATGCTGTTAATTTCAGAGAGTTAGAAGAGGCCTAGCTAAGAAATAAAATTACTGAACAGAAAGCTCATTCAGTTTTACCTCAAACCAGGACAGGCATTCGCATTAGTGAGTTTTCTTCTCTTTCCAGTCCTCTCTCACTTAAAAACTGTAGTCAAGCAATTTGTTTCACCTCGATGGTGGCATTTTTGTAAGCATGTGGCCTCTGTCCCTGGAAAAGAGTCTTTATTCCCCCTCCTTGGTGTTTTCATGCAACTGCTCCATCCGTCTGCCTGGGCTTCCAGGTAGCTCTTGTGCCTAACGAAAAATGGGGCAGTTCTGCATGGAGCAGAGTCTCTGGGGATTTTGCATCTGACACAGGGAATTGGGCTTAATTAGCCCCTGCCCCAACGGCAGGTCAGCCTGGACTAGGGATGATCTTGGCTCAGGAGCTGGAGGGGGAGATGTCTGGATGCTCCCCCCTGGCTTGTTCCCGCTACTGCTCGCCTTCCCTGTGGACGAGGGAGATTTACATCTGCCTGAAAATAAATACAGATCATTCACTTGCCTCTGGAGGAAGATAAAATGTAAACTGTCTATTTTCTGTGATAAAGCATTGGAAATAGTTGGAATTTAAGATAATTATCTTTATTGCTTTTTATAGCACCCTGTGAAGGCTGAAAACTAATTTGTTTTCCACTAACAGGGAGTTCCTGCTGATGACTCAGAAAAATCCATTTGCTTTATTGACAAACTTGTCTGTTTGGTTATCAGGGCAGTATTCTCCTTGCAGGAAAAAGGAAATACAGGTCGTAACACAACAGTGGGTTTTTAATATAGATTCAAAATTTGGTATCTATGGGCGAGAGGAAAAAAATAAAGTTGATCTAATCGGAGCAAAGCGACTCTGCTTTATTAAAGACAATTGTAAGTTAGTTTATGCTTTAGTGGGTGTGAATAATGGTGCACAGTGCTTTAAACAGCTTCCATATGCTTGAAGCTTATTAGCTGGGGCTTGCGGAGAAGCTGCTTTTCCCGGGCACCTGGTGCCCCTTGGCCGTTGGGAGCCCAGGCTCTGGGGCAGGAGGTGGGAGGTTCAATCCTGCCTCTTCCCTCCTGTGCCTGGGGCTGTGGGGAGCGGCAGCATGTTCAGCTCCGTTTGGACGAGTTGCTTGCAAGTGGAGTTGCCCCTTTTTTTAAACAGCTTCTCTGCTTAAATCCGAGACAGGCTGCCAGTGTTGAACAAACTCCTTGTGTATCCGAAGGTGTTGAGCGCCCCTCGTGTGAATGAATTGCTTTTGAGCCCAGCCCAATCTTGTGGTTCTGAGGGTCTTCTGCCGCTCTGGTCCTATGGCTCTACGAAAAGCAATGGTCTGTGCCACGCTCTCAGCTGTTGGTAAAGGAGGAGTGCTTTCTGCTTTGTCTAGCCGTGGACAACATGCCCCTCAGAGCTGCTCAGAAGAAGAAACGGGATTCTCTGTGCAGGCTTTCAGCATCACCCGCCTCCCAAACTGTTCTTTGGCTGTTTTGGGCAATGCTTTTTGTTGAGAGGTGGTGGGTCTGCAGGCTGAGTTAAGCAGAGACACTTCTCAATTGTTCATCTATGGCTACCCCCCCAAAAGTCTGTAATTTAATGCTGTCGCTTAGGATAATCCTACAAACCACTGAATCTTCTACAGCTCAAGACCTAACAGGTTTTATCCAACAACAGAGAAGAAGCAATATAGGGGTTGACTATATTTGTAGGAAGGAAGGATAGAGCTCCACAAGAGTCAGCCTTGCCTTGAAGCAGAGGTCTGTTTCTATCAATCTCTGTAGCCCTCCACAAACACTCAATGCAGCAAGAGGGAGAAAACATCACTCTCTGTAAACACAAAATGATGGATCTGGGTGGGCAGAGCATGTTTCTTGTCCATCTCTGAAGACCTGCTCAGTGTTTGCTCAGCTTTTTGTTGATTTCCTTTCAGGAATCGACTACAAGACCACTACTATCTTGTTGGACGGCAGAAGGGTCAAGCTGGAACTATGGTGAGTGTTTCTGAGCTGCTTCAGCTGCGAGTGTGGGACCAGTGAGTGGGGGCCATGGTGCTGCTGGTGGGATGCTGTACCAAGCTGTGGGGAGTGCAGAGCATCCCCAGGCATGTGGCGAGGCTTGCTGTCTCTCCTTGCCAGTCAGTTATTCTAGCAAACCAGAGCCCCTTCTGTTAATCAAGTGGCACAAAGAACATGCTCTTCTGTGCAGGAAAAGTCCCGTTTCAGTCTTTCTCTATCATATCTGACTGTGTTCCCGTACAGCTCTCAATCACTTAGGGAACAATACTATTTTGGAAGCAATACTGGATTTTCCTGAAATCCTAGGATAAGAAATATAGACAAGAGAATAGGAAAGGAGGAGGAAAAAAATGGGTGAAGCCTTTAGTCCCTCCAGAAGCCTGGGTATTTCTCAATGTCTTGCGTAGCAAATTAAAACAAGAGCAGTGAACAGACCTCATAGTTAGTGTCAGAGTATGGTAAACCCCTGGAGAGCAGGACTTACTGGAGTGACCTGATGCTGGGATGGAAATGGGAGAGTGCTGCATGGGAGGGGTGACCCCAACCTTATCTGTCAATACCGGAGGGAGACCTGGAGTCCTCTGGCCCGGTTTTGTCTGAGGTTTAACCCGCTGAAGAGCTGACACAGCAATCCTGTAGATAAAAGAGGAAGGACAGGTAGCCTGCCCCTATTCTGGGTTTCACACGCATCTAGTAGGGAATGACATGGGCCCTGAAACATGAAGTTAAATAGCTCCTTTACAGATGCTTGTATCGAGTAACTGGAACATTAGTATTCTGTGTGAATTGTTAAATAGGAATGAACGCCACGTTCTCAGCCTCGCTGACTGACTTCAGCAGTGTATAGTTACATGGTTTAATTATACCCCTACTCTCTGAAGCTGAATGTCTTCATTTTTCTTACAAAAGAACAGAAGCAGCTACTTTATCTCTTCCAGCTTTTATGTTTATATGTGCTACTTATATTCTTTTCTCTCTTTTGTGAGATGTCTGTTTTAATGTTTCAACCCCAAGTGTGTAGTTACTTAGTGCTTCCTTCTTGAAGACTTCCTCTTTTTATACTGTAATTCTTGAGCTGGAGAACTGGCACAGATCCTGGAAAGCTGATAGCATCCATTTATGATGCCTTAGTGCCGTCTTTTACCATTACTTTTCTCATGCAACCCAATATTTGATTGTCGGAGGGAAAAGGAGACTTAAGCAGAGGCTGTTAGATTGATGTCCATATGATCCTTGAAAGCTTTAGATCTGAAAGAATGACTGTCCTAAACTTGAGGTGACTAGCTGGTGCAAATCCGTGGCTGAGGGTTTCACCAGGCTTCTCAGTGGTCATTAATGTGTCTCTTAATCCTGGCCCAGTGAATAGACACAACAAACATCATAACATATATACTGGCTAAATCAGCGTGCTGGGCTTACTGTCCCAGATGTTCCTGCAGGAGCTGAGAGGTGCTGGTAATGTAGTCAGACTTACCTACACCACGTCAAGAGTTGCAGCGAAGACAAATGATAGTGACTGAATGGCCCCTTATTATCACAGTGGGCTAGAAATGCTCTTCCCTAGTCCTGTTCCTGCAGAGGATCATATCCTCTAGGTTGATCATATCCTGTAGGGTGTTATCAACCAGGTCTGCCGGAGATCTGGGTATAAAGACACTTGCTTTCATTTTTTAGTTAAAACATGTTTGGAAAAATAAGTGAAACTAGACAGTGCAAGACAATTTCTCCTGTTTTGAGTGGTTATGTTCATTTTGTGATAGGTCAGCTCTTCTCTATGACTGGGAGAGATCTGCATTCTCGCTCTGACTTCAAACTCCTGTGGGCTGTAGGGAACTGGAGACAAAATTCTTTGCCAAAGGCAGTAAAACGACTTGCATCCTTGTACATCATAAGGTAGAGCTGAAGCCAAGTGGTTTTGGTTCATAGCTTCTCCGTGGGAAGCACAACAGTGAGGAACTCTGGAGTGTGTCTGACTGTAACCAGAGGTGGTGATGCACCCATCAGTTCTCCCAAAAACTGTGCACAGCGGTTTGTGTACCATGCATGTTCTAAAGATATAACAAGATCAACACTGATTTGTTGGGGTTTTAAGCCCAATAGGAGATGTACAGTATGGGATTCCATTCTCCAAATTTCACAACTGTAACTTTTCTTTGTTGCAGGGACACATCAGGGCAAGGAAGATTTTGCACCATTTTCAGATCGTACTCTAGAGGAGCCCAGGTAAGTGCTGCTCGCAGTGCTTTGGTGGGGCACACTTGCTTTTCCTTCAGGCTGTGAAAGATCTTTCATACCATAGTAAAGAGCTCTGAAGAGGAACGCATCAAGCAACCTGTGTAAAGGCCAAGAGGCACTGCATGTCATCTTGCCGTGTGGTATTCTGACTTTATGGAGGGAGAGAGAGGAGTGAACGACAGACTTCCCTAGACTCCTACAAAAAAAGGTCTGTTACAGGCAACATTCAGTATTTGTTCCTAGAGAAGGGCTAAGAAGATGGGGTTATAGAGGATGAGGCAATTCTGGCTCTCGATCTGCTTTAGCTTTAATGTGGGAGCTCGTACTTTCTTAGGTTTGTCAAATTTGTTTAAATATGACATTGGCTTTCCCAGTGGAGTTCTTCCAGTGTCTTCCAAAAGTCTGTTTCAAGTCAGTTCCAAAAATAGGGTGCCTCCTACTTGCATGTTTGATGCTGACTTAAAAGTAGAGCAGCTCAAGAGGATTGTAAAGTACGTTCCTTAAAACATGAGTTGGACCGTTACATTTGGAGTTTCTCCTTTGGGCCCTTCTCTGGAATAGCATCTAAATTCTGAACAGCAGAAAAATTTTGTGGTCCTCTGAAAAACTGCTGTTAATTAATAGAGCTTTCTTACAGTTTTATTGTCATCCTTTTAGTAATGTGACAGGGTCCCTCCAGGATAAAGTCTGCCTAAGCTAAATTAAATACTGTATTTTTCCTTTTCTTTCCAAATCAGAAAACTTTGGAGAAAATTCCTCCTCTCTTAGACACCAAGAGTCGGAAGCTATATATCAGCCTCCTCACTGGGCCAGTATCCTGGCAGCTTCCCAGTCTTTGGGAAACTTTGCCACTTTTATTCAAGCTCTCACCACTGTTCCTCTTGGCTTTTTGCTCCTTGTACCTGCAGACTTTCACTTTCCTAGCTGGCAAAATCTGTCGTGCTCTCTTTCCCTAAGACTTCTTTCAGATTCACTTGTGCTGTAAACAGGAGAGCACTTCACCTGGGATCTACTGTTTGTATCTCCTCCAGTGTCTCGTTTATTCTTGTTTGTGCATGTCTCTGGAGTTGTGGGTGCTTTGAGGCAGCTCCTTTGAAGCGGAGGCCAATTTCCTGATGCGTGCAGAAGTGCAAGGCAAGGAGCATTGGAATGTAGCTTCTGCATTCAGGTGCTCAGTCCCATGTGTGAGTTTATCCTTAAGCTTCCCTCTGCCCTTACTACATTTCAGATATATCATTTGAGAGCTTTTACACTTGTCTGCAGAATGACCTGCTGTACAAAAGACTTTCTCCCCTTCATGTAGACTGTGAGCTCCTCAAAGCAAGTGCTGGGTCTCCACAAGGCTGCACCCAGCAGAGCCTGCACCCACATGCCAGAACTCATAGCCACTGCCACCATACATACAAACATAAGTACCGATGAGAATAGTTGAATTGGCTTGGAGACACAGGTGCACATCCATCTAGAAACTGCCGTGGAGCTGTTGGGGACTGGCACAGTGCATCCTTTGGGTTCCTCTAGCCTGTTCTCCCTAGATGCTACGTTTGACGCTGGGTGCCATGAGGTGTCATGTATCTGGCTGAGGTTTGAAATTGAAGATCACTTTCGTCTTCCTTTCCCAAAATGAAGTTCTTGACCTTCTTTGTTTTGTAGGCAAGGTCTTGCCCTTCTGCTGTACTTAGCAGTATTGCTTTAGGAACTCTCACCTGAATATCTGCAAGGCTTGCCTCATTCACCTTATCTGCTCACCCCTCCCAAGGAGTTTGGCTGAGAGTCAGGCAGAGGGACCTTTAATGTGATTGCTTTATTGTTGAATGCTGGGGTATAGAGCGAGCTTACACAGCAAAGTGTGGCTTGTGCCTTTTCCTCAAGGCCTGCATTCTGCTTGTGCAACAAACGCCTTTTCCAAAGTACTGCTCTGGTGCCTTAATACCGATCTGCCAAAATAGTCAATCCTTAAAAACAGCAAACCAGCCCTAAACAGCAAGTCTGCCCAGTAGGAGCAGGGGCAGTTCCGAGGTGAAGTATCTCCACTGTCCTCTGAAGTGCTCGTAAGATGAGCACAGTGGACAGTGGGTGCCTTTTCAAGTCTAATAACCGGAGTCCTTGTACAGTCTTCTCCAGGTGGCTTGGAGTAAAACTTAGATTGGTTTCAGCATCAGGTGATTGGCTCCCATACACTGATATTCCTGTGTTGGCAGCAATATAGATGTTGTCTCTCTTAAATAACTCACCACATCTTTCAGTGGAAGAGGAAAGTAGGAAAGTGTCCTAATTTAACCCAAGCAAGAAGAAAATTTGTTTGGAATAACAAAGATTTCAAGAATGGACTGGAACACCTCCAGTTATTTTCAGTATGCAGAAGCTAACTTCTTCTGGCATAGCGTTAGCATAAAGACAACTTAACCCAGTGCAGTCTCAGGAGAATAGAGATAAATTGCTCCCAAGTTTTCTTATTTCTTTAAGATGTATTTAGTGCTGTGTGCTGTACTGACAACTTTGCTTCAGCTGTCTGCTTTCCTCTCTGCTGTGTTGGTATCATCAGACTTAAAGACTTCTGTGGAAGCCTGACTCAAATCCAGTTGGAGGCAAGAGAAACAGCTTTTCTAACCTTACAAGCCAAAAGCTCGTGAAGAATAAATACACCAGAGAAGAGAGAGGCCAGAGTGAGAAAAGCTTTGTTTGAAGTGCAGTGTGATATTTGTACAAGAGTGGCTTGGTATAAACTGGCCACAAGCACCTTCACACTGAAAATTAGCAGAAGGCTCTTGCTGAGTTGAGGACTGAGAGTCTGAACTGAGGTTCCCATAAGGAGCATGAGGGGAGGTGAATGAGTTTCTGAAGAGGACTTTGACAGGTTAGCTGTGAGAGCAGGGGGCTGGCCTCAGCAGCCTGGCAGCCCTTCCAGGAGTGACTGAGAACAGGGTGAGTTTGTTTGAATAGACAGTGCTTAGGAGAATACTTAGTATGAAAAGTGCCTTCAGGTAAGGGATGCACACATGACTTTCCCACACACACCTTATTGTTGCAAGTGTAGTGATAAGAATCGAATCTTCTGAAGTAAACCTTGGAGAGGTTGCAAAGTGAAAAAAGAGTCTCCAAATAGGGAGCAGAACTTCTGGGGAGTTTTTCTTTCCCCAAGAGCAAAGCCTGCTGCTCTGTTCAGTCTGGACTGCAGGCTTGTCCCTCTCCAGCAAGAGGACTCTTCTTGAGCACCTCCATCCTTTCCCCTATTTAGACTCCATGACACTTGCCTGGGTACGAAGTCATGTGACTTTCATCTTCAGCAGGAACGTCTTCCTCTTCAAAACATCTGAAGCAGAATAGCTTTGCTGTGCTTGATGAGCTGGTTTCAAGTGAGGACTGGTCCCTTCTTTCAGCCAAGATGGACCAGCCGCATTTGCCTCAGGATTTCCTGCGAGGATCACAGATCTGTCTTGCTTCCCATCCCTAGCTGATCTGATCTTGTTAAGGAGACAGTGAGCTCTTTGAAGTTCAAGGCTTGTGGCATACTGGTGTGCCTGGGATGCCTCTTCTTTTCTCTTCTCACTTCTCTGGGGTTTGAGTTTGTAGTTTATCACAGCTGTTTTCATCATCTCTTCCCTCTTAGGGTCTGCTGGCTCAGCAGGTCCTGACCTCATCACTTCAGCATCTCGTTTTTAGGGCAAAAGAGGAGCAATTGTGTCTAGGACAGCAGAGCACTGGTGTCTAGGCACTGGTGGGCCAGGGAGATCGTGCAGGCAACCTCCTGGCGACTGCAGGGCCAGGGGAGGGTGGAGATGGAAACCCAGTAGTGTTGTGACCTGCCGAACAAACCTGGGGAGTCTGGAGCTTGCTGTGTTGCAGAAGGTGTTTTATATTAATTGTCACCGCATAGCATGTGGTGAAAGGCATTTAGTGATCCTTAAAGGTGCTTCAGAAATCTTTCATTTTACTCTTGAAATTCTGCTTTTTAGCTTTTTCTGCTTGGTTAGAAGGTGTCAGTCATACCGATGGCAGAGCTGGCACGCTCATCTCAACTGTTTTGTGCAGCTGTGGCTCTTCTGGCTGCTGTGAGCAAATGCAAGCCATTCCAAGAATCATCATGGAGGGGAGAAAGAGGGTTGTGGTGGTGCTTTATGATCTATCAAAGAAGAAGCAGTGCCAGTATCACTCCTGATGTCCTCGTGTGCCAATGATTTAAAGTGTTTCTGGAAATGTGGCTTGCCAGCTCTTCCCAGACAGTGTGATATAGAAGATCGTTCATGAATAGTTTCAGACCGTCTACAGGAAGCCACAATCAGCATTCAAAAACGCTCCCATCTTACAGCAAAACTGCAGCCCTAACAGAATAACGAGTATTGTTGAGTTCTGCTTAGACAGGTGATTTGAGTGGCTGCTATTTATCCTGCTCGGGACATTTTAGTATGCAGAAAGGTGGTGGCTGTTTTGGTAGCTCAGCAGACTCTGGGATATAGGCTCTGCTCTACCTTAACGGCTTGTTTTGTTGCTGCAAGTACCTTCCCTGCCTCGGGTCATTCTGATGGGCTTGTCCAGCTGCTGGAGGAGCCTGCCCTGCCTGCCAAAATATTTATCAAAAGTTCAGTTGATAAATAACCCCCCCCCCCATGCCATGTGTTTTGCAGTTGGGAAATGGTTTGGCAGCAGGATGTAATTGCCCATGAACCGAGGTCTGAGGTGCCATCTGGAAAGCTGGGACAAAACATCACTCTGAATGAGCAGGCAGGAGAGACAAAGTGTTCTGTTTGACGTCAGCACTGGATCTTTTGTTTATCATTTACTTTGTCCTGTGGGGCAGAGAAATACAGTCTGGAGGGGTCTTCCAGGCATCTCAGCAACAGCTTTTTTCCATTGGTGGAGAATACCAGTGAGTGACACTTTCCTGGCTACTCTGTCGTCTGCCTGCACAGAGCTGAAGTCTTTGGTAGTCCTGCGAGTGCTTGCTTCCTGCTGGCCATGTTCTTGTGTGCTTGTGCAAACAGCTGGAGATCCAGCTCGTAAAGCATCTGAGAAGCTTTTTTGGAGGAGTCTGCTTTGCACTGATGGGTGAGCATGCTGCTTCTCTCACCTTCAAAAGCTTATTGCTCATAAGCCTGGTCTAAACCTGCAGCAGGCAGGAAGGGATGATACTTTTTATTGGTTTTCCCCTTGGTTATGTGGACAGATCCTTGCGTAAGCTCCTGCTGAAAACAAGTTTGGGTTTTGGCAGAGTAGGAGTCCACATGTGCTGCTGGATACAATAACGAATGATCTCTCCGTGTTACTTGTTCACTACACGACGTACTTGCATGGGAATTTCTGTCATCAAGGCCAGGCTTGATGAGGCTCTGAGTCCTGATCTGGTTGAAGATGTCCCTGCTCTGTCCACTGCAGGGGGGCCTTTAGAGGTCCCTTTGAACCCAACACATTCTGTGATTCTATAATACCTTTGATCTGAGAACCTGAGTGTGCAGCTTTTTACTTCATGTTGTAGGAAGCTGGGGTATGTAACGCTTACAAAGGTGCTTTGTGAAATGAAAAATTGAGAGGTATGGAGATACTATGGTGTCGACAACCATCTAGGCACTTAAAGAACAATTTAGGCTGCAAATGGGAAACTGTTCATTTGTCTAGTTGAGTAAATTACAATTCTGTGCACATTATCAATCCATGATCAAAGCAACCAAAGTTCTGCCGGTTGCACCAGTCTCTGAGACAGGAGTTAATCTGCTGACTCTTCCTGTTTATTCCCTCATCAATCCCTGGAAATGGTGGGATAGAGGAGAACACTACTTGTGCTCCTGATCCCTTAACCAGCCGTCCCAGGGCTCTGAAGTCTCTCTTCATTGCTCCTAGACTTCTGGTAGCTATCTCATAGATGGAAAAAAGGAAAGTTTATGATCTTTGGAAAAGGGGGTTGGCTACTTATGAAAAATACCAAGATGTAGTGAAGCTATGCAGGGTGAAAATTAGAAGGGCCAAAGCTCAAGCAGAATTCATCTTGGCCACCACGGTTAAAGATAACAAGAAGAGGTTCTTTCAGTATATCAATAGAAAAAGGAAGGCTAGGGACAATGTAGGCCCCTAACAAATGAGATGGGCACCCTAGTGGTGGAAGACATAGAGAAGTCAGAGCTACCGAATGCCTTCTTTGCTTCATTCTTCACTGCTGAAGCTGTACCTCGTGAATCCCAGGCCCTGGAGGCAAGAGGGAAGGTCTAGAGAGAGGAAGAGTTTTCCCCGCTAGAGGAAGATCAGGTTAAAGACCACTTGGCCAAACTGGACATTCATAAGTCCATGGGCTCTGATGAGATGCACCCGCACGTGCTGAGAGAGCTGGCAGATGTTATTGCTTGCCCATTCTCCATCATCTTTGAAAGGTCATGGAGAACAGGAGAGGTACCTGAGGACTGGAGGAAGGCCAATATCACTCCAGTCTTCAAAAAGGACAAGAAGGAGCACCTGTGGAACTACAGACTGGTTAATCTCACCTCTGTCCCTGGGAAGGTAATGGAGCGTACTTGTTCTGGGTGTCATATCCAAGCATGTTCAGGATCAGGAAGTTATTGGAAGTGGTCAACATGGATTTACCAAGAGTAAATTGTGCTTGACCAATCTCGTAGCCTTCTATGATGTTATAACTGGTTGGCTGGATGAGGACAGAGTAGCAGATGTCATCTACCTTGACTTTGCCAAGGCTTTTGACACTGTCTCTCATAACATCCTCCCTAGGAAACTAAGGAAGTGTGAACTAGAGGAGGGGACAGCGGGTGGATTGAGAGCTGGCTGTGGGACAGGACTCAGAGGTGTGATTAGTGGAGCAGGGTCGAGTTGGAGGCCTGTAACTAGTGGTGTTCCCCAGGGGTCAATACTCAGACCAGTATTGTTTAACATACTGCTCAACAACCTGGATGAGGGGACGGAATGTNAGCCTGGAGAAGGCTGAGGGGAGACCTTATTAATGTTTACAAGTATCTGAAGGGTGGGTTGAAGGAGGATGGAGCCAGGCTCTTTTCAGTGGTTCCCAGTAACAGAACAAGGGGCAATGGGCACAAGCTGGAACATAGGAAGTTCCAATCAAACATGAGGAAAAACTTCTTTCCAGTGAGGGTGACAGAGCACTGGAACAGGTGCCCAGGGAGGGTGTGGAGTCCCCTTCTCTGGAGACTTTCAAGCCCCGTCTGGATGCCGTCCTGAGTAATGTGCTCTGGGCAGTCCTGCTTTAGCAGGGAAGTTGGACTGGATGATCTCTAGAGGTCCCTTCCAACTCTGAAATTCCGTGATTATTCTGAAGGAGACAAAAAAAAAAAAAAAAAGAAAAAACCCAACAGCTCTTACTGTCTGCAGAGATGGAGCCAGCTCCCAGTCTGCATGCATGTCTGTGTACTGTTCTCTCTAGGGGAGAAAATGGTAATGACAAAGGGTATTTGGGATTTGTGCTCTAGAAATGCGGTGTCTGGAGCATGCCAGCGCTATTTGGGAGAAGTATGAGGTGATCTGGCCGCACCACGAGCTGGCCAGAGGTTTTTAAGACTGTTTCCTCTGTCTTCTGCCGAGTAAAAGTAAAGCTGGTCATAATACCCATGCTGGGGAGGATGAGAACGGAAGTAAGGCATTGGACAGCACTTGGCCTTGGTGTCTTCTGACCTTTGGGAAGCTTTCCTTGACAATCTTCTCTAAACGTGCATGCCTGGAGCTGTGCTGTGACTTGGAGGGTAAGCTGGTAGACACTGTGTTGTCTCTTGTGTTTAGAAATCATGGTCTTGACCTTCCACCCTGCTCCTGAGAACTTGGAGCCGCATTTTTGCGGATGCTTTATCCTTATTCCTATTTAAAGATCCAGGCTGCAGTTGCCAGCAAGCTTAAAAGCTCTCTCCTCCTAGAGCATATTTCTCGCAGAAGCAGTCTTCACAAACTAGGTCTTGGGTCTGTTTCTCTTGGCTAAAGGAACTTGTCAATCCAAAAATAAAATAAGTAGACTTTATTTAACTTGCCGGCAATTTGTCTAGGAAGGGGGTCATCAAACTTCTTGTTTTGTTTTTTCCAGACTCTCGCTCATGCACACATGCAGCCTTGGAAGCCAGAAGTCAAAACAAACACAACAAAAATGAAAAGAAAGCTCAGAGTGCTTAAAATGTGATATATCCTAGTAGTAGGTATTTCTTGATTGGGTTCTTGAAAAGCAGTATCTTTGGTTTAGTGGAATTTTTTTATTATGGAAAATCATTACCTCATTCTTATTTTTTTCTTATCTAAACCTAGGAGAAACTGATTCTCTTCTCCTCCAAAATAAAACCAGCCTCCAATTCTTTTTGAGTATGAAATTTTTTACTGTTCTAGATACACCTTGCAAAATATGGACTGTAGGCATGAGCTCTAGACATTCCTTGGAGAAAACTGAAGATGCGTCATCTGCTCCCCTCACCCAACAAATACGTCTGCAATTGTGAAAACTCATCATCAGGTCCCTCAGAACAACCTCAAATCCAAACTTTGAAGGGCTCACTCTTCGTGTTGGGCTATCAGACATAAAAACCAGCCCGCCACACATGACCTGCCTTTTGTACCCTCTCCCCTTCTATTTTTGTACATTTGAGCCTTTCTGCAAATGGTACAAATGCAGATGCATAGATGCTGGAGGGCCAGCAGGGACAGAAGAAGGAAGCTTTGCTCGGAGCAACTGCCCGAGGTGGAAGAACTGTGCAAGGTGGTTGGGATAAAGCTCAAGAATCAGAATTGTTCTGACCAAATCTTTTTGAAAAGATAAAATCAGGCAGGCTTTGTGAGAGGTGCAAACAATGTTGAGGCACACCCAGTGTACTTGGGGAAAGGCTGTTTTTCCCAGTGGAGGGAGCACTTCAAGTGCCAGCTCAAGGCATAACTTTATTATGAGGATTTAAGTGCTTTTGTGGCTCAGGTGCCCTAGTATTTTATCATTCTGTCTGCTCCAGATCTCATGCTGCTGATTAATTTTTTTTATAAGCCTGAGGCACATCACATCTTTGTGAACAGATTCTGTACAGGATCCCCAAGTTCATCACAGGCTTTGCCAGCAGCAAGAATTGTAAAGCTCTGTTTCAGGAGGACTGGGTAGTTTGTGTTTCGCATCTGCGTTGTGGATTTTCCATTTTAATGAATAAAGGAGTGACTCCAGTGGTACGCAAGGGTGCTTGATAGTCTCTGACTGGTACTAGGACAGATGCTAGGCAGATTGTCAGCTCCCTCCTTCACTGTGATGGACCTAGGCATCTCCTAGAGAGGACCAGGCTGCCATCTGAGACTTTCCTTTGCCAATTTAAGATCTCTTTTGCTTGCACTGGGGGCTTGCCATAGGGATGGTTCTTCCTGGAGGATACACCTGATCCAGAGGAGACTGGTTCTGTCGAACTTGGTGCTAAATCATCTGTGATCCTGGAGTCTGGCTCAGGCTGGCTTGTTTTGCCCTTAGCTTATTCCTGTTGCCTTTCTTCTAGCACTGCGTTCCCAGCTAGGCTGCCTCCTCTTGCAGGGCAAGAAGATCATCTGTTCCTCCGTAGTTCCCATTTCAGGGCATCTTCAAGTGTCTGTTGTCACTTGAAATGTCCTTGATAGCAAAGAAGAGAGTGACAAGAACTCAGAAAAACAACGGGAGAGTTGCAGAGAGGCTGCTGCTAAAGACAGTTCTCTAAATGCTGTATGTGCCCTACTGGTACCGAGAGGCAGCTCCTGATGCATTGACTTGGGTGCCTGCAGGGCCGTGCATAGCATACTTTCCTTGGGTCTGTCCGCAGAAATACTTTGATTCAAGAAAAGCTCACTTGTTAAGAGTTGCTATGGGCCTGAGTGGTGGCTAGCAGTCTGGTTGTGGTCCTGAGTCCTGCTAGCCGCGCTTGGGGCAAGGGTGGAGACCACCCCAAGGTGCTGCTTCATGTTGTCAAGGCTGCAGGCACAAAATTCCCCGCTGTGAGTTGTGCCTGTCCTGCTTGCCAGCATCATTACGCTGCACCTCGAGAGGTGACAGGGAAGTGAGTCGTGGATGCGGGTGGTGCCCAGGAAGATGGATGTGGGCCTGAGGATGTGGTAGATACCTCTCTTTCCAGAAGAAAGGGAAGAGAAAGGGATGGTCCTACAGCAAGACCTTTGATCTGGCCCTCTGGGGTTTGCCAGCCCTGCCACTGCAGAAGTGACAATTAGCAGTACTAGCTGCCTTCAGCAGAGCCCGGCATGGATCCTGGTCATGAGAACTCAGTCCTGCAGAAACTGCTGTGTTGCTTGTTGGCATCACTCAACTTCTTCCTTGACAGCAAAGGGGCAACAGAATGAGACAGGTCCTGGAGAGGGAAATCGTAGAATCCTGTAATGGTTTGGGTTGGAAGGGACCTTAAAGATCATCTAGTTCCAGCCCCCTGCCATGATGAAGATTGGTGTTCTTTATTAACTTTGGCATGTTCTGCTACCATCCTGCCACGGGATGCAGCATTTCTGCATAAAGAGAAAAGACTGTTTCTGCCTCAGTGAGTTTGTATCAGGTTTGTGCCAGGAGGAGAGTGTGTTTCGCCCAGCCTTGTTCCTCCAGATACACAGTCACTGGGGCAGTTCCTCCTCCTTTGTAAAATCTGCAACTTTGGAAATGATTTGAGGGATTTTAAAGCCAAAATGGGAGCGAAAACTTTCCCTAATAGTCTGGGACTGAGTTGGTGCAGACCTTTTGTTTCAATGTTAGCCCTAGCAAGCACACAAATAATGTGGCTTGAGCAGTGTTCTGTCCCTTAGCCTTTTGGTGGAGTGGTCTTTCAGGTGTGTCCCTTTCCTTCGCCTACTGTGAACCTTCCTCATTGCTCCTGATTTTCTTCCACCAGGGGATCCTCTTGGTGTACGACATCACTAATCGCTGGTCCTTCGATGGGATAGACCGATGGATAAAGGAAATAGATGAGGTAAGTTGAATAGAAGAGCAGGTGCAGTGGTCTATGACAAAAATCTGGGAGGTACCAGCTGAGGTGCCACCTCTGCTATGGGGACAAGAATGGCTCTGCTATGGAGAGGAAACGATGACAGTCCGCTAATAAGCAAAGCAAGGGGATAAGTGTCTGCCCTCCACCTCTGTATAAATCCAGAGTAGTAGGAAAGGGCTTGGGAATGGACAAGAAAGATAGGAAGGTTCCCTCTAAAATGGACTGCGGAGGGAATAAATTAGTCTTCCTTGCCCTGTAGTAGTAGTCCCTCAGTCACAGAGCAGTTTCTATTTCTTTGCCCTTCACTGCTCTTGCAGCTAAGCAGAATCCTGGGTGTAGGCTGCCCTTTCTAAGGACAAGCCATGATTTCTCCACCTCTTTCCTTTCTTAAGCATGCCCCAGGTGTCCCTCGGATCCTGGTGGGAAACAGGCTTCATCTCGCCTTCAAGCGGCAGGTGCCCACGGAGCAGGCCCGGGCGTACGCGGAGAAGAACTGCATGACATTTTTTGAGGTCAGCCCTCTGTGCAACTTCAACGTCATAGAGTCCTTCACGGAGTTGTCCCGTATTGTCCTTATGCGGCACGGCATGGAGAAGATCTGGAGACCCAACAGAGGTCAGTAGTGAGGAGGATGCTCAATGTGGGGAAGGCACAAGAGCTGTCTGCACTGGAACGGAGGGGTAGGACTGTCTGCCTAAGTGGGAGGTGTGCTTATTAGTAACTGTGGGATCTGAAAGCACCTGACATGGAGAAATGCCTCGGGTCAGACAAGTTGAAGCTGAGCCACAAGAAGCTGCCTGTACTAGTGCAGGAACCAGGCAGGGATGGGCAGCTCCAGAGGGCAGTTCAGCATGTCTAAGATCTGAATTGCTCTGGGGCATCCTGCACCTCTCCACTTATTCTGGATGAGGCTGAGGGCAATTAAGCTCACTACATGAAAGTACTTCAATCAAATGGCTGTGTGGGATGAATCCAAACCTAAGTGCTTCTGTCCTTATCCTTGCCTGAGCCTGTGTCTCCTGTTCTGGAGGGATGTGGAAGCAGGGTAAGCTCAGGGAGCTAAAAGGGACTAAATCACATCCCTGCTGTTGGCATGCAGCGGGGCTGGGGTGTTCCATATATCCATGTACATGTGCTGCAGTGTGGCAAGCCATGAGCAGACTCCACATTGTGTCTCGGCCTGTTGGATTTTAAGCAGAACAGTCTTAGCTCCCACGTTGCTGGCTGGAGGTAGCAGTGTGCCCCACTGACAGTCTGAGCAGTGGGACGTTTGCACTTCTGGGGTGACCTGCCTTCATGTATCCACATGAAGGCAGGTCACCTTAGCCTCTGCTCACGAGGGAGGGAAAATCCTGTTTGCCAGCCCCACTCGCCAGATTGTCTGCCTGGGATCCTGCCCCCAACTTGGCTGCCATGCCACTGTCTCCAGCCTGTGTAGGGAGGGATGGCGAGCAGGAACTGGGCTGTGTTCACAGAGCTCTCCTGGGCCTCTTCCAGAGGCAGGACTGGTAACTGTTGGCTGCCTGCTTGGGAACGGGGCAAGGGACTGCTTGCCTGGGAAACAGCAGCATGGCTTTCACAGCAGGCTGGAGGTGAAAGCGTGCCCTCGTGTGGCTGCTTGCTGGGAAATCCCATCTAAGGAGACTTCCCAAAGCCTGTTCACAGGATGTACACTGAGCTGGGAGGATGCTGGGAAGCCTGAAAGGGACAAGTCTTCTTCTGGCTTGGTGGGATCTCTGTTGCTGCAGCCACTCTGGAGAGAGCTGGCCACGTGGCTGCTGCTCCTTGAGCAGGTCCCAAGTAAGGCTGTCCTGCTCCAGGGCTTGCTGATCTTGTTGCCTCCTTCTCTGGGCATACCCTGGTTGCCAGACACTGGCCTGAGAAGCCAAATGTCTGGCAGGAACGTGAGCAAGGCGCTGCTAGCCCCGGGCACTGTGCGGAGAGGGAAGGTGGCAGTGTTGAAGCCTCATGTTGACACCAAAGCTGGTGTCTGGCAAAGCACTAACATCTAAGGCAGAGCTTACCTGGAGTTTCCCAAGCTTTTGTCCCAAATAGTCTGCTCCCTATTCAAGGTACCCATGCCATCATTCCTGGCTTATCTCCCCAGAGAAGCAGGAGCTGCACAGCATAAGGAAGAGTTGTAGGGAGAAGGCAGCCCTTGAAATCTCTTGGCCCTTAACTGGTCTGGTCTTTTCTCCCTGCAGTGTTCAGCTTACAGGACCTGTGCTGCCGAGCCATTGTTTCCTGCACCCCTGTCCACCTCATTGACAAGCTGCCGCTGCCCGTCACCATCAAGAGTCACCTGAAATCCTTCTCGATGGCCAACGGGATGAATGCGGTCATGATGCACGGCCGGTCGTACTCCTTGGCCAGCAGCGGGGGTGGGAGCAGCAGCAAAGGTAACAGCTTGAAGAGATCCAAATCGATTCGGCCACCCCAAAGCCCCCCACAGAACTGCTCACGCAACAACTGCAAGATCTCTTAGCAGGATGGACGCACCGTGAGTTTCTAACGTATCCACACCCACCTACCTATGTACAGCTCTTTGCACACTTAACCCTTTTCGACTGGATCCTTTCAGATGGGCTGTGGTCACTTTTTTTTTTTCCGATGGCACGCACAAGCATTGGGAATGTGCTTACGTTTTGGCTTGGCATACAATGTGTGGTGCTGGCTGGATCTCGCCGCGCTGGCGGGGAGTGGACTCTGCCAAGTGACCCTTCAAGAATGCTTTGGGCTTTGCCTCTCAGCCTGGGGTGGAAAATTCAGCAGCTGCCAGGTTGGAGAGGGGGGGAAGGGGAAAAAAAGCTCATCCAGTCTTAATGGAGAAATGGATTTAATGGAAGATTGAGAGGCTTAAGGGAGTAGGCAAGGAGAGTCTGTGCTGCAACTTTAACTCTTGGACTCCTGAACAGACTGCTGGTGCAGTAGTGGTAGTTGGATATAGAAAAAACAAGAAATGAGGACGGGGAACTGATGACAGTTTTCACCAGGACGTTAACTTGCTGTTGCCAAAAACAAAGAAAACCAGACAAGCGTTGGCCAATTGGAAAGAGGAAGGAAGCAGTCTGCTTGCCGTCTTCATTTATTTATGTAAATATTATACATACATATATATATATATCACCTGGGTTTTAAGTTTTTTTTTAAGAAGCAGTCAGGGAAAATTTTATGCAGCCATGTAAATACAAGCACTGGATTAACTTTCCCCGTGCCAGCAAAGGGGGAGAAGTGGAGGATTTTCCCATGAAAATATACAAATGCTTTAAGAGACTTTCAATCACCACCTGGGCTTGCACTGGGTATTTTTTAAATACTACATATGCAGACAGAAAGAACAATTCATGTGTAACGTACCCCAAGCTGCTTTATTCTGATAATTCCCTAAAACTTGTGAGTGCGGAAGGCAGGGTGGGATGTGAACAGGTCGAGGGCAGAGCGGAGAGGCTGGGGACATGGGTTTTGTTTTCAGCAGGGGGATGAGGAGGCAGCTATGAGGCCAGACCAATGCCTGGCTTTGCACCTTCTGACTGGGGACTGAGGAGCAGAGGGTGGAAGTGTCCCGCCTAAAGCAGAGGAAAAACGCTGAATTTTACTGCAAAGCCTCGGCTGTGGCTTCCAGATCCCTCCATCCATGACACCACCCTGTGCAACAGCCCCTGAATCCTGACTGCTTCTTGCTTTGCTTTTCCAAAGATGTTCTGCCCTAACTTGCCTTTCTGCAGCTCCTCCTGGATGAAAGTGGGGAAAGGACAGACGCAGCAGCTTTTCCCACTGGAGCATGAAGGAGCAGGGACTGGGAAGGTGGAAGAGGTTTGTGTGGGAAGACAGCAATCAATCCCCAGGTCCCATCGTGGTGAAGGCACTCGACTCTTGTGGCAGCGCCAGGAAAATCAGGAAAGGAAAGTGCTTTGCTCTGTAGGACCGCTCCTGGGTTTGAGGGGAACACGTGTGCTCAGCAAGAGCTTGAGATGCAAGTGTGCCGCAGGAGAAGATCTTATGTCAAGCAAGGGGCTGTGCTTCCCTGCCTTCATCCCGTGGCAAATCTGTGCTGGAAATTCACCTGGAAACATAGAAATAACGCTTAGCGCTTATTGCAGAAGCTAAGTGTTGCTTGGCAGTGGGACTAAGCTATGTCAAGAGGTTCCCATAGGTGGCCTGGACGTGTAGACTGTGAGTAGCGTGGTAGAAAGTGAACTGCTTTTCCTTGTGCTGGGCCGGTCTCTCCTCCTCAGCAAGGAGCCCAGACAGTACAATGCTGCTGTCTTCCTCCTGGTGTTAGCAGCTCCCCAAGGGCTTGCTCTTCTCCCCCCTACCCCAGAGCAGCTTGTTGCATTTTGTGGTCAGAATGAAGCTGCGGCAGCTCACACGCGGCTGACGGACCTGCTTTGTTGAGGCAGCAGGCAGGGACACATCCCTCCCCGGGGAACATCTCCTTCCTCATGCTTCAGAGCTGACCTGGGAGGTGAAGCAGCCTTCCCCCTCCCTGCTCCATGGAACAAAATCCAAGCCAGGGATCGGTCTCTTGGCTCATCCCTAGCGTGCTTTATTGCTCGGCTCAAATGAGCGAGGAGAGAATTAAACCCCAGGCAGATGAAGGGAGGGAGAAGAATCCTTTGTAGTGGTGGTTTGGCTCGAGAGCAAAGCCGCAGCCAAGCTCGGCGTGGTGGCACAGGGGCCGGGGGATTTGGAGAACCTGTCTGGGATGGCCGGCACCTGTTTCCCATCACTTAACATGCAGCAGAAGACAATCACTGGCTCAGCAGCCTGGGGATATACAGCCAACAGGTGATGCGCCCCAGCACCCCAAAGGCTGCTTTTCCTGGAAGACACTGTCCTGACAACGCAAGGCCCCTCACCAGCTGCTCTCGGCCACCAATGCATGGGGCAGAGAAGAGGGATGGAGGTTTCCTTCCTGAAATCACAAAGCTGCTGCATGGCTAGAAAACGTGATGTACCTCTGCTTGGTTTGGCTTTGCCACGTGCGATACCTCGCCAACGCCTTTTTCCCTGCGATTAATTTTTTTTTTTCATTCACCTTACAAAGTCTCAACAAATCCTGTCCCGAGTGAGGATGAAAGATTTACCTGGAACATTTGCCTAGCAAAAAACTTTTTTTTTTTTTTTAAATTTAAAAGGAAAAGATTCTTGCATCTGATGTCAACACTAATCTGTAGCTGCTCTCCAACACTTGTACCATTCCTGAGTTGTGGTTTTTTTTTAGTTTTTTTTGGACTATTCTTTTATTTTTTATGCCTTTGTACAGTCAATGTTGTTTAACTGATTATACATGGTTTTGTTTTGTATAAATTAAAGTATCTTTTTTTTGTTTTGAACTACCAATTGAAAGGTGGAGAAGTTGTGTCAGTTTGAGGGGGGGAGGGGGGCTGGGAAGAGGTTGAAGAGAAAAGGTGGTAGTTTTGCCCAAATCTGGGGCTTTGGGGCTGCTTGCGGTGCAGGTGTGCATTGCCGCTTCCAGATCATCCACAAAAATAACTCGTATTACATTTTCTGGGTAGTCTTAAAAGTCATGATTCCTGACTGTGGTGGTTTTTTGCCCTTCTCTATAGATGCAGAAGAAAAATCTGTTCTTATTAAAGTCTTGATTCTCGCAGAATTGCTGATTTTGGGGTAGTGGAGCTCTAAGAGTGCAGAGTAGTCTGGAACATGGTTAGTGGTGTCGGTGGCTGTTGGAAGCCGAGCTCCCCAGGGGCTGGCATGTGGCTGTGCACAGTCCCTGCTAGGTGGGGGGCAGGTTTCACAAGTACAGTTGGAGCCTTAAATCACTTCTTTGGGTCTGGGCAATCCTGGGGAAGTGAGAAGCAAGTGCTGTGGCCCTATTCCCCCATCCTACACAGACTGAAACAAGCTGGGATAAATGTCTTTGAAATGGAGAAGGTGCCGCAGGGGACTCAGAGCACCGGTGTCACCATTGGGGTGTCACTGGGACTAGTGTTGGGAGTCAGGACCCCCTGGGAAGGGGTTTTGCTCCTGGGGTGGAGGGAAACTTCTCACCCCATCTTTTTCTCTCTGTCTCCCAGCCCACCTCCCCTTGACCTCCCTTTTCCCCTGCCCGCTCACTTCCCTTGGATCAGATTTTCCACTTCGTACCAGACTGGCCACGCTTGTTTTAACAGCTTAAGTTGTAATTGCCGGGGCTGGGAGGGGGCAGGGGGGAAATGAGATAGTGTCTGCAGCGTGGAAAACCCTGGAGCTAAGGTGAAAGCCTGGTCAGGGAAGAGTTACGGAGGCGTTTTTTTCTTCTCCTCTTTCAGGGGGGTTCTGGAAGTGTCTGTTGCCTCTCACCACCAGCGCCGAAACAAAGGCTGTGTGTGGTTTCAGGTGGGGTTGGGCCAGCCAGAGCCCATTACACTGGAGCAGCAGGAGCTGCCTTGGCTGCAGCTGTCTCGGGACCAGCAGGGCAAGAAAACACAAAGCAGAGCCTGAGCGGTGGGAGAAAGGCTGGATGGAGCTTTAGGGGTCCTTCTTCCCTGGAGAAAGAGAAGGGAGCGGGTTGTTCTGGGCTGGTTCAGGTTTTTCCCAGTTGGGTGTGTTTCTCCCAACCTACCTTCCAGGTTTGAGGAGGTCTTGGATTGGTCCTGCCATCCCCTGCACGGTTGTGTTGTGGAGGCTGTTAGGAAATGTTGACCTGCGCCTGAGATGCTTGAAAATGAGGATGTGCCCGCCCCTGGGTGCACTGGTGGGGCAGGAGCCCCTCACCTTACGTGCAGGCTGTTATCAGAGCCAAGATAGGGCACTGTCCTCATCCCTCTGGGACAGGGTGCTGAGCCGCTTCCTGCGCTCCCTTGTCTTGATGGGAGAAGGTGAGCTATAAAACTCCCATCAGTGTCTGGGATCTTCAAAAGCAACCCCAAAAAAATCCCCATTTTGGGGTGCGGCAGGTACTTGGTGCGTGGAGGCAAACAGTTTTGGGAGACTGAAGTTACAGCTGCTTTAAGGCTTTAGATGGTGCAAGTCTATCATGAGCTTGGTCCAGAGTGGGGGGAGTCACTTTTTCTTTCATCTTCTGATAAAGATGCTAGAAGATAGGCCAGGTGGTGGTCTGCAGGCCAGGGTGAGGGTCCCAAGTCGTTGGGAGCTGCATTTTCAACCACATGGCATCCAGCATCCCTGTGGCTGGCCTCATACTGCCAAGGCAAAGGATCCTGGCAGATTCTCATTCCGGCCTCGCCACTTTTGGTCTCAGTGACACGGGTTCCAGTGTGAAAGAAACATGGGACACCCCTCAGGAGCTCCTCCCCTGGCTCTGGAGAGGGGCCATTGGGGCAGGATTTGACCCAAACCCCAGCCCGTGTTGCTGTGACCACATGGCCCCCAACATGGGGATGGGCCATGCGGTCCAAAGCTGGGCTCCTGGTTTTTTCTCCCCCTTTCCCTCCCTCCTGCATCAGCACCCACAGAGGGACCATGGAGCACCCCAAAAATGTCTCCTTGCCCTCAGGCTGCATCCTTGGGGATCAAGGTGCCATGTCAGCCTGCCACCCTGCCTCCCAAGGTGGGTTTGAGGATTGGGGAACTCCATGTGTAATGGTGCTTCAGGCATCAAGGTGCTGGCAGCGCCCACTCAGCACCCAGTGTCTGGGGTGGGCCGGGGGTGGCGGTGACAGGCAGGGCATGGCCCCCAGCAGCTCCTGGGCCGTCCTGGTGCCATTCTCTGTTTGCAAAACATCTTACCAGCCTCCCTGTGACTTTCCCAGGGCAGCGTAACCTCCCCTCCGTGTCCAAAGGCTGACCCAGGGCTGGACAGACCCTTGGATGGCTGCTTGACCGTGAAACTAGGGTCCCTGGGCACAGCCATGTGCCTAGTTGTGGCAAGCTGATGTCAGGCCTGACCGGACCTTGGGTGTTCAGCCCCCTGGGGAGCACCAGCGCAAAGCCACTGGTGGCACAGACGTTTGCCAGCCCTGGCAGCTGCTTGGCAGGGAAGTGGCAGCGGTCGCAGATCATGGTGCTGTGTCAGTGGCACCGGCGCGAGGTCAGTGCACTGGGGCTGTGTCCTGTGCCTGCCAGCATGGTGGGTGTCAAGGCCCCCCACCACCAAAAATGCGTGGTCTGAGGCAACAGGGCTTCCCCTGGGAGCCACAGGCTAGGGGAGCATCAAACCATCACATAGAAAGACATTTCTGTGATGTGTGTGGGTTAGTTTTTTCCCCCAAAAAATGTCAATAAAAGGCTCCCTACTTTTTTTTTGATGCCTCCACCACCTGCCCCCCCCCAATTTGCAGCCCTGCATAGGGGAGCCCCCTGGTACACGTTTGCTGCTCCCCAGGAGCTGCAGACCCTCGGTCAGCACTGAGGCGGGTGGGTCATGGTGCTTGCTTGTGCCGGAAGAGTTAATGCTCCCAAAATGCCATGAAATGCTCCTGCTACAGGTCAGTCTCCAGTGGGGATTAGGGAAATCTGGCCTGGGAGCCAGGGCTGGCTCCTGCCAGCTCAGGGCTGGCTGCGGGATGTGCTCGAGGAGGCAGCGGTGGGATTGAAGCCCAGACATGGCCAGGCACTGCTGTCCAGCTCAGAAAAATACATTCTGACCATAGATCAGCAGAGAGGGAGGGCTGGGAGCTGCCACCGGGCTGGGTNTGATCTCCCCCCCGTGTTTGCCCAGCCGATCGCTGGGCTCGCAGGGGTTAGAGGCTGAGGTCAGCGCCTTTCCCATTCCAAACACCCAGAAACATCAGTGGGAAGGGAGGGGATTCAGATTACAACCTTCCCGTCCTCCCCTTCCACCCCACTCACCCCGCTCGCCGCAGCTGGCGATGGACTGAGCCCCTCTCGCCCAGGACACCGCTGCCACTGTGTCCCTGAAAGCTGAGCAGTGGCAATGGATGACGGTGATCGGCAGCATTGTCAGGGAGCTGGCAGGCGCTGGGTGTGCTGAAGGACAGAGGGTTGGTNGTCATGGTGCTTGCTTGTGCCGGAAGAGTTAATGCTCCCAAAATGCCATGAAATGCTCCTGCTACAGGTCAGTCTCCAGTGGGGATTAGGGAAATCTGGCCTGGGAGCCAGGGCTGGCTCCTGCCAGCTCAGGGCTGGCTGCGGGATGTGCTCGAGGAGGCAGCGGTGGGATTGAAGCCCAGACATGGCCAGGCACTGCTGTCCAGCTCAGAAAAATACATTCTGACCATAGATCAGCAGAGAGGGAGGGCTGGGAGCTGCCACCGGGCTGGGTGACCCCTCCAGGGGGCTGGGTGACCCCTCCAGGGGGCTGGGTGACCCCTCCAGGGGGCTGGGTGGGTACCCACCGTGCCAGGTGGGCCAGGGTCCCATGCTGGGCATCACTGGGTAGCACCTGTGGGATGATGCAGGGACGAGCAGGGCGGACGGCCGGTGCTGGCACCCTGGTCCTGGGCTGCCTTTGCCCAGTGGGTGGCAGGCAGCGAGGTGTGGGGTGAGGGTCTCCCAGGGCAGCCCCCAGCATGGGCTTGTCGTGTCTCCCTTGCCGGTGGCCCTCTCTGAGTGGACAACAGGCTCTGGCTGTTTTCTCATCCTGCAGGAATTCAGCTCCGTGGGCCAGGCAGGTTTTTTTTGTGT
>VXBO01010651.1:56218-99759 GCA_013400135.1 Rhinoptilus africanus | reverse complement strand
CCCCCCGCCTCCCCCCCCAGCCTGGCAGCAGGTAGAGCAGCAGCTGGACGGCAGCCGGAGCGGGGAGACCACCTGCGGCCCTGTGCAGTACGTAGAGAAAACCCCCAACCCCGGACTGAAAAGTAAGTGGGAAGCAGCTGGGGCACTCAGGGGTACATCAGGCTCATGGGTGCAATGAGCTGGTGTGGGCTCAGCCGGGCACCTGAGCAGGGCTGTGACGGAAGGAGGAGGATGATCCCAGTGCTGGGTGTGACAGAGGGGCTCGGTTGGGACTGTCCTGCTGAGGCCACTTGTGGGGTGCTGGGGGGCAGCTGCCCCTTGGCACTGTGGTGGGGATGTCCTGCCATGCCCCATTGGAGGAGCCCAAGCAAGCAGGATGCCTGGTTGGTGACTCTTCTGGAAATCATGCCTTCTTTGGCCACTGGGGTGGGTTTGGAGAGGAGCGCCCCTGGGTCCCGCCATGGGGATCTGCCTCTCCTGGGGCTACGCAGGACCAAGCCGGAGCACGGCAGGGATGGGGGCAATGTGCTTCTCTGATGGCAGCTGAAGTAAAGGCTGTGAACACAGCGTGGGGGCTCCTGCCCCAAGAAGAGAAGGTCCCTGTAAATGCAGCCTGGCCTTTCGGGGACAGGGCATGGGGTGGAGGAAATTTTGGGGGTGTCTTTTTTGTTTTTTTTTCCTCAGTGGCAAATGGTGTGGCACAGGGGGAACACACGGAGCTCTGCTCCCTGTCCAGCTGCTCTGCTATGCTCTCCCCTCTTTTGCAGACTTTGTTCCCATCGACCTGGAGGAGTGGTGGGCACAGCAATTTCTGGCCAAAATCGGAAACTGCTCATAAAAAGGAAGAAAGGTTTGGTGGGTTTTTTTGTTGTTGTTTTGAAAAAGAAACAAAGCTGAGAGCATCTGGTCAGAGCCCAGGATCGGTGGTGTTTTAGAACCACATTTTTGAAGAGATGACTGAACCCAAGTGACTCCACACAGCCAGCCCAGTGGGACTGGACCACAGCCATGCCCGGTCGCCTGCCCCATCCCCGCGCCCAGCATGGAGGAGCAGCCTGCGGCCCCAGCCAGGATTCCTTAAGTGCCAGTTCTCGGACTGCTGCGGCTGCTGCAGCCACCAGCTCCCAGGGACACTGTGGTGCCGTGCAGGGGATGAGGGAGCAGATCCAGCCCCGCGGGGAGGACAGTGGGGTGCTGTAGGAGGACCGCCAGGCAATAAAGCGCTGAAACTGCCAGTGGAGAGGCACTTGTGGGATGGGGAGGATGTGTTGGCAGGAGATGGCGAAGCAGCTGGGATGCAGCATCATGCCCTGGGCTGGTGTGGAGTGGAGCATCCCTGTGGAGGGGGAAGTTGTTTGTGGCTGAGTCCTACCCCAGTGGGTACCATGCTGCTCTGGGGGGAAGGGCTTGGAGCATCTCCCTGGGAGCTGCATCCCTGCCCCAGGGCTGCCTCATCTCCCTGGGCTCAGCCAGGGGTGGCTGCTGCCTTAGGGGCAGTATGTTTGGGATTGGTGGGGGGACACATCTGGGCAGCTCCAGGTGACAGGGGCAGGGGGCTGAGCACCCTGGCTGTGGCTCAGCCAGGCTGTGGCATGTAGGTGGGTAAAGCTGCAGGAATGAAGGTGTCAGGGCCAGCCCTCCTGGCCATGGAAGCTCTTGACATTGTTGTGACAAAAGCCTTTTAAGCCCCAAGCTCAAGATCTCCTCCCTTGCCCATGGCTGTTAGGGTGTGTGGGGGGCTAAGAGAAAGGGGTTGTGGCTACCTGTGATGGAAGGATGGGGACACCCTCACTTCTGCTCCCAAAGGCATCTGATACTTACAAATCTTTCATCCCTGGGGCTTTTCTAGGCTGGACTGAGCCCTTCCAGGTCAGGTTTTGGAGGTACGCCCCCTCTTCCCTCCCTCCCTCCCCCACCCCACGTCCTGCCCACAAAGCAGTGAGCAGGAGCCCAGCACAGCCCAAGCCCAGCAGGGCTGGAGCTGCTATGGGACTCCAAAGGAGGCCAGGAAACACCTACTGAAAAAAAAATCTTTATTATTCCTGTGATAGGAATAACACCCCTGCTGCAGTCAGAGGGGAGCAGCAGCCACCTGGGGTCTGTAATGTTTCTCCCACCACATGTGGCCACCATGATGGGGGGGGGTGGTGCAGAGCGGTGCCAGCACCCAACTGGACTGTCCCTGAGCTGCACTGTCTGTCCCATGAGCAGTCCTGTTCCTGCCCTGGGGCTGCAGCTGTAACCCCCAGCGAGCAGCAGCCTGCACAGCTGGCAGCTCCTGCTGTGGCCAGAGGGTTGCTGCAGCACCGTGTGAATGCAAAATGCTGCTTTGTTAAGACTTTGTTTAGGCCAGGATGACCCCAGTGGTGTTGGGCTGGCACCAGGAGATGCCATCCTTGACACAGACTTCTCTGCCACGGCAGGGGCCACGCTGCCTCCTGTCCCAAGCCTTGCTGGGCAGTCACACAAGGGGATGTCTGCTGGCAAGCGGGGTGGAGGGGGTGGGGCATCTCCCAGGAGTGCTGTTGTGCTCAGGGTGCTGCCAGCCCATCATATTTTGGCATCTTGCCCTCATGCAATCCCCCCTTTCCCATTGCTGCCCACCCCAGGCAAAGCCCTGGAGGCTCTGCTGCATCCTGCCCTATCTCCCCTTCCAAAAAAAACCCCCATTATTGGGAGTCCCAGCAATTTTTGGGTGGCTCCAGGCACCCTCCCACCCAAAAGCATCTTCCACCCCTTCTGTGCACAGGCACTGCTGGGAGGAAGGGGGCTGGTGCTGATGTTTTCCCACTGTCAGGTGGCCCCTGCCGTGCCTGGCTCTGCCACCACCAGGGATGCTCCCAGGGAGCAAGCCTTCCATGCCAGTGGCTCCCAGGTGTCCCAGTGATGCCATTCACCTGCTGGCTGCTTACTAATAAAAACACACGTTGGTAGGAGCCAGGGAGATTCTTAGTAACATGATGCACCATTGTTTTGAACAACATTAGGGAAAAGTGGAACAGGAAAGAATGAGTCTGTCACAGGAATGAAACAAAAACCCAACCCGAAAATATAACCCAACCCCTGACAATGCAATCACTAGAAGGGAATCAGCAACCCTCACATAAATATTAATTCATTTAGTTATGTGCAATTGTGTGTATTACTGTAGTGCAAATAGCTCTGCATTGATTGCGGAGCAGCCGGCCCGAAGGGGACTGCCACCAGGTGACACAGGGACCAGTTAAGGACAGACAAGAATCAACACGGATTTAAAAAAAACAAACAAACAAACAAAACAAAGCAACCCAACCACTGGGAAACGCCAAAAAAGAAATCCCAGTTGCTGCCTCTGGCATGGTGCAGGCAGGGCTGGGCAGTGCTGGTGCCTGTCACACCGTGCCCAGTGGCGTCCCCCGCGGCCGGGCGAGGGCCAGCGGAGACAGAGACAAGGAGGGGGACGCCAGATGGAGCGGTGAGGGGAGAGCACAGCGGGACACGGGTGCAGCAAGAGCATTGCTGGCCTTCAGACCTGATCTTGCGGCTGCCCAGCGCGCCGTGGGCGGTGTGGCCGGTTAAACCCTGTCATGGACAGCAGTGAGCCCAGCAGTGTCCCCAGGCAGCCTGTGCTGCTGCTCACCCCTGCTGCCGTCAGACCCAGCTCTGCAGCCGGACCCACTACATGCCCGAGCTCCAGGCGTTTCTCCAGGAACACATCCTCCCTGCCGCCCCGTGCCAGCTCCCTGGGACAGCCATGCCTCCACCCACGGGCAGGAGGGGACAGCGTTGTCTCAAGAGGTTAAAGGTGATGGAGCCTCGGGACAGGACATTGGCCTTGTCCCCACCAGCCAGACACCAAGTACTTCTAAGGACAACGGCAACCTAATTAACCCAGTGAAGGGTTTGAATCTAAGCTACATGACAGCCTCCGGTTAAACCATGAGCAAACCACCTCACAATACACGGAGACACGTGGGTGAAGCCCATGGAACAATGTCCCCATGGGCAGGGAAGAGGGACACGAAGGGGGGACACAGGGCGGTTTGGGGACAGCATTCCCTCCCGCCATCCCAATCCCCACCCATACAGGCTCCCCCCTGCTTTCTGGGCTTGTGTTTTTTTTTGCTGTATGGCTGGGAATGAAGGCTGGCGAGTGGCAGTGTCCCATGCACACGCGCACACGCAGCACGGCGCCGGCACGGTGGCAGGCAACACACACACACCGCTCATGATCCTGGCGGCAGGAGATACGCCGCCATCGCTCCCCCCTCCCTGGTGAAAAGTTTCTTACATTTATATGTTATTTAAGACACGCCAATATATAAATTACTGTCTCTCTATATACTATGTATAGGCAGCAGGGCCAGTCTGTGAGGAGGGGCACCCCTGGGGGCTTCTGCTCACTTCCCTCTCTCCTCTGTGTAGTGCTGGAAGTGAGTGAAGCTCATGAAGACCTGCTCCAGGGAGATCTGGCTCACCGAGTAGTCCTCCAGGCGGAACTTCTCTTTGGCTTTCTCCAAGGCCCTGAAGACCTACAAGGGAGGGCACGGCTGTGACTGCGGGGACCTCGGCTGCCACGGGGAGACTAGAGGGACATTTTCACTCCAGGGAAACACAGGGGCATTGACACTTTCCCTGGTAGGAGGGTGGTGGGAAGGCAGGAGTTGGATTATTTATCAAAAAGTACCTGACACCATTTAAAAATGTATAGAATCATAGAATCATAGGGTTGGAAGGGACCTCTGGAGATTTACATATATTTTTTTACATATATATATATGATACATACATATATATATATATATATGGCTTTTTGTATAGCCCTGCGCCCAAGGTTTCTGCTCAAAATATTAAATGTTACATATGCAATATATATAATATTAAAAACCTATATAGTATACATACTGTATATAAAAGTATCTATATAGTATACAGATTTTTATATATAGTAACTATGTATAGTTTTTATATATATCTGTGTACTATGTACTCTATATAGAGTGTACAGTATATGGTATAGAGTATATATACTATATATGTTATATATAGGGTATACAGAACACACACACATATATAAAACTATATATAGTATACACTATATACACAGTGCTACAGGATACACAGGATATAGTATACACACTATATATATCTGTATATAGTATATGGTCAGCTTTTTATACATAGCATGTAACTATATATAGTTTTTATATATATCTGTATGCTATGTACTCTATACAGCACATATAATATATATACTGTATCCTATATACTGTATACTATTTATACTCTATATACTCTACTATATATACTCTATACAGAGTATACAGAACACACATATATATAAAAACATATATAGTGTACACTATACAGTAAATATAGAAAATATATATTTACTATATACAGATATATATACAGAATATACAGACATAAAAAACTAGATACACTATATAGACAGTATATAATATACAGATATATATAAAAACTACATAAATATATGTACACTATATACAGATGGTTATATACCATATATAAAACTATCTATATTAAAACCTATAAATATATACATATATATTTAGGGGGTTTTAATATATCTCTCCCTGGGTCCCATGGCTCAGTAACGCCAACGCCTGTTGCCTGGGCGGGACAGAGGGGGTCACCATACACACAGGTGACCTGTTCGGGCCAGGAGGTGGGAAAGGGCCAGGAGGTGGGAAAGGGTCAGGGAAAAAAGCACTTTTTCTTTAGCTTGTTTTTTATAAATCACATGGATTTTGGACAGAGGGAGGCTCTGGAAGAAATGGAAGATGAGCCGAGAGTGAAAGCAAAGCATCAAGAGCACACTGCCCCTCCAGCGAAGGGGTGGGACGTGCTCCGGCACCTGCTTACCTGTGCCCAGCTGAGGTTCTTGTTGGTCAAGTGATAATGTACCATGCCCTGGTGCTCGTGTTTCAGGACACTGCCTGGGAGAAATGAGCAAGGAGAGACTCCAAGTTAGGAAACTCTCTGAAGCTCACAGCCAGCGCCCTGCCCTCCCCTATGGAGGGACCAACCTCTCCAGCAGCTCACCGTACCTGTGAAAGTCTTCTCCACGAAGGCCTTGAAGGCCTGCAGCTCACCCTCCTCCTCACTCCGTGTTTTGGCCAGCAAGGTATAGCCACTGCCAAACTTGCTCTTCAGGTGCTGGGGGCTGCCCAGGCATTTGAACTGCCCGTTCACCATGATGGCCAGCCGCGTGCACAGGGCCTCGCACTCCTCCATGCTGCAGGACAGAAGAAGACTTGTTCAGCAGGGCAGGAACACCAAGACAGAACAGCAGAAGCTTCTGGGAAGGGGATGGAGGTGAATTCCCTCCTCTCTGGGTTTTTGGAGGAGGGTAGGAGTGTAGGCACTGCTGTAGGCAGTGCCCACCCACCAGGCTCTGGAGGTGGGTCCCCATCCCTTGGACCCCACCACCCTTCTGGCTGCTCCATGATCCCAAGCCCTGCCCAAAGTGTCACCTGTGGGAGGTGAAGATGATGGATTTGCCACACTCCCGTGTTCGTGTCACTGCATCCCAGAGCAAACGGCGGGCCACAGGGTCCATGCCGGTGGAGGGTTCATCCAGGAAGATCACAGGGGGACCACCAATGAGGGCAATGCCAGCACTCAGCTTCCGCTTGTTACCACCACTGCAGAAGGTGATGGGAATGGGGACAGATACCTGATATGAGCACAGGGAAAGCACCACAAGATGAGGGGCAGAGGGATGTCTCCACGTCTCCTCTCACCTGTAGGTCCTCACGAGTTTGTCAGCGTGGGGCTCCAGGAGAAGCCCTCTCAGCATGTTCTCCACGCAGCTGCCAATGTAGCGCTCGGGGATGCCCCGCAGACGGGCGTACATGCTCAGGGTCTCACGGCCCGTCATGTGGTCCAGGAGGGCATCGAACTGCGGGCAGTAGCCGATCCGCTGCTGGACCTTGGGGCAAGAGGAAACCAGCAGGGATTAGCTCACAGGCAGGTCTCTGCAAGGAGGTGTTCAAGCCAGAAGGTGCTTTGCTGCACCCCTGCAAGGTTTTTGCTTGCTCAAAGCAACGAGGACTGAGCTGCAGCTCTGAAACCACAGGTGAAACAGGAGGGAAATTCCCCCGTCGCTGGAGCTGCCGGTCTGTCGGGAATGGACACACACAGCACGCCTTGGGATGGCAATGGTGTGCTCTCATGTCGCATTCCTCAAGCTGCTTCCTCATTATCAAGGGCCATTTCAGGTGGCCCAGGCTCTCAGGAGAAGGAAAGCACTGGAGGGTCTGGACCCCCCCATATCCTGGCCTCCTCTCGGGGAAAGAGCCCAACAGAAGTCAGAGTCCCATGGGAAGAAGCAAGCAGGACCATGGTTTCAGGGCAGACCCTCCTCATGTTCTCCTTGCTTGACATTGTTGGGTGTTGACACTGGTAGAGGTACCTAGAGCTTGAACTGAAAGCCTGACCCCTGCTCATCTCCTACTTTTCCAAAGGGAGTGGGCAATTCCCATCAAGGAGATTTCTAGTAGGGGTTTGGAAAGGTCTGACCCACTTGTTTTAGACAGATCATCATCCAACTGTGATCACTAACTCACATTTGTCACATTTCCAACTACGGAGCTAGGCCCTTTAATAAAGGATTTGCCACCTTCACAAGGTATGGCTTCCATTTGTTTCATCTCTGTTGTCCCAGTGAAGAGGGAACTGCTTCCAGGTGGCCAGATAATGGAAAGCTGGGCCAGACAAGGACACAACATCCCTGGGTATTACCTCCACCCCTGGCAACTGCAACCGTGTCTTCCTCAGAGGCACCTGCAAGGTGGGCCAGCCTAGGCAGACACAGGACTGTAATTGTAACACTGCCCTCTGCCCCTGCAGCCCTCAGTACCTTCTTGATGTTGGCCAGAATGCTGTGACCATCCACAAAGGCGTCTCCCGACGTGATGTTCTCATCACCAGTCAGCATCTTAAAGGTGGTGGTTTTGCCCGCTCCGTTGAAGCCAAGAAGGCCAAAGCATTCCCCTTTGCTGACTGCCAAGGAGATCCTGTCCACCGCCAGCAGGGACTCCCGGCTGTCGTAGACCTGGTGGAGACCAACGGCCAGGCCATTCCAGTCACCGCACGTGTCAAGTGCCTGAGGGCACACCAAGGCAAGTGGTGGCTTTACCAGCCCCGTGGGGACCACGCTCTCCTCACCTTGGTGAGCTCCTTGATGACCAGAGGGCTGCTGAGAGACGACAGCAGTTCTGGTGGCGACTCCAAAACCTTCTTCCTCTCATCTGCCACGTCCCGGTCCTCTGGCAGCACAGACACCCTGTTCAGCAGTGCCACCTAAACATGGCGCAGGAAAAAAACACCCTTTGCCACCTGGCTGATGTGGGACAAATGGGTTCCTCCAGCAACCCCCAATCCGGCCAGGATCCATCCTTTCAATCAGCCACCTCTGAGGACACCTCAACTCCCTTTGCCAAGCCACAGTCAAAAGGATCTGCCCCTCCAAGCAACCTGCTCCAGGGATGCTCCCTGGGAAGATGTTTTAGGTGAAGAAGACCTGTCTCCAGCTTGTAGGGACTCTGGGGCTTAGTTTGGAGGGCATCTTACTTCTCCCTCCCACACGCTTACCCATTTCCGCCGCCTGCAGATGCCACAGACCAAAGTTCTCAGTCTCCAGAGAAGGTTTGTCTCAATGAGAAAAAGGAGGAAGAGGAAGGAGAAACCCTGGATGCTCAAGGAGGTCAGGTATCGTCCGATCCCAGGCGTCTCCCAGGAAAAGTAGTTCATCTGATAACTGATATCTAAGCAGGATGGAAAAAAGTCAGACTTGGGTCAATTCACACTCTGGAGAGGAGAAGATAAGCTCCAGAGAAAGCTGCAAGCCCAAAACTTTGCTAAGCTCATCTCCATCCCAGCCCACACTGGGATCCCTGCCCACAGCTCTTTCCAGCACCTGCCACAAGAGGATTCAGGTCCAGAGAGGATCTGGCAGAAGATGCCCAGTGGAGGCACACAGCGGAGATCAAGTCACTCTTGGGACCAGGAGTTCTTTACTTGTCTACGAAACTTTTCCTAGCCCATGTTTTCCTCCAAATCATTAGTAAGGAAAAGATTCCTTAACTGGATCAACCTATGAGTGTCAAACGCTGCCCAGTTTTTGCTTTGAAACAGTACCTGGAGCTACTGCCCAGGATGGGTTAGAGGCTCCATGATACTGCCCAGCTCCAGCATCCACCCCTCAGGCACCCTCCTCCCCCACAGTGTGGCTATGGTGGGATGGCCTCGATGGGCAGGTGAGGACCAACAGAGAGACTCACTGAACGCCTTGCAGATGAAAATGGCTTCGACAGAGGATGTACAAAACTGAATGAACTCGTAGTTCTGGTAGAAGTCACTGATGCATTGGCCCAAGCAGTAATTGGGTAAGACGAGAAAGACTTTATCCAGAGTTTTGGAGAGGTCCACCAAGCCCAGCTCTGAAAGAGGAGCACAGGAGGATCAACAGAGTGGAGTTAGCTGGTTTTATAGAAAGACCCATTAGGTTTTGGAAGGAAAACGAACAAATGTTGACATGTGTAACGGGCAATAATGGAGTGTTATTGGGTTTTTTCGCTAGTGGGGAGACAGCCCTGGGGTGACACAGTCCCTCTGCGGGCTGGATCTTCATGGTGACAGCAGGCTGCAGTGCTGGGCAGGCACGGAGAGCAACACACCTGGAATGCTCATGATGGTGACCGCAAGGAAGGTGGCCGTGCCCGAGAGGATGTTGAAGATGGTGAGACGGGTGTAGGCTGTGGCCGCCACTGAGAAGAAGAAGCTGAGGAGGTACATGAGGGGAATAATGGCCCAGCCATAAAGGAGGAATATCAGCATCACATCAACGAGGTGGCTGTCTTGGGTGAAGGCTTGCACATCAAAGGCTTGGAATATCACCTGGGGCACAGCAATGCGAGAAGAATGCACGTTTGTTGAGAAGAATGCACATTTGTCTCGACCCAAGTGATGCCATCTTGCCTCAACTGCCCAGGCAGCAAGGTAATAGCAACAGTGCATGGACCAAGAAAACCCCTCACTGATGGTTCCTATCAGCAGCCCCTGCCTGTTCCCAAGGGAAGCTCTTTCTGCAGACTGGGATGCAGAAGGGCAGATCTGGGGAATTCCCCTCCATGCTCCCATGTATTTGAGATTTTTTAGTGCCCACACCCAAGTGTTCAGGTGTCAGAGGCTGCAGCCAACTGACCCAGCTGGTTGGGCACGGCCCAGCTCCCAGGACCAAGGGACAGCTTTCCTGATGGATCTTTCTACTAAGTGAGACAGTGTCGGAGCCAAGTGGCCTCATCCTTTTCCCTGCACCCCAACACATTCCAGCTCTCCCAGAGGAACAGCACCCAGAGCTCTCACCCAAGGGGAGTGGGACAGGAGAGTGTCAGGGATGACTCACCAGCATCAGAGCACAAGGGATGAGGAAGTTGATGATATCCCAGAGCAGGGCAGAAAGCCAGAAGTTGACCACGTAGACGCCACTGACGAACTGGACGTGTTTGGCTTTGATGGCCCGCTCGCTGACCAGCAGGAGAGCGAAGGTGCTGGCAAGCGAGGCCATGCCATACAGCAAGTTGATGGCAATGGCGAACCCAGTCTGGCCTCTGTGGGGAGAGCAGCGGGGCAGGTTAGGACAGGGACAACTCAATAGACCAGCAAATGACGCTATGCAGGGACAGCATCTCCATGCGGTGCTTCTTGTGGAGGCTACACTCACCCAGCAAGCCAGCACGCAGAAGAAACACCCCCCCAATAAAAGCACATCTCAGTAAGATGAGCATCTCCCACACACAGCCCTCCTAGCCCACCACAAAACTCTACCCTGCCTTTGTGAGGTCCCACGCATGTCCTCTCCAGTACAGGTGAGGCTCAGAGGCACTGGATGCGGGACTGTGTGAAGTGTATGGTCATACATGATCTGCTCTGAGCTCCTGGGGAAAATCAACCCCAACCAGTATCTAGAGGGGAACACCCAACCACTGAGATATCTGCATGGGGCGATGTGGCTGCCAGGCTCAGGCAGGTAGATCATCTACACAGCTTTGCTCTCCTGACCTCCTGAGTACAATCACAGCTACGTTTGGGTCTGAGAAGCTCCAGCCTGACTCCTCCACTGATGCCAGTACAACCAAGCCAATCTGCACCTACGGAAGTCACGAGCCCTAGCAAGGAAGCAAGCGCCGTGCCATCATACGTACTCCATGAGCTGGTCTTTGGCCTTCTCAGTGATGTTGCGGGGCTGAGGGTAGTTGGTGACTGTGATGGAGGCATTGGGGCCCGCCAGTACCCTGAAGACAGCATTGTCGGCCAGCATGAGGGCTGTGGCGGGGGAGTGATATGCCTGGTTGTTAAAGAGTGCGGTGACCACAGTGCGGTTCCCGGCTCCTTCAAAGGAGGCAGCTGTGATGTAGTGCTCATTGAAGGCTCCCCCCTCCTCGGAGGCTCTTGAGATGAGGTACTCCTCCAGGCCACCTGCCAAATACCATGGCTGTTAGGAGCAGGCTCCATTAACATGAGAGCTAACTGGGGCCAACTGGAAAAGACCCCAATCACCCCCAGCCCTGGTGGCCCACTCTAGCCCCACAAATGCAGGGTTATGAAGAACACAGCTCTGCTTGGCTGAGGAGGGGTCCTGCCAACTGTGTGACTCTCCCATGCAGGAGAGGACACAAGGGGATACGTCAGATATGCCGCACCTGGGACCTGAGCCACCCACACCAAGGGCCCTGGCAGGAGAGGCCCATGGCTCCTGCACACCCTGCTGGGCATCGCCTGCTCCACTCGTGCTCCATGAATCCTCACCCAGCACCTCCAGTGGTGACTGGCGCTGGGCGTCCAGCAGCTCCATGTACTGCTCTGCCAGCCTCTGTGACAGACCCGTGGTGGCTGAGACGGAGAAAGGCACAATGGTCTGGCCGTAGGGCTCCAGTGTCAGCCTCAGCAGGGAAGAGTCTCTGGGTCCTGGGAAGGTCTTGGCCACGATGAGGGCAAAGGCAGTGAAGATCAGAGGCACGAGGAACTGTGCTGCCACCATCTTCCAGTTGCGCCAGCTGTACATGGCTCGCTTCATGAACATGGCGTAGAACTGCTGGCAGCACAGGTAGAACTGGGAGGGGAGAAGACGGGTCAGTGCCAGCTGTGGACAGCCCCACTGGCCACACCACCCCACGCAGCTGGTGGGGAGAACAACCCCAAAACCACCTCCCTGTCCTACCCACAAACCCACAGTGGCGCCTCTTCTCCAGCCAAGCCTGTAAAGGGATTAGCAGGGCAGCTGCTTGACTCCAGCACAGCAGGCCAGCCCATCAAATTCCACAGCTTCCTGATGGGACGCAGTCACTTTGGGATCTAAGGTGTTAAAAGCAACTTCAGCCATGACCTTTACCTTCCTCCACCTCTTGGCATTTGAGGCTCACAAACAGGATTACTGCAACACGGCTGCCTGCCAAAGTGACTGAGACACCTGGGAGCTCCCAGCCCGGCCCCTGTAACCATCATCTTTGCTTTTTAAACCCATGAACATTTTTCTCCTCTTCTGCCTTTGAGACATGCCCTTGAGAAGCACAGGGAAATTTCTCACAGGTGCAGAGACAGTGGCCACGAAGGGCTGCCAGGGATCAGAAACACAAGCCTAGCAAGGGAAGGAAGATGATTTTTCTCATCTCCCTGTTGGAAAACTCAAGTAATGTAGCAACAGCAGGTGAAAAACACTTTAGATCACCCAGGACACCTTCAAGAACATCTCTGTAGACCTCAAGAGTAACATGATGGCAGTGACCAACTCCAACAACCCTAAAAATAATTTGCCCTGAAGATGCTGATCTTCCAAACCGCATGCAACAAGACCAGCTGTGGGGGAGGTTCCACCTGGTAACCTTCCTCCAAAAACTCCCTTCACGTGCCCTCTACTCATTCCCACTGCACTGACAGCCCCAGCACTCACCCCGGTGTTGAGCTTGATGCTGGAGCAGTCCTCTGTAATAAGCGCTCCACTGTCATCTGTCATATCTGTCATGCCACTCAGGCTGCTGGAGTCATCCATGGCCCAGTCATTGGAACGTCTCTCGTGCTGGTACTGGAGAGCAGGCAGCTGGATGGCCTGAATATCCATGCTGGAGTCCACCAGCTTCCCAACCCTGCGCCAGGAGAGAAAACGGGTGACGAACTTTCAGACCCAGGCAGGATCAAGCTGTTCTGAGCTGGAGAAGCCAAACCCAGGAGACAAAACCCAACACGTGCCCCAGAGAGCTGTGTAGGACACAGCTGTCATTCAAGCACATGGGGATTGGTCATCAGCAGATGACACTCCACTGGGGCCAGCCTCCCTCCTGCCTACCTCAGGAAGACTTCCTCCATGGTGGTGACCGAGGCACCGTAGCTGGCGATGCCCAGCTCCTCCCGCTTCTGCTCCAGCTCTGTGAACAGGGCCTCAAACCTGAATGGAGGAGCAAGGCATTAGACACTCTTGCTCGTGAGAGACCCTCTGGGCATCAGTCCTGCAGCTGGTTTGAGTCCTGCAGTCAGCTCCAAGGCTGCCCACAGCACCCTTCCCTCCCCCAAGAGAGCAGCTTTTGGGCTCCATCTTCTGCTCTTTCCTGCCACAGGCCAGCTATCTCGCCTCAGTTATCCGTATGTTTGATTTCAGGGCCAAACCAATATGCCTCGTTGTTTGTGCTACCCTCTACACTGCAGCCGTCACCAGCTCAGCAACCAGTGCTGTCCGATGCAGCTGCTGCACGGGCAGTGACACGGTGGGCATGGGGACATGATAGCAATGTGCCAGCA
The DNA here is from genome assembly GCA_013400135.1 of Rhinoptilus africanus. Classification (NCBI taxonomy): domain Eukaryota; kingdom Metazoa; phylum Chordata; class Aves; order Charadriiformes; family Glareolidae; genus Rhinoptilus; species Rhinoptilus africanus. Next base: position 85,962 of record VXBO01010651.1, on the reverse strand, counting down.
GACAAAGGGGAAGATGGTGGTGAAAGGAGGAACGGAATCCAATTTTCCAAGACCGGCAATGCAGCCAACAGCTTGTGCCTCCTCCCGCACCTTCACAGAAGATGCAGAGACCCCTTCCAGCAAACTGGTGACAACAGCGTGTGCAGAAGCGGGGACCCACCCGGGGAGGGAAAAAATGGGGAGATGCTGTTACCTGTGCGTGCTCTCCTTGGGCAGGATGAAGGACAGCTCTGCCCCGGCATTGCTCTCCATGGTGGCGTTGGGCACGTACTGACAGATGAGGCGGGAGATCTCCCCCAGGTTACAGTAGGGCTCCTTCACCATCACCATGTGATATCCTGCCCCTGGGAGAGGAGGGGAGAGGAGGGTAAATCGCAGCCCAGCCTGCCCTGGGGTGCTGGAGCACAGAGGGATGCTAAGGCACCTCAGAGCATTGATGGCTTTGCCTGGGCTGTGGACAGGATGCAGGAGCAAGTGTGGGGATGGCCCTCAGAAGGGGCAGAACAGCAGGACAGGGAGCAAGAAGCAATCAGATAAGGAGCAGTGCTCCCTCCCTGCCCTTTATCCCCCTCCTGCTCCTCCCTGGTGAGAAGGACATTGAGCACAGCCTGCCTGCACCTCCCTTACCATATTTACGCTTGAGGAAGAGAGAGGAGCCACAGCACTGCAGCTCGCCCTTGGCCATGATAGCTATGCGGTCCCCCAGCAGGTCAGCCTCATCCATGAAGTGGGTGGTCAACAGGATGGTGCGGTTGCTCCTCTGCTGCTGCAGGAGGTCCCACGTGGCCCTGCGAGAGGCTGGGTCCATCCCCGATGTCGGTTCATCCAGCATCACCACCTGCATGCAGGAGATGGGTGCAGGTCAAAAAGGGGCTGGGAGAGGCACAGCAGTGCAGGAGGGGGCAACTCCTAGGCCCAGAAGGAGCCTTGACCTGCCAACATGCACGTGATGACTTGCCTGGGGGAGCAGCTACCAGGCAGCAGAGCCTCAGGGCACTGTCCTCAGAGTTGTCCCCCTTTGTGGGGGTGCTCCCGTCCCCTCCTCAGTGTCCCTGCATCTACCACTGGCTCACCACGAGTGAGGGACAGCCTCAGAGCCACCAGAAGGACCTATGTTGGCCCCAAGGAGAAAGGTTCGAGGTGAGCCCCACTGCAGGCACTTGCCTTAGAGTCCCCAGTGAGGGCAATGCCAATGGAGAGCTTGCGCTTCATGCCACCAGAGAGAGCCTTGGTCAGAGAATGGCGCTTGTCTTCCAGGTTGAGGATCCTCAGGATGTGGCTGATCTCCTCAGGGCACTTGGAAGGTGGGTACCCCTTCAGCTGCCAGACAGGGGGAAGGGAGGGTTAAGTCTGGCTGCAGGCGTAGGTGTCTCTGGCAAAGACCCTTCCCATCTCATCAGTCACTGGCCGCTAAACCCCACCACGCTCCTTCCTCCACACTCAGGCAGGAAAATGGGGAGGCACAAGGATGTACTCCTGCCTGACCCTGAAGGAGTCGGCACAGCCAACGTGGGGATCTCCACAGAGCCACGCTGCCTGCAACCCTCCACTCCTCCATCAGCCAAGCAAGGAGCTCCTGCCTGCAGATGAGGTGGAAAGGGGAGGAAAGGGCTGTTCTGCTTATAGAATCACAGGATGGTTTGAGTTAGAAGAGACCTTTAAAAGGCATCTAGTCCAACCCCCTGCCATAAGCAGGGACATCTTCAACCAGATCAGGTTGCTCACAGCCCCATCCAACCAGACCTGGAATGTTTCCAGGGATGGGGCATCTACCAGCTCTCTGGGCAATTTGGGCCAGTGTCTCACCAACCCCAGTATAAACAATTTCTTCCTTATATCTAGTCTGAATCTCTCATCTTTTAGTTTAAAATCATTAACCCTTGTTCTATCACTAGGGGCCCTACTAAAAGTAGGGCCATCTTTCTTATAAGCCCTGTTTAAGTACTGAAAGGCCACAATAAGGCCTGCCCAGAGCCTTCTTGTCACCAGGCTGAACAACCCTAACTCTCTCTGCCTCTATTAGTAGAGGTGTTCCACACTGATCATTTTTGTGGCCTCCTCTGGACCTGCTTGATGGATCTCACCACACTTTCCCAGCCTCAGGAAGCCACAGTGTCTCTCCCCCCGGGCTGGCTGCCGGAGGCCCAGCAGCGCTCCCCTCAAAGTGCTGTGCTCACCCCTGCGTAGAAGTGGAGGTGTTCCTCCACCGTCATGTTGTCAAAGAGGACGTCGTGCTGGGGACATAGGCCCAGGCTGCGGCGGATCAGGACCATGTCCTGGGAGATCTCGTAGCCATTGATGTAGGCCTGCCCGCTCGTCGGGGAGTGCAGACCTGGGAGGAGTGAGACACAGCGATCTTGGCTGAGGGCTGAGGACAACCCCGGGTGGCAAAGAGCCAGTGGAAAGGTGTGGGTCCTGCCCAGCATCCCCCCCCACCCCAGCTTTCTGCCAGCAGTCGGAGCAAGCTGGTGTCTTGCTGAAGCTGGGGCACGGCAGCCTTCTCCTCCCGCCACAGGGTGGGGTGCACAGCACCTACGGGAGGGATACCAGATGGTGGAGCTGGCAGAGCCCCAGAGCGGGCAGGCAAGGAGTGGAGTGGGCAGGCAAGCCTGGCAGAGAGCCGGGCCAGGGCAGACCTCCAGGGAAGGTCCTAAGAGCCCTGGACTGGCAGGAGCAGCACAGAATGACAGGGATCAGGGAAGAAAGGACCACTGAAAGTCACCGTGTCCACCACGCCAAAATAGGCTGCCTGGAGCTCAGCAGCTCAGGAATGAAGACACCCAGTTCTTGGCCCAGGCTCTCCCTGCCTTATCATGACAAAGCCTGCAGAGACCCATCCTACAGCGGGTCCTGTCTCTTCTCAGGGCTCTCCAACACTAAATGGCTGTCATCTCCCCCACCAGCTGATCCCACTCTCAGGGAGGGCTGAGCAGAGACCTCCACCTTCCCTCCACCTCCCCAGGCAGTGATGTGCCTCTCAGTACCCCAGCACACCTGGCCAACAGCTCAGAGAACCGAAGGTGCCTTGGGGAAGATCAAAAACCTCTCCCCAACCTCAGAGATGGAGTTCAGCTCCCCTTTGCAAGTCAATCCAGCAGCCCTGTCCCATGCCAGCCCCACAGCAGGACGCGGCTCCTACCTGTGAGCATAGACAGGGTGGTGGTCTTCCCAGCACCATTGTGTCCCAACAGCACAGTGATCTGTCCTTCATACATGTTCACCGTTAAGTCCTTGACTGCCTCTTTCACCTTGTTTCCTACTCTGAAGACCTGCGGAGATCAGGTTAGCGAGTTGATACCGCACTCGAGGGAAGTGCTCTCAGACCTGTCCTCTCTGCTCAAAGCCCATGATGCTCACATGGTGTTGGCATGAGACAACATGTCTAATTCAGCTTAAATATAGATGCCACTGCACTTGCAAGTACCTAATGCTTCGACCCACAACAAAACACAGCTAGCTCTGGGGAAGAGCTTTACCTGCCTTACAGCAGCCAAGCAACATACCCCTAGGCGAGGAGGGCAGAAAAATGATAAGGAAGTTGCCTGCAGGCAGCATTTTTTACAAAAACATTATGATGTGTTTGTGCTGCGCTGGGCAGTCAGTACCTTGGAAAGGTGCTTTATTTTGATTCCTGACACGAGGTCAGCAGGTTCCTCCTCAATGTACTGGCTCTTCAGGGCTTTCTCGGGGTCCTCCTCCTCCTCTTTCTCTTTTCCCACAACAGTCCTGGGGCGCCCGCACCAGTACGAGGGCTGATGGAAGGTGGCAGAGAGAAACTCAGGCACAGACAGAGACTATCCCTTTTCCCCACTCTCTTCCACCCTCCTCCTCTCACACAGATGCCTCCCAGGGATCTCCAAGATCACTCTCCCTGGCCTGGGAACTGCCAACCAGCACATCTTCAGCAGGAGGGTCAGAGGATGAAACTGCTGCTCCTGCCCTGCTGCCTTCCCCTGCTTCTACCTGACAGCAGGATTGCCCGTGATTACACTGGCAGCTTTTCCCTGTCTTAATTCCCATGGAAAAAGTAAGGACTTCCATGAGAAGCAAAACTGCTCAAGCAGAAGCACCCTGCCCAGAAAAGCCCATGCCACGGATAATCATCCCCTCTAAAACCTTAACATACACTACAAAAACCCTGGGGCCCGGCTGCTGCAATTACAGCCTTTTTTTCATTTGGACCTGGCTCTCTAGGAATGAAAATAAGTGTTCAGGATCTTAAATCCCCGTGTAAATAGCAATTCAGCAACTCCTGGACCCAAAACCAGCATCCCACTGTGGCTTTTGGCAGACAGCTGAGGCTCCACTACCTGGGTCAAGCTGCAAGGGGGATTGGGATGCTGGAGTGAAACCTTGCTGGGATAAGGAATTTAAAGGGGAGGAGGAAAAACCTCCCCATCAGATAATAAGGGATACAGCCACAGGATCCAAACTGATTGTGTCACTGTGGCTCGAAGAATGCCCAGCAGCCAGCTGAGCTGCAGTAACTGCCGCAGCTACAGCTGCTGAGGGTGATGCCAAGCATTTGACTTGGCAGAGTGAGGTTATCTCAGCTGACAGGGTGACACTTGTCACCCGCTCCCTGGCACCAGCACATGGGGGCTGGCAGCGGGACGCAGTCGTCATGGTCTGCCCAGATCACAGCGCTCAGGGAGTTTCAAATGACTGGATCTGGTTGCTCGCACCCAGGGCTTCTCTCCAACGCCTTCACTTGGGCATGGAGACACTTAACAACATCCTGCACGCCAAGAAGTGTTGGGACAACGATTTAAAGCTGAGAAGACCTTCGTATTTAGTAAAAAAATACAGCTGCATCGGCCTTTACTGAGGACATGCTGCAGACCCCTTGACTTTGCAGGGCAGGTGGTGCGACCCTTGTACATTAGTCTAGATCACAGCACAGCACAGAAGCAGGGACCGTCCCCAAGGGATGGGGTTTGCTGGAAGGGGTTCGTAAGCAGTGCTCACCATCAAGAAGAAATACCAGGGCTGCGGCACACCATACTCCCCTGGAAAGACGGCCTCCACGTACCAGGCCACCACACTGTAGAGCACTGAGTCCAGCAGCAGCATCCCCAGCACTTGGGCTAAGGTAAAGTTGTCATCCACACTGACAGGCTTCATGAGGTCCCTCCACTGAATGCCGGTCCCTGCAATGCACAGTGCCTACCTCCGCATCCCCAGAAGGACAAAGTGCTCTCCAAGACTGTCAGACAGTATCCCCTGTCCTAATTCACTGCTCAGTAACAAGGAGCACATGTTCTACAATCCCTTCTAGAGATGGAGGGAAAAGATGCAGCAGAAAGCGCACTGACAGCTGGAGGCTCCCCACCCCATCCTGCTTCTCCCATCACGTTCTCTGCAGCTGCCCAGGGAAGAAGCAATCTCTTCTCCAGCCATTGCCCCTTGGTCACCACAGCCGTTTTAGTGCCATCACTTTGCAAAACCATGGCCTCTGCTGCAACCAACAGCAAATTCTTCTTCGCATAGAAATTAAAAGATATATATTGGGAAGGAGGAAATGTAATGGATTCCCATCCCTTAGAACAGAATATGCTTTGTAATTAAAGCAATGATGGCACTTTGCACAGCCCAGACTGACAGGGTTCAGAGGGGCAGAGCCCTCGTGCTGATAAGACCTGCAGAAGCAACCAGCAATTAGCCCTCCTGCTCTCATTAGGAGCAGGAAAGTGCTTCTCCCTGACTTCTTTCCACCCTTCACCCCGCATGCAAGCCAGTCCCAACCCACTACAAAGAAAGGAAACGCTTGCTCACCTTTCCCTTCGAACATGCCTATAAGCTGTGCCCCCATGGCCATGGCCACATTGGAGATGAGGCAGGACGCCAGCTTCTGGCTGTGGGACATCAAGTCGTAGCGGGGCGAGATGAAGAAGTAAGGGATGTAGGAGAAAAAGTAGAGGAAGCCGCCAGCAGCAGCCGCAACATTTGCTGCCAGCACAGAGAAAAGCAGGAGAGAAAATGTCAATAATATGATTATGCCACTGAACATTTCTCACCAGCTTTCCATCCAGGGAGATTCAAGCCTTTCACACCAAGCGTGGTTAAAGGGGGACAGAAGGAGTACATGACCATGTCCCATGGCAAGGCAGGAGCAGCACCAGACCCTGACCCAGCAGTGGGCAACTGCAGAAACACCCTGTGCGTCCCAGACCAGAGCACTCTGGGGCCAAGATGGCCAAATGTTCTAGCACATGAGCTTGTCTGGTTGGGGATGTGACAGTACACACATCCCTCCCTACAGCGTGGGGAAAATCCAGCCAAAAAAGCAAAGAAAGCCCACCACCCTGCATGTTGAAGCAAGTTATTCAACACAGAGCCCTGTGAAACCCCATGTAACCCTGGAACTGCCCCTGCTCTAAGCAGGATGGACCGATGACCTCCAGAGCTGCCTCCCAGCCAAAATTAACCGATGATTTTACAGATTTTCCCCCCCAGTCCCATGGGTCAGCAGTGTAAGGAGGCAGCTGCGGAGTGACTCACCTCTTGAGAAGAAGGTGCTCACCATGAAGTTGAAGGAGATAGAGGAGATGGCGAAGATGGCGAGGAAGGTGAACACCAGCGTGGGGTCGCTGTTGGTGAGCACCGCTCCCTGCCCGCTCACCTACCGAGAAAATCTGGTTATGCCCAGGGCTGCTCAAGCTGTCCATGGCTGCAGGCACGTGTGGGCAGCCGAGCCCTGATGATCTCCATGGGTTAAAGACAAACTGAGAGATGGGTGAGAAGGCCCAGGCCCTCCTAGACCACTCCAGAAGGAGGCAATAAAGGTTGTCCTTGTGTGACATGGGGTCTAAGAGGCAGCGGACACCCTGCTCAGCATCCAGGCAGCCATCCTGCCTCTCAAAGTGAGGATACAAGCAGAGAGATGAGCTCATGTCCCTCCAAGGGCACGCAGGGCTGTGGAAGCAGGGTGCTCTGTACAGGACTGCCCAGGCCTCCCCGATGCCCGTGGGGCTCCCATCCCCCAGCTCCCTACTGGAGAGGTCACCCCTGCCGTGAAAGGCAGCTGTGGGGGGCAGTGCTGCCCACCCAGCTCTGGAAAAGGACAACTCCAGCCTCTGTTACACAGGTGGAGCAGTCCTGAGACACCAGGACACTCCAGCCCACAGCAGAGGAGCCTTGTCATGCCTGTGCACAGAGCTTCTGGCCTGCAGAAGGGTGGCCTGGGAAAGACACTCACCTGGACGCAGAAGAGCACGGTGACAAAAAATACAGACAGCAGGAGGAAGAGGAAGAACATGAGGAACCAGGCGCTCCAGTGCAACCAGTTGCTGAGGCCCATCATGTGCATGTACTCCTGCGGGGAGGTCACGCCGTCACCCAGGGCTGCACCCACACTTCCCAGGGCGAGGCAGAGGCAGCTTTGCCCTGCAGCACTAGCGAGGGAGCTGGCAGACCCAGGTGCCACCAAGGTGGTCCTGTGCAGCCTTCAGCATTGCCTGGTGTCCCCCAGCTCCCTCGACAGGGCCTGCCACTGCTGCAGGAGAACATCTTCCCAAAGAGCTGAGCTGAACTCAAAACCACCGCAGCTGAACCCAACACCACAGCAGCCAAGGTCAGCAGGACCACCAGGGTCAGCTGGTGGTGGGGCAGACAGCAAGACAACCCAAGGCCCAGGAGAAGCCAAGCCCTGCACACTCAGCCCCACTGTTGCAACCACCGTGTCAGCTGAGCTCCAACCACCCCCACAACACAACACAGACACACGGGTTTCTACAGTCAAAAGACAAAGATCTTGCTTCCTGCATGCCAAACCCATGAATCTGTGGAACTCTGGAGTCCACCAAGTGTTGCCTTCTCTCCAAGTCACCTTCCATCCAGTTTCTTTAGTTCAGCAGTCCTGGCCGCATGGCAAGGAGAGCCACGCTGTGTGCCAGTGTCTGGATTAGCGACATTCCTCCCTAGGGCTTGCTAATCCTCTGCCATCCCCACCTCCTGCACGTTGGCTCCAAACCCAATGGGGATTTTGCTCCTCATTTAAAGGCAGCATCTGTTGGGAAACGCTGCAAAAGGAGGGGAGCACCCAGATGTCTCATCACTCAACATTACCTTCAGCTTTTTCTCCTTCTCGTGGACGACGGCACGGACAATGTTAAGCGAGGTGTAGGTGAAGCTGAGCATGAGCAGCAGGGGCAGCTGGTTCTGGATGGCGAGGAGGAAGAGGTCGTTGACATAGGCCGGGTAGGGGTAGCGCTGCACCACCACCGTGATGTTCTCCATCAGGCTGGTGGAGCTGGCGTTGGCATGGTACTGCATGATGGCTTTGTCCACTGCGTGCTGCACCGCAAGGAAACCTTCTCGGATGTAGCCTGCACAGCAAAAACGATATGGGGGAATAGAGTCAGGTCCAGGTTTTAGAGGGAGGTGTTGGCAGGAGGGAAACAGCCTTTGCGGGAGGGAAGGCTTAGGAAGAGCAGTGGGGAAAAAAAAACCTTGTAGGAAAAGCAAAATAAACATCGCAAAATAACTACACTCCTGCAGACACAGAGGGGCTCGGGAAGGATTTCTATAACAGCAATTTAAATCTCTCATGAACATCATTCAAAAGCAGCTGGCAGGAAAACTCAATTTAAACTGCAGTTGCCATCCTGCGGGCACGGCTGTCTTTCTGTAAGGGTGGGGATTCTCCATCATCATCAACCACCAACACCACCACTAAGCTTGTATTTTGTCTCTTTTTTTTCCTGTAAACAAGACAACATGGGCTAATATGAAGGTTTTGGTGAGGAAGAATACATCCTGCTATTCACTATTTGACTTAAATTTTTGTGCGTTAGAAAACAGTGAAAGATTTTTAATCTTCAAATAGTTTATTTTTACGTGGGATTTCTGCCACATGTTCCTTGAACGGAAACTCAAATTCTGCTCCCAAAGCCCCAGACGAGCATTTTGAAAGTTAAGTTGTTTAAAATTACCTAGATGGAGAAGGAAAAAGTAAGAATATGAGATCATCAACAATGTTTTACATTAACTAATTTACTAAGCAAACACTGTAGGCAGGGAATTGACCTGGGTCCCTGGTCACCCTGTCTTGTGGGACATTTGAAGCAGGAGATATTGTCCTCCCGGGCTCGGGTTTATTCACGCTGCCTGAGCAAAACCTGTTCGCCCGCTTTCCCGGTCTCAAGTCTTCTCCTTGACATGGCTATTGGAGGATGGAAGGAGAAACCCAAGCAAGGGAAACAGCCCTTCTGCAGCCACAGAGGAAGCTCCCAAAACACCAAGTCCCAAGGCAGTGCCAGCTCCGACAACGTCCCCGCTGCCTCCTGCTCGGTCAGGGGTTTGGCTTGCTTTAAAAACCACAGAATCACTCTATTTAAAGTATTTAAGCAGCATGATAAACACCAAGTGGTTCGGACCCTGAAATCAATTTTCCTTTAAAAATATGAAAGTGAAAAAAAATTAACTTCTAAAAAAAACTCATTTATGGTTTAAAACTAGAGATGGGTTTTTTCAGAATGGACGTTGGGAAGAAGTTCTTCCCCATGAGGGTGGTGAGACACTGGAACAGGTTGCCCAGAGAGGGGGTGGAAGCCCCATCCCTGGAAGTTTTTAAGGCCAGGCTGGATGGGGCTCTGAGCAACTTGATCTAGTGGGAGGTGTCCCTGCCCAGGGCTGGGGGTTATCTTTAAGGTCCCTTCCAACCCTGACAAATCTATGATTCTTATTCAACCCTACTCAGCAGAGCTACCCAAGGCCAGCAGTGCCCAAGGAGTCACAGGATAAAATTTTAATAAATATTATAGATAATTAATATAATAAATATTTAAAATATTTAAATAAAATTAATTCATTTTAAAAATTAATTTAATGTTTTGTTAAATTAAACTATTTGAAAGCTCAGAGCCTCAGGGAACCTCTGTAGCGAGCCAAGCTGCTGTCCAGAAAATCACACCCATCTCTTTGGCTGTGCAATAGCCCGTGGCGGAGGAGAGGTGGCCCTCACCTGGTGTCCCCCCATCAGCAAACTTGGCCTCCCGGGGCCCGGGCAGCTGGAAGAGGGGGAAGAGGTAGCTGGTGTGCCAGTCCCGGTCCAGGTTGGGGTTGAGACCTGTCTGCTCGCTCCGAGGTGCGTTCCTTGGGCTGTACTTAAAGCGCAGCTCATAGTCAACCTGGAAGGAGCACACCGAGATGGTGCCATGGTGGGTGGCAGCGGGGAAGGGGACCCTGTCACCCCCCACCTCCCCGGCCATGTCCCCCTCGTCCCCGCTCACCTGGAGGGGCAGCGGTGCTGTGCTCTGTGGGAAGTGGTGGTTGAAGACAACAGCGGCCAGCACGCTGCCCGAGCGGTTGTCCGACTTGACGTACTCCTCGAAGTCCCGCTCTGAGGCAAAGCCCTGGGCTGCAGCGGTGGAGGGGGAGAGATGGGGATCAGCCACAGAGCACGGCAACGCCGTGGCGCTCGGTCACCGCCCAAAACACCGCCTCGGTCCAGGACACGAGGGATGGGCTCCAGCCAGAGCTGGGAAACACCGTGGGGATTTAGCGATATGGTTTAGTGATGGCTTTTGTCAGTGCTGGGTTGATGGTTGGACTCGATGATCTGAAAGGCCCCTTCCAACCGAGGCCATTCCATGACTCTATCTAGGAGGCTGCTATACCCATCCCAGGGCACGCAGACGATTCCTCCTCCTCCCTGAGAGCCGGAGCCAGCTCCCCTTTCAGAGAAAATCCTAACGTTATCTTCAGTTTGGAACATGAAACACTACATTTTTCTGGGCAACAAGATCTCCAAAAATACTTTTTCTCAGGGAAGTGACAGCCACTTTCTTTAACTATTTTCGCATAGTATTTTTCTAGGTGTAAACTGCACCAAAAATCAGAACAAAATCCTGTCGTTTTAGTGAAACAAAAATAAAACTGTTGCCATGAAGTTCGGAAAAAAATTATGCATCCCAGGAAAAGAGCATCGGGATTCATCAGAGTGAACATCTGTAGCAATTTTTGGGGTAGAAGCTGCAGCTCACCTCTGATGTTGACGGGTAAAGCTCTCTCCACTGCCTTGGCAATGCTGCGGACGGCGCTGCTGTTGGAGGGGACATATGCCAGCTCCCAGGGGTTGCTGGGGTGCCGGCGGTAGAAGAAGCCGGGCAGGTCATCCACGGACTCAGGGGGGTAGATGGTGGCATTGGGGTGCCTGATGGAGTGGACTCGGTGCCGCAGGGCTATCAAGATGGCAGCAAAGAGCAGCGGCAGGCAGATTTCGATGACTGTCACCAAGATCTGTCGTTTCTGCAGGAAAAATAAAAGATATGGTTTAGTGATGGATTTTGTCACAGTTAGGTTGATGGTTGGACTAGATGATCTGGAAGGTCCCTTCCAACCTAGGTGATTCTATACAAAAAAGACGATGTAAACAGGAAAGGATCAAAGAGACTAACGGAGTTCAGTGCATGCAAACACCACGTAGTGGAAGTTTTCTTGCGTTTCCCAAGGGCACAACCTGAGTTTTTCCAGAGCCCAGGAACAATGCCGTGCCAGTTCCTGCATCCATCAGGACTTTCCAGCCAAGGTGTCCCCTTCCCTGAGCGCTGCTCCACCTTCAACCACCTTCCCGTGGAGCCTTTCCCACCATGCTGCTGGGTTTGAAGGAGCTGAGCTGGTCACTTGCCCTTTCCCTGGGCATTGGGGAGCCAATGTATGGCCAGTGCTTGCCTGAACCACTCCTGCCAGCAGCCACAGCCAGGCAGCTCCTGGGACAGTGAAGAAAACAGCTCTCGCCCAAGCAGAGCAGCCTTGCCCAACACTTCGCAGGGCAGGGAGCTAAAAATACTGTAACGACATGAAAGGTTGGGATGAGCAAGCAGGGGGAGGTAAAGCAGAGCAAAGCTCTTGCAGCCAGCGAAGTTTTTTCTGCTGGAGCTCAGTGTCTACAGGCAGTGGGATGTGGGCGCTGGGATGGGACCTGGCAAGGCCCTGGCTACAGGCATCAGTGGCCTCGCATAGCATGGAGAACATACCCATGAGCTCAGCCTCCACCCCAAGGTCTATCTTGGTGGCTTAATTATTTTTAATTGAGGTTCAAGCAACCAAACAACAAACTTGAGTCCAGCAAACGCACTCAGGCAGCCAAGCTGGAGCATGACCCTCCAGTGGCTTCCCCCAGGGTTGCCAAATCCCCACTTAGCTACTAGCACTCGCCATCAACCCCATTTAATTAGCATCCAACCCCGGTTAATCAGTATTTAAAACTCTGTTTGTCCCAGGGGAACCGGGGTCACCTCTGACCAGAGGGGCAGGGTGAGCAGTGGTCCTGACCAGTATCATGCACACCCATGTCCCTGCAGCACGAAACCCCCACACTGGCTTACGGCAGGAGTGGGGACATGCTGCTGACTAATGGGTTTATGCTCGTAAAAAGCACTGCAAGGGCGGTGCTTGCTTCCAAGGAGGGGAGCAGTGAGTGCTGGGCTGCTCTTGCTGCAGCTGCATCACCTCAATAGAGAGGGAGGCAGCACCCGGAGCTCGGCCAGGCACCCTAGGGCCCAGGAGAAGTGAAATCTGGACTCAGACGTCTTATTTCCTCCTGCAAACTCAAACGTCTTCACCCAAGCCCAGCCCAACTGCAAGCCAAACCTCCATCACTGCAGGGACGGCTAACGAGATGTCCCCAGCAGCAGGGCGCAGTTCTGGATGCAGGGATGCACGGCTGCTCTCTCAGAGCAGATGCCCGGAGCAGAAGCAGCCCCATTAACCTCTTCCTCGGGCTCTGCCTACAATGGGCTTTACCAAACCAGGGGGTTTTCCACCCTTCCCCTCGCCAGGCTGGAAGGAAGAACGACACAATGCCCACGAGGAGCATCAAGAGGTTTATTCTCACAACTCTGCTGTATCAGCAATCTGTTTTCATCTGACGGCATAGCTCATCCCTGACACCCCTGCACACTCGGGGATGTTAAACCGTCCCTACCCAGCCCTATGGCTGCCAGCACAGCAACACCGCAGCCTGGGTCACTGCAATGGGCTGCGGTGCCATAACGAACAGGCCTGCAGAGGCTGGGCAGCCGTACGGGGTGAGGACGCTGTAGGCAGGGCACAGCTTAGCCCACGGCGGGGCTCCTCTTCTGCCTGCACCCACCACGTGCCACAGGCAGCTCCCGGCCACGCCAAAATCTCCTTCAGCTCTGCAAACACCAAGCATTGAGCTGTGCTGACCACGCAGTTATTCCTCCCATCCCTCTGCAAAGTGGAAAATGGCTTTATTTCTTAAATAGGGGTCAAAAAAATAGCAGCACACTAAGGTGGAGAGAGTCCATGGTGGGGCAGGAACCCCAAGCACAGCACAGCCCTCCCAGGAAGGGGGACACCCAGGGTGAATTAGTTCTTGGACCATTTGTATGGACAGGGGAATATGGGGCACAGGGGGGCACGGCCACGCAGCAGCTGCCCCCTACATCGCCCTGGCTCTCAGCACCCGCTGCTAAAGCTGAAAACCCCTCTCCGGGCTCCCCCTGGGAGGAGCTGCTCACTCTAATTGCCGCAGGCATGAGCCCCAGCTGTAGCCAACCCCAGCAGTGCCAGCAGGGAAAAAGGAGCCCTTGCAAAGGCCACACTCATAAAAGCAAATGCTGCAGATGCCTGATAGTTTTATAATGCAGCTCTGGCGGACAAGCTGCCTCACACAGATTTACTATCATATTAATCCCCTCTCAGACTCCTGGGCTGTCTCCAGAACGGATGCCTGGCTCCCTGAGCTCGCAGGCAGGCTAACACACATTCACGAGTGCAGGCTTTCGCTGCCGCAAGAGTCTTTAAAGCTGCCATATTCCAGAGGTGATGAGGACACTCAGCCATAATTACCACCTGCGCCTGGCCAGGGCTGCCCCAGCTCTAGGCAAGCCATGTGTCCCGGCATCCATCTTCACACACAGGCTTGGGAGCTCTGTGACCTCATCGGGAGCATAGGTTTTGGCGGAGACTTAGAGAAGGGAATGAAACACACCAGGTTGTATTCTGAGTCAGCTTGTGGCCTCCGAAAAACACAGTGAGAGGTCTCCTTGTCCCAGAAGACACCCAGAAGATGCTTTTCCCCTGCAGAGGGGATGGGGGAGTGTCCTGCAGGTGGCTGGGGTGCACAAGGAGGGCTCACCAGTGCTGGCCATCACACACACCCACAGAGCGCCCTCCTGGCTGCAAATCAGTCCCGCTGTCACATTCCAGCCCCGCTGCTGGCTACCTGCCCTGCCAGACAGCGGGCGCAGGCAGCCCAGCTGGCACTTCCCTTTTCCTTTTGTTTATTTTTAAAGTAACGTCGTGTTGATCTGCAGAAGGGTAACCACAAGTGTACAACCAGGCTACAGCAATCTCTGCTCCCTCCTCTTCTGCAACCCTCTGCCAGGGCTGGCCCCAGGTCCCAGTAGAGCCGCAGTATCCACACACTGCTGAGAAGCAGCCGGTGAGTCGGTGCTGCTCAGCAGGACCAGGAGGCTCCAAAATCCCCCATCATTAGCCAGCTGCCACACAGAGAGTTGATCCGGGAGCGGATGCCAGGACAATGGCAGTTTAATTTTTTTTAGACCCCACAAAAGCTGCTTCTGAGGGCTGTAGAAAGTAATGGAGAAAAAAAAATCTGGGCTCTCATGGGTTTAGAGATGGTATGCAGCCATTGGCACCTCCAGAGGAGGCTGGTAAAGGATTTGCACAATACAGCTCAAGAAACCCACCATCGTGGAGGAGGGTGGGTGGGTGGATTTATCCTGCCCCAGGAGAAGGGGGAGCTGAACTCACAGCTGGACTGCCAGAGGGGAATGGCACAGCGCGCAATCGAGGGGACAGGGACAACCGAGCACAGAGACCTGCCCGTGTCTCCCCAGCACAAAAGCAGGACAATACCACACATAAATAAATCAGTTTTCCTCCAGGAGATGCCCTGGGCACCACAGAGGTTTGCTGGAGGATCAAGATCCCGGGCAAGCTCCAATGTACCCACATTCAGCAGCCCCCAAGAGCAGGGTGCCAGCCTACCTGCAGGATGTAGTTCTTCCAGAGCAGCAGCCCAAACTGCCTGAGAACAACCATCCTCCCATCAGAAGAGGACCACTGCCGCTCCGCAGGACCCTGGAAGAGAGGAGAGAGCTGTGAACGCTGGGCACTCACACAGGCGGCAGGAGGGTGGCAACCCCATCCCACCCGTCGGCAATCCAAGGGCAGCTCCCTGTTTCCGGCCTGATGTCGCAACAGCTAACTTGGCCCCAAATGGGGGAAAATAACTGTCCTGCTCCCTCTCCGAGAGTCATCACTGACCCGTAAGAGCCAGAGCTCATGGGTTTTGGAGCGACCCAGTCATCGGCATGATCCGAGCTGGGAGACAGGGAAGATACTCAGTCTGTGAGCATCAGGGGTCCTGCATGAGCAGCAGGCAGGGACAGCTTTTCTTCAGCAGTGGGAGCACTTGGTAACAGAACTGCCAACACCGGTCCGAGGAAGGCCACCAAACTCCTTGCAGCCCATTATTTTGGGACTGGTGAAGATTTCAAGCTGTGCCTCTGCCTCCTGCAACATGAAGGGTCGGTTTTGCCACGTTAACGGTGCTTTCCGAGCAGAAATTCTCCTTGGAGAGGCAAGGATGAGAAAAGGGCAGGGAAGCAGAAGGGAAGGTCAGCACTTAAGGACAACACACTTGAGGACGATACACCAGTGCCCTCCCCCCCTTTCAGGAAGCATCTGCCATCCCTCCAAGTTGCTTTTGTCTCCATTTGCAGCGGCATTTCCTGAAAAAGCATTGCTGTCCCACCAGAGACGTGCTCCAGCAAGTCACTGCGACTGGGCAGCCCTGGCACAGGCAGGGCTGCCAGAGGCAGGGCAGAGGCAGAGCCAGAGGCAGAGCCCATGCTGCCAGAGGCAGGGCAGCCCAGCAGCTCCCCCCTCAAGCCTCCAAGCATGCCAAACCCCCTCTTCCTGCAGTGCCGCGGCCAACCTGGGTCACAGCAGCTGGGTTCATCTCCTGGAGATGGTGCTCCAGACCCTGGCAGCATCGAAAGCTGCTGCGCAGGCAAGGACGGACATGTTACCCACCAGCAACACCCTGGGAAATGCTTAAGAGTGCATTTTCCAGCCCTGGTAAGGACAGTGTCATCTCCTCAGACCCACCCAGCACCCACCAGGCTTGGCAGGGAGCTCAGGGTGCCGCAGTGAGGGGAGGGGGGAGGCTGGCAACCCAACCTGCCCAACCTTCGCTCCCAGGCCGGTGACTGGTGAAAGCACCTCGTGACAGAGCCCTGACAGCTGGGAGCAACGGGGCTGCAGCGAGAGCAAGGTAAAACCCGCATAGGTTTGCAGACAAAGCACCAAGCATCCAGCCACCCAGTCTGCCCTACACAACTGCCTCCTTGACCCCCCACAAGTATTCTCCTGGCCTGGCACGCACCTCCCCATCCCCGACCCCAAACCTAGCCATGTTCACAGAGCAAAAAACCCCACCTTTTTGCCATTCCATGCACAAAAGCCGGATTCTCACAACAGCAAGAGACATGTGTGCTTGAGAATCCTTCTCTGGGCAGAAAAACAGCAGGAGAGGTCCACTCCTGTAGCCCTGAAAACCCTGTCAGACACTCTCTGGGCAGCAAGCAGGGAAAACACAGCAAAGGGGACTTTGCAAAGGCGGCTGCTGCCAGATTCCAGCTTAAACACCTTCAAGCTCATCACAAAGCACCACATTCTCCAGCTGACCTCCCGTTCACACTTATCCCAGCAGAAATGCCACCCATCTTCTGCCGTAGGACCCCTTTAGTAGGTCCCCCAGCCCCACGCACGCACATACCGCACACCGACACTCCTCCAAACGAGCCCCCCAAGAGCAGAAACCTTCCTCCTGCGCTTGCTTGAAGGGAATCCAGAGCAATTCAAGGGAATCAAACTTTTGGGGCGGTTTTAGAGGAGGCAAACACAGCAGGTTGGGCTGGAGAAGGCTGCTGCCCTCGCAGAGACACCACCTCCTGCTCCAGCGTCCCTCCTGGCCGCTAGCCCCGTCGCACCCTCAAAGGCGAGCTGGCCCCCCCCAACCACCCACACAGGTCTGACGGCTGCCGTCAGGGCCGGTACACTGCTGAGAAAATGTCAAGCAGCTCTTGGGTAACACAAACACTACGCAAAGGCAGAAAACTTCATTATTGCCAATAATTTTTTTTCCAAGCTTTTTAGGGTCCCAAGAAAACCCGTACTGGACCTTTCGCTGGCTGGAGGAGGAGAGAAGGAAGCAGCTCAGTCACAACAGGGCTGCTCTTACCAGAGAGCAAAAATGGTTTTCCAGGCTCAGGGCATCCACAGAAATTATTTTTTCTGAATCCAAAAGGGAAAATATTTTTTTGAAGGTGCTGCCTGGCCTAGCCCCGAGGTGCCCGTGACCACAGGCGGCTCAGGCAGGGATCTCGTCCTGGTCTGGGACTATCTTTAGCAGGAACGGAGGGCCGAGCACAGCTGGACCAAGCTGACCTTGGAGGCACAGCGAGTACCTTTCATGGGGACACCCTGCGATGCACTCACCTACTGGGATGGTGGCACGTCGAGTTGTCCCCTTGGGAGATGCTCTCCTGCCTGGCTCAGCACCACGTGCCGCAAGAGAAGACTGACCTTCCCAGCAAGAGGCACAGACAAAGACATGGGGGAAGAGAGGAGACAACCACCATCAGCTTCTGCGAGAACAACCCAGTTCCTCTCCCCCTCGCTGGAAATACCCTGCTCTCCGTGCCCAACTGCAGCAGGAGGAAGAGTCTCCTAAATACAAGAGTGCGGATTTGCCCGGGCCGCCCCCAAGGAGGTCAGCGAGGAAGGAGACCCTCCTGCCCGCCCACAGCCCAGACAGACGGAAGCCAGACAGGGCCTCGCCGCCTGGCCAGCACCACACTGCTAAGCATGGCACAGAGCCATGCCAGGTAATGTGGTGGCCACACCAGCCACCAGCCTGGACCAGAGCTCTCCTGCTGGTGGATTTAGGTGAGGACAGGCTGAGGATCGGCAGGGATGAAGGTCACAGCATCCCACCTCCTGACCTGCTCTCACACCGCCTCGTGGCCGGGAGCCGGCCATCCCCGGCTGCCGTCTCAGTGGAAGGGGCTGGGTGAGGTGAGCAAAGGCCACGTGCTCCCGGGAGCTGGCAGTTATTTTAGAGCACTCACTGCATTTCTGCTCTTCTGATGTCCTGTTCCCATAGAAACGAGGCCTGGAAATGGCAGACGTTGCCTTTTTTTTTTTTTTAATAAAATCAGTGTTTCTCCCCACCGACTCTCAGAGGCACCACATTATTCCTAGAAGATGAGCTGCAAATCCTGCTGAGCACATCCCTCTCCGTGGCCGTGCTGGGGACTGTGTGGTGCCCGGGGTGGTGGCATCATACAGCTGGTGAGGGCTGCGGGTACCCAGGTGCTTCACACGCTGCTACCAGAGCAGGAAACGCTTCCCTGCTCCCTGCAGCGTCCGTGCTGCAAATAAAAAGCATGGGAAGCCGTGGCAGGGTGAAGGATTTTTTTCGGCCAGCATTTTCAGGAAGAGCAAGCTATTTCCGATGCCCACGCTTCTGGGAAGTCCCATGTCCTGCAGCCGGGGCCAGCAAAAAGCAACTGCTGCCGGCAGCCGCCAGACCAGCCAGGGAGTGATGGGAGGCATGCACCCCCCGCCACTGCTTGTTCTTCCCCCTCCCGCCGTTCACAGAGATGCCAAGAGACACAGCATGGCCAGACCATAAAACCCTTGCCTACCGCAGGGGGAGAGGTTGTGCCAACAGAGCAATAAAACTTCCTGGGAGGCTGCAAGCCCGGCAGGGTGCTCCGAGCACACAGGACCCAGCACTCCACCAATATGGTTTTTTTCCCCAGAAAGGAACTTCAGCCCTCAAAACACGGAAGTAAACGCAAACAGCACGGGGGCTGGGTCCCATTTGCAGAACCAGGGGGTCGGTTTTGTGCCTGGTCACTGGCCCAGAACGAGGCCGGTGGCCCCAGGGAGCCTGGCAGGCTCCTGGGTGACTGAATCGTGTCCCCAGCAAGCCCCCGGGCTCGGGCGGCAGCACGGGGAGAGAAGAAGCTGCTGTATCAGAGCTGGGCGTACCCTTTGCTTAGAAAATACCATCAGTGGCTTGTCCAGAGAGTTTGCAATTGCCCATAAAGAGACAAATTCTCAGCAAAATCAGTGGCCACGTGGATTTGGCAGAGGAACACGGCCTGGAGCCCGATGGGAGGTTCACCCCCTAGCCTCAGCTGGGGACGGGCAGGACACGCAGCGACCCCACGGCAAACACCGCCCCGGTGGGCTCCCATCCCTCGGGGGCTACCTGCGTTCGGGCCCTGCTTGCCACGGGCAAGCGGATGCAGAAATGGTGGTTTCACACGCCTGGAGCCAGAGACTCGAGCTGCGGCTCGTTCATCCTCTGCCGAGCCCCCCGCGCCGGCGGCGCCGCTCGGCCGGCAGCCCCGGGGCGCAGCCGGGGGGGCCGCCGAAGCCCTGCCNGCGGCCGCGGCTCCGCCCCGCGGCCCCGCCCGCCCCGACAGCGGGACTGCCCCTCCCCGCGCACGCGCCGCACCGGCGGGAGGGGCCAGGGCGCGTGGGTGCGTCATCGGGATCGGGAACGTGAGAGCGAGTGAGTGTGAGTGGGGGGTGAGGGCGTGGGGGGGGGGGTGTTTGAGTGTGTGTGAGTGTGAGAGTGTGAGTGTGTCTGTGTGTGAGTGTGTGTGTGTGTGTGGGAGTGTGTCTGTGTGTGTGAGTGTATGTGAGTGTGTGTGTGTGTGTGGGAGTGTGTCTGTGTGTGTGAGTGTATGTGAGTGTGTGTGTGTGTGTGGGAGTGTGTCTGTGTGTGTGAGTGTATGTGAGTGTGTGTGTGTGTGTCTATGTGTGTGTGTGAGCGCGCGCACACGGGGCATTGCGCATCTGGGCACGTGTGCAGGGCACCGCACAGCCGTGTGTGTGTGCAGCGGGTGTGGCAGATGTGTGCAGATGTGCACAGACGTGGGGGTGCACTCAGCATGACCTGTGAGCACCGACGGTGGTGTGTGTGCGGTGGGCACCGCACCTGTGCACAGACCGGGGGGTGCACTGGCCGTCGCAGGTGTGCACAGACGTGTGTGCACTGGGCCCTGTATGTGTGCACAGACATGCTGGAGTGTGTGTGTTTGTGCACACACACGTGTTCAGGATCGTGCACACGAGTGTGTGTCCCAGTGTGGAGCTGCTGGTGTGCCCACAGGGACACGTCCGCAGGGAGCACTGGAGTGTGTTCGTGCAAGGGGCCCGTACGTGCGCAGGCCCTGTGTGTGTGCAGGGCTGTGGGTGTGCGTGGGGCTGTGGGTGTGCGTGGGGCTGTGGGTGTCCATCACACACGGGCTCACATGCTCTGCCCCGTGTGAGCAGCAGCCGTGCGTGGCTGGGCTGTGGGGGCCATTTGGGCTGAACTCGCATCCTGATGCAGGTCTGTGCCCACCTGTCTGTCTGTCCATCCCAATCCAGGACAGCAGCGCTCCACGCCATGCCCTGCCCCAGTTTTCCAGAGCATGCGCCAGCTCTGGCCCCCTCTGTCTGGGCAGCTTGCGTGGGAATGCAGCACTCCGGGGCCACTCCAGCTGCCGAGTGGCACCTCCAGTTAAGGATGAAGGTGCCGGCAGAGGAGGGGGCCCGCGGGTGCTGGTGGCCGCCAGCCCTGCCCACTCCTGCTGCTGGCTGCCAAGTTGGCAGGAGAAGGGGCTGGAGGAGCAGATCTAACTGTCGATGCCAGGAGCACCGAAGGGGGGGAAAGTTTGCCGTGGGCATGTTACGGGAGAGAGAGGAGGAGGAGGTGGGTAGAGGCGATGGGGACAGGGACAGCCGCGGCTTGACACACCGTGAGCAAAGGGCATGGTGTCCCCCTGGGGTGGCTGGTGCTCTGAAGCGCCTGGGGGTATTTGGGGTGTCACCTCACCCCCTCTGTGCCGTGGCAGGCAGGGGAGCAGGGCAGCCTCCAGGCACTGCCGTTCCCCGTGTGATGGAGAGAAGCAACTTTTCTGGGGTCTTCATTTAGATGAATGCTGCAGTGACCACTTTGAGCGCAACTGCTTTGGAGATGGTGTTCTCCTGCCATCTTTTAATCTTGGGGTTTGGTAGCCATCCGCCTGGCCCCACTGGCCCCTGGGAGAGGCAAAAATAAACTAAGAACCGGGGCAAGGGTGAAGCTGTCTCAGTAACGGAGAGAGGGAAGCAGCAATATCAGCTTTAAAAATAGCCATGTACGAATGCAGTGACGCTCTGTGATTTCTCTGACGGGACCCATGGATCTGGAAGGGGAGACCCCACACACCGCCTCAGCAGCTTTGCTCTTGTGGCTGGCAAAAGCCAAGGTTTGGCTTTCTGGGGCACCTGGGCTGAGTTACAACCTGCAGGTCTGTCCCCATAATGGAGCCTCTGCTGGGTCTCTCCCCGCCAGCCATGCTCTCCTCGGGAGGTGCTGTGCTGCACTGGCTGGGGTGGCCGCAGGAGAAGTGTCCCCACTGGCCGGCCTGTGCCCGGGTCTCATCTCCCTCTGGGCTGCACTGAGTGATGCACAGAGCCAGTGCCTGTCTGCAGAGGCACAGCCAGGAGCCATGTCCCTGTGCTCTGTGTCAACACCAGCGGAGCAGAAGCCCATCTGCCAGGGACAACCAAGCAGCCACCAGACCACAGCAAAGCTTTCCAGCTCATGCTCATCTACTTAGCGGCACCCAGCAAAGCTCATTACAGGGCTCAGGGGCCAGCTCAGCAAGTTGCTGTCCCTCAGCAGAGCTGCACGTGCCCTTTGAAACGTGAATAATGCAGGTTGGCTGGGCATGGGGATGGCGTGTGCCTTCCCACTGAGCGTGGTCCAACTCAGGGATCATCATCTCTCCGTTTGCCTTCCCCCGTCGCTTGTCACCATGTTGCACAGTGTCCTGCTGCAGTCACAGGGGGAATGGCGGGACGAAGGTCTCACCCTGGGTCTGTGCCCAGTGCTCACCGCAGCGTAGGGACCCATGGGATGGTGCCTGCAGCCAGCGGCAGAGTCACAGGTGACTATGGTCCTGGGGAGGATGTGGGGCAGTCGGTGCCTGGAGTGACACACTAGAGCCTCACCTCAGCCCTGGCTGAGGAGTCCACACCCCTGCTGGAGCCTGGGTTTGATCCTCCCCAATTACAGCCGCCTCGGCTCTCCCCGTGACCTGCCCTGTTGCCTCATGCAGTTCCTCTCTGTGCCGGCCTTTGAAGGAAGCCGAGCAATTAGATCAAAACAAAAGTCTTGCCAAACAAAGTACTTACAGGCTCCTCATGGCTCCTAGAACGGGAGACAGGAGATGTTGCAATGAGGCGCGGTGGCAGCGCAGTGACTCAGCTTGCGCCCCGGACCATGAGCGTGCTGGAGACACGCTGGCAGACGGAGCAGGGACACAGGAGAAGCCCACAGGATGCTGTCAGGAAAGGGCAGGGGGGTATGAGGCAGCGAGGAAGCGCTTGCTTGGGGCAGTGATGGGGAGACCTCCCATCACTCCCATCAGCATCTGACAGGAGGAATCAGCCTCTGTGCTACAGGCCAAGCCTGCCAACCCCTCTCCTGCTGCCTGCGTGTCACCAAGACTGCTGGCTCAGGCTCTTCTCCACCACCTTCCCGTGGTGGCTGTTGTCACTCCCCATCTTCCCAGCAGGCAGCCACTGGGGCCACCCCATCACCAGCAGCAGGGACATCCATCACACTGTTTCATAAACCTTGGCCCTGCCCACACCATTCCCAATTTCAGGGTTAAACCTGTTTGAAAGGTGCTGGCAGATACCAGGAAACCATCTCATCTGCCCATGGAGGCAATGCCTCCCCTTTGCCATCTGAACAAGATCTGAAATGCAGGATGGGTTGGCAGAGGGGCTGTGGGAGGGACGTGCCGGCGTGTCCCCAGCGCAGCCATGCCAGCTCAGACACGTGGCCCAGACCCAGCACAGGGTGCGATGGCTCCTCATCTGCCCTCCTGCAGCCAGCAATTAAATGCAGATGGTGGGAAGAAGAACACTGATAAACAATTTCTCTTTTGGTTCCTCTGCCTTCCCCACCACCCTGACATCCCAGGCATTATCCGGGCAAGGACTTCAGCTGGTGTTCACCACCACTGTCTTTGTGCCACCACCTCTGTGTTGCTCCTTGCCCTCCCTCCCAGTGCGAGGGCAGGAGGGAGCGTGAGCCAGGCAGACATCCCGTAATGCCCAGTGGCACCTTCCTCCAGGACAGACGGTGGCTCGGGGACACACAGTGAGGGCTTCCCTGGACACCACATCCTGTGAGCCACTGGGCCGGGGACAAACACACCGACTTCTGCTGAGAGCATTTCCTGTCTTGTCCTAGTTTCTTCCCACTCCTTAACTCTGCTGCAGTGCTGGATGGTACAATCCCAGGAGTGGCAATTTTCACCCTTGAGCGCCACCACCCAGGAGGGAACACAGGGATGATGGTCCCCAGGAAAGTGGGGGAGCAGATCCAGCACCTTCTGTTCCCTAAGACTTGAAGAAGACGAGCACCACTCCTGCCTGTCCCCCAGCTCCAGGAGCATGCACGGTGATGCCACCTTCCACCCCACTCCTGGGTACTTCCAGCAGCACAACACCAAGGGTCTGCTGCTGTAGAGGGGGAGTGTGTGTGTGTGTGTGTGGCCATGGACAGCGGGATCTGCTCCGCACAGCCGGGTGGGCTGGGAACAACCATTTTTCTCAGGAACACTGGCTCTATAAAAGCAGAAGGGATGGAGGGTTCCCGTCTGGTTGTATTCTAGGGAAAGATGTGCTTGTCTCTTCCCAAGCAAGACTCCGAGTGCTGCTGCAGCTCATCCTCACAGGGACCTGCAGTGCCAGTGCGTCAGTGAAGAGGTTCGACTTCTCAGCCTGCTGCTAGACTACCATGGGGGCCTGGGGAGGGAAGATTCCCCCCCACATCCTGGGGGCAATGAAGCGACCATGCTGCCTTGCCCAGGTGCAGGTGCTTCTTTGGGCAAGGACCAGATTACCCCTGGCTCCTCTCCCCCAGGGGTGGATTACCGCTTCCCATGCCCCCCAAGGCACGCCAGCTTGCAGCCCCCCAGCCTTGGCTGGCAGGTTGGGGTCTCCCAGTGTGTCCCTCCGCTCTGGAAGTGCTGGGGAGATGTGCGGGGAAGATGGATGGGCTCCCCTTGCAGCGCTCAGACGCAGGAAGATTTCCGTGGGCTGGGCATGTTGGCATGGGAGGAAGCTTTCCAGGATCCCCTGCTGCTCTTCCCAGCCCCTGCCCTCCTGGAAGTGCGATTTCCCTGGCAGAGCTCTGCTGGGAGCTGGTGCAATCTCTGGCCACACCAGCCTCCTGAAAAGTGTCCCCAGTATGTTCTTGCTCTGTCCCTGTATCCCCGCTGAGGGTTACAGAGCTCAGTGCCCTTGACAGACCCCGGTGCACCACTGGCATGGGGGAGACGTGGCTGGAAACATCTGCTGCTACTCCGTGCCTGGCTGAGCATCCCACTGAGCTCAGAGAGGTGGCCAGCAGAGCTGGGCAGGCAGCACAGCCTGGGACAGGTGTGGGCAGGCTCTGCCCCAGGGCAAGCCAGTTGTCCCCTCACCCCAGAGAGGCTGCCGATGTCCCCAGGGCCACCTCCTGTACCCTCCTGTGCCAGCACCTCTTACGGCTGCTGGATTGGCACGAGCAGTTCAGAGCCAAAAGGCTCCTGAGGCCTCTCCCAGGACTGTAGCAGCACCGCGCAAGCAGCATCGCTTCACTCAGGATCTGAGGTGTGTAAATGCAAAGGAATAGCCTCATTTCATTAAGAGTGATTGAAAAACAGGCAGCTTTGGGCGCTCTGTCAAAGCTCATCTCTGCCAGCACGTAAATCCTGTAAGTCACGCGCTCGGGCTGCTGGCAGCCGTGCTGGGAAGCCAAGGGTGAGATAAGGGAGACATAACCGAGCAGACACCAAGGAGATGCCCGAAGGGAGGAGACAGGGATATTTCTGCTGCCACCCCAGCTGCCCACACAGCAGCACAGACCATCCCCAGCACACAAAGGCCAGAGGGAGATGGGTCTTGTCCCAAAAGCGTCAACATTTCCCTCTTCCAAGACCGAGGGAGAGTTAAAAATTCCCATGAAGCACTGCTTTAGAGGAAGCTGGATCCAGGGCAGGCAGTGCTGCCAGCTCAGCAAGGGTGGGCAGGTGGCTGGATATGTACCTTGGATTTTGGCTTCAAAAACAATTAAAGAAACTTTTGGGATTGAGGGAGCGTGTCCAGTAAAGATCAGCTCTGGCTAAATTAAAACAGAGCCAAGGTGCTAGCCCTTAAAATGAAAACCATCGTAGGAGTGGTTTTAAATGCAGGACAGTGGGTGTGAGGAGTGGGCAGCGGGTTGGGGAATCATCCAGGGGTAAACTCACAACTCTGTCCCTGAGTTCCTGACTGAGAAAGGTCAAAAGGGACATTAAAAAAGCGGGCTGCCAGGACAAGATGAAGTGCTCTGCAATTGCTGAGGTCCCAGCAGGGAGAGGAGAGCAGCATAGTTTAGATGAGAATAAGGCATGGGGAGACCCTGGGGTGCAGAGACGGGGACAGGCCAGGGTCAGAAGAAGGTGGTGAAGGGCTGGTGTGTGATCAGGGTGAGTGGGTGCATCGGCTCAAGCCAGTGAAACGAATTTCATGCAACGTGAATCCACATGAATCCACAGGGAGTGGACCACGAAATATGAACAGAGGAGGGCACTGGGGCTTGTCTATAAACCACCCAGAGAGGATGGGGAAAATACCCCCAAATGCTAAGGGGGCCTACGAGGCTGTGAGAGCAAGAAACTGCCGCCTGGGGAGACCTGAAGCAGGGAAGTGTCACAGCAAGGCATCCGAAATGGCTGCATCTGGAGCCCCCAGTTAGAGAACCACGAGAAGAGGCATCCCCTGAGACCTAAACTGGTGTAGTCAAGGGTGAAAAGCCTCTGCAGGCTTACCGAACCTTGCCAGAAGGGATGACATAAAATAAAGAAACCAGTTGGATGAAGTGAAAATCGAACACAGAGGAAAATACTTGCAAACAACAGGGAGATATGGTGTAGCGAGCATGGATGTGTGGCTCCTAGCAAGGGAGATCCTAGCGCAATAGGATGATGAACCTGCAGGAGGATGCTTTAACAGCAACAAAAGCTAGCCAAAATACAAGTAAATAGTAAAATTAAAATGAATAAAATGAAATAAACCAAAAATTCTTCCAAAACTGGCATTTTCTTTTTTCAAACAGGGAAAACAGTAAGACTCCCAGCAGATTAAAAACCACGTTCACACAGATGAAAATATATTTTTAATGTAATTTGCTAACCATGCAAAAATTAACACCAGCGTATTTTGGCAAACCCATCAGAAACTGGAATTCTGCTGGAAACCCACTGGGCTGCTGCATGTCCGGGGCAGAGCCCACACCCGCAACGGGATGGAGGCAGCAGGTCCCCGACATCCCCAGCACCGGAGAGGGAGGTGGCAAGCACCAGGCTAATTTTTAGGAAGGGCTCCACAGGGATCCAGAGGAAACTCTGGGATCTTAACCCTGGCTTGGGTACCAGGCAAATTTGCTGAAAGATGGAAGGAAAAATGGCATTAGAAAATGTGTGGATAAACACACAACACCGAGGCAATGTCCAGCATGGATTTGAGGAGTGCAGTCTTGCTAGAATTACATGGAAGATGTAAATAATGGTGAATTAGATGATATATAAATGACGATTTTTGTGAAATTTTAACAAAAATCACTCTACAAAAGCTCTTCAGGACATGAAGAGCTTTAAAGGGGATGTTTTGCTTGTAAACTAACCACTTAAAAGTTAGGAGGGGTAGGAATAAACAGCCAGGATCTGTGCCAGACCTGCGCTAGTCAGTACACGCATAAAAGCAAGCAGATCTTGCTGACGCTGTAGAGTGTTTCAATGGTCAAATCCAAAGGTGACTGTGAAAAGCTGGGAAGGGATTGACTGCACATGTCAAGCGGCTGAGCAGCCAAACATCAAACGAATTCAATATAATTAAATTCAAGGCAATGTAAAAGTAACCTTATATGTACGCAGCTCGAAATGAGCTCTATCTGCCGTTCAGGAAAGGGATGCTGGAGTGCTTGCAGGTGCTTCGCCTGCCCGCTCTGTGTCGCTAACCAAGGGAAAAGGGCTCCAGGAGGCATCGCTGGGAGCGCCGGGATGTGCAAGCATGGGCAGGGTGGCTGGCAGGGGGTAGAGAGGCAGAGGAGCAGCCAAACAGGGAGACGGAGCAGCTCCCACAGGGACAGACTCCATGCACGCTGCAGCCTGGCAGGGCCATGGGGAAGGGAGCTGGAGAGGGGTCACTGGGAGGGGAAAAAAGGAAGGAATATTTCCATTTCCTAGAGCAGAGCTTCAAGGAATGCTGCAGGGCTGGACCTGGTTTAAAACTATGGAAAGCTCTTTCCAAGCCGTGCATTGCCACGTGGTGGGAGACTGCCTCTGCTGTGGAGGTCAAGGGTGCGAATGGATTCACAGGGGAACAGGAGAGCGTGCAGAGGGCTGTGGCAAGTCCGGGATGCTCCCAGGCCACTCCCAGGTGAAGAGGACGAGGACGAGGACAAGGACAAGGTCCCTGTTTCTTGCTCTGGCTTAGCCTTTGAATGGCCTCAGATCTCCCAGACCACTCCTACCCTGCTGCGGCTACGCTGGGCACATCAGCCTGGTGGCCCATCCCCAGCGTCCAGAGCCTGACACCTGCCCCAGGACTGGCCCCAGGTGCTCCCCAATTCCTCACCCCACTCCTCTGTGCCCTGAGAGCCCTTTAGGACACCAGCAGCACCTCAGCAGCTCCGGGCCGGGGGCTCCCGCACTCACTCATGGCACTCGAGAGCCTAAAGGCTCAAAGCAGCAAAGCTCAGCCTCAGGGTCTGCTCCATCCTGCTCCCTGGAGGCTCTCCAGGAGTCTGTCCCCTTCTGGAGCCCAAACTCCAGGACGGTTTTCAATGCCCAAGGCAGGAAACAAGGTGTAAATTCCTGCTGAGCTGAGACCAGGCAGAGGGTGCAATGCCCATGGACACAATCCCCTACAGCATAACAGCGGGCACCCAGCTCACCCTGCCACACTGTTGATGCAAATTACCAGTTTAGAAGTGGAGAAAATTGCTATCTATTTCCCCTTTCATCCATTTATTATAGCTTTCCTTCTTTATTGCTAAATATTACTTTCAATACACCACTGAATTAGGGCAGGTTTTCTCTTCCGTGATGCTACCTTGGTGGATCCTGGAAATAAATCTTAAAGAATTGTCTTTTTCCACAATTTTCTGTCCGCCTTCTCCCATCACCAGTTTTTCTGAGTGTTTTCCTTGTCTTTATGGGATCTGACTTTTTAAAGCATGATGTATTTTTGTTTACTGAATGGATTATTCTCTGCCCAAATTGAATGCAATCAGGTCACGATCATTGTTTCCTAGGCAACCACCAACGAAATTATAGAGCTAGGATCATGAATTAACACTGTTATAAAATTTTTCTTTTCTTAAAAAAAGGTAACTGCAAGGCTTAATAAAACAATGCGGAAACAAGGCATTCACACCAGTCACCATGGAGGGCTTTAGCACAATGATCGCTGGGCTCGATGCAAGAACTAGGGGAAGACAAAACAGCACACACCAGCCTGTAAAGGAAACACAAACCAATTTGATGAAGAAGGACTGCTTCTTTTCTGTCAAAATTCTGAGGGGATGCTTTGGTTAACAAAGGAATTGCTGTCTGCATCTGTATGGATTGCAGGAATAAGGTTGTTCAGTGCGGGATTAGAGGGAAGGTGAGCCAATCCAGCACACCCCTGCTGCTGCCTGCAAGGACGGAGAAAAATGAAAAAGAGCGATTGTAGAGGGCAGTGTCCTGATGAATGTCGTGGAGAGGGATGTGAGAGCCTGGTCAACCTGCCCAGTCGCTCCTGACAGCGCCTATGTTTCGAAGAAAAATCCCAGCAATGGGCTGCAAAAACCAATCTGAACACGTGCCATGCCTCCTGGTGTAATCTGAGAGAGTTGTGGCTTTGCTGGGCGTCTTCTGTGTGCTTAGTGAATGTTAGGAAGACATGCTGGTGTTTGGAGGGATTGGGAAGGAGTGATCAGGATGAGGACTGTGCAGAATACCTTGTCTGGAGAAGCACCTTCCAAGCCCCAGATCTCTGTGGTGGGCTCAGTCCTGGGGCTGAAACACTGTGCATTATTTTATTCTGCCTTCCACCGCTGCTCCCCTCATCAGCTGTACACCACGCACACTCATTCCTTGCTCCCCACTGAGCTTTCGTGAGAGCAACTGCTGCCATTTGGCTCTTCGTGTCGCCTGCTGTCCCCTTTGCCCGTTTGCGCCGAGTGGCCGCGGTGTTGGGATGGCTTGTGGGATGCGCTGTGAAAAGCAACGTAATTACAGGTGCGATGTCCTACGGGACACAAAACTGTGGGTCCCCGCTGTGCGCCCACCCCGCTCCCCCAGCCACTGCGGGCACCTTCCCCAGCCCACCTCTGCCTCCCCCGCCCCAGGGGACAGGCCCAGGCCCACCTCTGCCGCCCTTATGGTCACACCTGGGCGCGTGCGTGAGGCGTACAGGCCTACAACGCACATACGCACTGCACCGTTACCCCTCCCAGCCCTATGTCACTCATTAACTCCAGCACTCATTAACTGCTCGGTAATCCTAAACTCGTTCTTCACCAGCGGGCTGATGTCATTTGTCAAGTCGGACAGAGGAACAGCCGGAGCCCTGGGGGCAGACCCTGCCTGAGGGAGGCCGGAGCAGTC
>VXBO01010651.1:33813-55901 GCA_013400135.1 Rhinoptilus africanus | reverse complement strand
GGGAGCCTGTCCCGGCGGTTTGGCTGGACACGGGGCAGGGACCCACTCTCCGTGCCCGGTGGCAGCTGTCGGGATGTCCCCAGAGCGCCTCTGGGGTGGCAGCCGCCGGGGTCCGGCATTCCCACGCTGGGCATCCCGACGGGGTTGTTGGCACCGGCGTAACCACAGCCTCCGCTGGGTGTTTCACAAAATGCACGCGGTCAGGCACCCTGCCTCCTCCTCCGGCTTTTTAGGTTCGAAGCCCAAGTGCTGCCGGCACTGCACGGGAGTTCCTGTGTTGTCGGTGCTGTCAGTGTCTACTAAATACCAGTTTTGGATTCTCAGTCTGTTTTGGAGGCCAGAAGAAAACAGCTAAATCATCTGGGCTGCTCCTCAGCTGTCTAGTGCCTGCTGATGTTTTCTCTCCAGTCAGGTTGTAAACTTCCAAAGAAAAGATTCCAATCTTATTCTCCATTGTTAACTTGAAAACACTCTTTGGAAGGCATTTATCCATTAATAAGCTTTGCCTGACATTTGGTTTCAGTTTCTTTTTAATTATGTATGCCGTTGCATAACAAAGTCTGTGCATCCACATCTTTAAGAAGATGTGATGTTAGAAAAAGAGAGAGTTAGTGTTGTTATTATAGTGGAGGGTGCTTTTATAGACACACCTTTTGGGTGATGAGCAGCAGGTGACCTGTGTGTTGCCCTCAGCCTAAGAGCAGGAGAAGAGGAACTACCCCAAGGCCAAGCAATGGCTGCGAATCTTTTTGGAGGAGGAGGGCCACCTATAACTCTTAACATCCGTGCAGAGCAGAAGGGACTTTGCCATCCATTACAGCATCGACAAACTACACAGTGAGCTGGAGCAAATGAATCTGGGGGTGCCTTTGAGATTGTACTAATGATTTGTTCTTTATGTACCGCCTCCAAAGCACCCTGGTACTGTAGCCATGCCTAGATGCTTCTGTGGCTTAAGCAGAGCTGCACTGGAAGCGTGTCAGGGGTGCTGTGCCTCTGGAGCAAGGTAAGAATTACTTTGTAGTAATTTGGGAAGACGCTGTTGCAGAGGATGCATTTGCAAAGATGGAGTGAAAGGAGCAGAGGATGAGTAAAAGCCAGCTGTGCTGGCTGTGTGTAACGATGCAGCTGACACTGGAAGTACCTCTCTTCCGTGCTCCTATAACCACATCTGTTCCGTCCTTCCACAGCACAGGCAGCATCTGGAACCTGTCCTCAAAAGCAAAGCTACTTCCTCAAACTTGTGAGTTTTGATCTGTTTGGTTAAGGAATAGCGCGTAATGTACTGTGCCCTTATAGTGTCTCAGGAATTCAGGGAGAGTGGTCACGGAGGCCCCTTCTGGCTTAGGAGATGGATAGAACTTCCTGAGAGTGTCATGCTTGGGTTTCAGAAGTTGGCTCTTCCACTAAAGGTGTGAAGGAAATAGATATGAGAATTAAAATAAAAAACAAAACCAAAAAGCCTTCATCACAGAAAGTTGCCTTTTTGGTCTACCAGGCTCAGTAATCTTCAAAACTGAATTCAGTGGTGTAAGGTGGAGATTAATTAATTGATAATTGAAAGTCAGACCTGCTTTTTTCCTGTATGGCAGGTGTGTGTGTGCCCTGCTGCAGTCTGGGGAGACTGGAGAGGTTAGAATTTGGTGGCTGTGCTGAGGCAGTGTGATGAACCAGCACTGAGAGACTCTTTAAGGCCAGAGCACATCTTTAAATCAAACTGATTATAGTTGGAGTTCTGAGCCAGCTTTCTAGGCAACTTGGCAATAACTTGGTTCTCCAGAAAGGTGCTCTTTCCAGTAATAGCTGCGCTGCAATGGAAATCCAGTTGATTGATTTTCTATAACTCTCAAACCAGAGCAGAAAGACTGTTTTCTTGTCTGCTGTGGCTCTTGAGGATCTGTGGCAAGACCAGTGATGACTTGTGGCTCTGTGGGGGGACCTGCTGGTGTTTACTCTTGCAGGCACTTGAAAAATCCCTCTCCCTTTTGTTGAGAGACATTTAAGAGGATGGAGAAAGAGTACAGTGTTAATGAGAAAAGACAGCTGACTGCCACAAAACTATGACCAGTAGGTGGGATACTATAGTCCCTTCTGTATGCAACACTCCCAACTTCTATTTTTTGCACCTTTGTCATCTTTTAGCGCTTTGCTCGGTGCTCTTCTGACAGCGCAGCCCAGCCCTTGTGGCGGCAGAGGACTGTTGAGTGGGATGGGGCGCAGGAGAGCATTTTAGCTCCTGGGCTTGATGGCTCGGGTTGGCTCACCAGGCAAGGTGCAGAATGAGTTATCCTCTGGAACATGGTTGGTTGTGTTGTCTGGAGCCTGCTGATGCTCCGCTTCCTTGGCCAGCTGTGGGCAAGGCCTTTGGTATCAGACCTGCCAGGATATAAAACTGCTGCCTCTTCCTGTGCGCAACATCTGTCCTAGGTTAGCTTGCAGGATGCTGAGGATGTATATACAACGTGTGTAGGCAAACACATACATATTGACTGTAAACTATATGGGTTTCAGGTCTCTTGATAACAGCAGTAGTAAAAGAGCAGTAACACTTACTGGTTTAAAAAGATGGATTGTAAGATTTCAGCACATTACCCAGACACTTGAACATCACAAACACAGACTTTCTTAGTTGTCACACTTTCTGACAGCTAGAATAAAACGTTACAGTTCTTTGTTGGGACTTGCTTGTTTGCAGAAATGACCTCATCTGTGCTGTGGATAAGAAGGTTGCCTCTGGCTCCTTTCACACTAGCAGCTTTGGGCCTAGAGCTTACTCTAGGTTGCCAGATGGTTTGCATTTTAACCCACAGACAGTTCTAAGCGGTAGTGCTTGAAATGTCCAACGTGAGGCAGGCACTCCCTTGTTCTGTGCTGCTGCTCAGGGTTTTTGTGGTGGTTAGGTGCAGCATTAAATAGTGAACCAAAAGACCTGAGCTCTGTTCTCAGCTCTGTTGCTAATCTGGTATTTGATTTTTTGGGGTGAGTGGTTGCTTAGTTTAAAATGAGTTACTTGTAGCAATGTTGCCCATGTTTCCCTTTTAAGCAAGGTGTGTGTGGCTGAAGTAATGCTTCTCCTTCCTCTTCTCTTTAGGATGTCAAAGATGGCAAGATCTACAACGAACAGAACTTCTTCCAGCGAGCTGCAAAGGCAGGCACAGGTTGGTGCTTCTTGGTAGGGCGAGGACTAGGCTGCTTTTTAGGAGAGCTGCCATCCCTCTCTCCTCGGTTTTGTGAGTCTCTCGGAAGGCCAGGCCAGAATAAACTAATCCACTGCTTGGTTGGTGCCAGAGTCCTGAGAAGTTTGGCCAAGAGTCTGCTCTCCCAGGGGTCTCTGTACCTCAGGACACTGCAGTATTGGCATTTTGAAGCTTTCTTGCTCTACCCGTGCTTTGGGTGGCTGTTCAGCCCTGCAGCCTGACCTGCCTCAGCTCCCTCTCTCTTCTGTGCCCCTTCCATGGGTGTTGCTGTCAGCTGCTGTCTGGCAGTTGCTCTGTTGACCCAAAAACCTGAGGAAGAACAGAGCTGACCAGAGAACATGGGCAGGTGTTTGAGCAGGGCTGATGGACCAAGTCATGGCAAACCTGCACTTCTGGGAGGACCATAAAAATCTACTTCTTCATCCCTTTCTCTCCTCGCTTCTTGTTTTCCCTAGCCCTGTGGCAACCACATGCCCTGGCCTGGTATCCCCAGCATCCTTGCTGTCTTGCTCTGCAGCGCTATGTGCATTGACATGCCAATACCCCACGCACTGGGCTGGCATTTTTTGGCACAGAATCAGTATGAGAGAGACTTCCAGCTGCAGAGGGCAGAGCAGCCTTCGGAGAAGGTGCATCCCTGACTGAGCTCCTTTGTTCTGGAGCTCCTTAGGAGCATCTGCCGCACTCTGTCTTCTTCTCTCTCCTTCTAGTGGAGAAGTGGAAGAAGTGGCACTCTGTGCCATTGCTGGGAATCCCCAATTGCCTTGGCTTTGGACTGCATGCAGATAGCTACAGGTGAGGTGACTCTGCGAAGGGCACAGATGAGCTTTTTTGTCCACAGCTGCCATGTTCTTGGGCTTTCCCTCTTCTCTCCTTGCTGTCTGTTATTCCTTTTCTCACAGTCCCTTGGGCTTCCAACCTCATGCACTGCTTCTGTCTCATTAATTAACAAATGGTTTGCTGCTCATTATCCTGTTTCCTTCAGTCCTTGTGTTGCTGGTAACTTGTTGCTTCTGCTCCTCAGACACCTTATTCCTGCCTCTTAAGTTTAACACAAAGGGGAGACTCAGAGTGTTTGTCTACAATGTGAGATTAGCCTGTCTCTCCTTTTCAAGGAGTTTTCTGTTATCAAAAGTTGAGGAAATGCTTGCCCAGGTCAACTTGGAGTTGAAGGGGGGGTCTAATCCAGGTGGATTGCTTGATAAGTGTCTGCTGCAAGGTTGCCAAATCAGGTATTGCTGTGCGCTAAGCTCTTTTCTCTTGTAGGTTTTTGGTGTTCTCTGACTTAGGGCGAACTCTTCAGTCTGTCCTGAATGATGGCTTACACCTACTGAGGGAGAAGGCCGCTTTTCAGATTGTAGTCCGGATGGTATGTGGAGAACCAATACTTTCTAAGAAGCTTTTTCAGGAAAGACCTATAACTTTCTTCCAGATCTTTTAAAGGTGTTTTAAAGCTGATCTGGGGGGTAGGCTGGGATCTTCAAGTAGCATCTCTCAAGCCTGTTGTAAACTTAAGTAGCATCTTTTGAGCAGTATGTCACCTTGAAGGAATTCTGGGTAAGGAGAATGAGAGAAACCTGACACTTGAACATTAGAGGCTGTGAGATATGGTGCTTTTTGTGCTCCTCCAAACAGCTGTGGGGAGCTGGGGAGGCTCCAGCTTGGTGATAGCTGGGGTGTTGGACGAGTCTGCCTGGTGCTGATATGCTCACCTCTTCTTTACTCCTAGCTAGACTGCCTGGAGTACATTCATGAAAATGAGTATGTGCATGGGGACATCACAGCTGAGAACATCTACTTGAACCCAGCAGACCTCACCCAGGTACGGGGCAGGAGCCGCACTGCGAGGAAAGGGCAGTGAAGGTGGGCTTGTGAAGAAGTTCCTGCCGCTGGGCAGGGGAGCAGCGCAGTCTGTGGTGCTCAAGCCGCTGCTGTGCTGCGGAATCGCAGGCCACTCGGTACGCAGAATTCACACCGCACATCCCCTCAGATGTGTGCTTCTTGACGCCTTCTAGGTGACCCTAGCGGGCTATTGCTTTGCGTTTCGTTACTGCCCCGGAGGGAAGCATGTGGCCCAGCGCGAAGGCAGCAGGACGCCTCATGAAGGCACGATAGAGTTCATCAGCCTGGACAGCCACAAGGGAGCAGGTGAGTCTGTCCCAGTTTCTGACTTGAGTCAGCAAAGCTCAGCTAGAGCCATTCCTGTGGCAGTGCTCTCTGGACCTCCCTGTTCTTGCTGCTTTCCAGGCATTCATAGGCACCTGGAAACAAGTTCCTATTTGGCCTGTTTCCTTTTGCCTCTCCCTGGGTGCTGTGCTGGGACTTGACAGGTCACACAGTGACTGTGGCAAGAGGTGCAGGGATGTTCCTGCTCCATCTGGAGCCTTGGCAGCTGTGGGCTTGTGAGGAATAGCAAACAGGGCTGTTTTGTGCTGGCTTAGCAGGGATCTGTTTCAAGCCAGGCTGGATCTCTGCCCAAAACAGATTTGCAGCAGGCTGTGCTCTGACCTTGAAGCAATGAGAGCTGGAAAGGTATTAAATTAGCCAGTTCCTCTCCTGGCTGGGTTGTAACTGTTCTTTCCCAGCGTTCAGACTGAGTAAATCTTCCTCCAGAGGCTGGGAGGTGATTCCTCAACTGTACAAGTTAACAGGCTCCCAGAAGTGTTGATATCCTGGACCCCATCATAACGAAGCCCTTGCATTTCTTTACTTCCGCTCTTTAGACTTGTTGCCCCTTCATGAGGCTGCCTGTGTTACAGAAGGGGCACCTTAAGTAGAGACTGCCAAGGTTGCGCAGTGAGTGCTGGAGTCCTTTGGAGGAGAGACCTGGGCCTCTTCTGAGATGGCTCCCAAACTCTTGTTTTTTCACACATGAATATCTCTTCCTTCCCATCAGGACCATCTCGCCGGAGTGACTTGGAATCTCTGGGCTACTGTCTTCTGAAATGGCTCTCTGGCTCCTTGCCTTGGTCTGATGAGCTTGACAAAGCAGAAAGTGTGGTGGAGAAGAAGGAAAAGTAGGAGAAATCATCTACTCTTTTGGGAAATGCTCAGCAGAAAGCAGTGAGGGAGGTTTTGTGACTGAAGAGAAATCACTGGGTCATGGTGTGCTATTGGCATCTGGGCAAATCCCACGGAAAAGGCTGAGCCTGGCCAAAGGGTGTTTGATGAACCCTGATTTCTGCTCTGCTCAGAATGTGGCCATTTGAATTCAGCCTTTTTTTGTCCCTATTGCCAAAGACAGGTGGTTCAGGTGCCTGCTCCACTGCTTCTCACCTGACAGCACTCTGCACTGATTATTCCAGGTACAAGGGGGATGTGACATGCCTTCTCCGAGTGTGCTTCAGGCAGAGACCCATTCCAGGTATGGGCTTGCTGTCTGTGACGCTGGGGCTTGGGGAAGGACTGACTGCATGTGCAGCTATAACCTTCTCTGTGCTGGGGTGCTAGTCCAGGATGGCTTCCACTGGCCACAGTGACTGAGGAGTGCACGGACTGGTTGACAGGGTGCTGTGAACAAATCCCTTGTTTTTACAGCAAAACAAAGAGGACTGTTACCCATTTTCTGTATTCATGAGCCTTGCTGAACAGGCAAGAGGTGGCTTTAAAAATGCAGCATTTGGGGCAAGAGGTTATTTTCCCCATCCTTGTCTTTGAGCTTCATATTAGTCTCTGGGTTTGTTTTCCTCTCTGGAGCTGACCCGTCTTCCTGGAGAGTAGACTGAGTAGGCCATTTGGCAGCTTCATAAGGACAACTGGGGCTGCTGTGCTGCTCCATGCAGTCACCTTCCTTGCTTTGCAGATGCCCTGCAGAGCTACTTGCAGCAAGTCATGGTACTGGAGTATGAGGAGAAGCCTTACTATGAGGGCCTGCGGCAGCTCTTCAAGAAGCCACTGGAAAAGATGAAATCTTCAGCTTACGACCCTGTGGATATCAAAATGGTGCCCTAAGTAAGTGCCAGAAGTTTAGACTGTGCTTGTTCCCTGCACTGCTGGGAGCACAGGAGCAGCACTGGGGTGCTGTCGGTGGCAGTTGATGTCTGAAATCTCTCCTGGAGGGGCTTAGGGGCTCCTCCTGACATGCGGAGGGAGCACTGGTCCTTCAGCATTCCCTAACTGGGGAGACCAGGCCAGTACTACACAAAGCCAGGCTTAGCCTCTGTTACAGCCTGCGTTCCCTCATTTTTTTTCTGGAAATACTCATCACCAAGGTTAATAAAGTAAAGGCTGAACAGGCTGCAGGTGTGTGGAGGTGCTCACAAAACAGACTGATGCAATCTTGTCCTTTTTTCATTTTTTTAAAAGAACTGAGGCTCTGGGCTCTATCTTTTCCTTTTCAGAAAACAGCTTGTAGCTCTGCTTTTATTGCCTCAGGCCTGTGGCAGTAAGTGGTGCCTCTCTAGGTCCACATGCTCTGGTTTACCCATGAGGCACCTCCAAGATTGAGGTTTGATAGAGACAGATCTGGCTTTAGTCTAGGGCTGCAGCAGCCAAGGACACTGGAGTAAGCAGCAATCCCCAGGAACATGAAGATAGCTTCTCAGCACCTACTTTACTGCTCCTGGGAAAGAATCAAAGCTATTAATTTTCCTATTTTGTGCCTTTTCTTTCAGACCAAGAAAACTTGCACAGGAAAAGAGTTAAAAGCTTTCTGCACTGTGAGGCCTTTCTCACAGATATTTAACTTTTACCTACCTGTTTTAGAACCAAGAGAGATTTTTATAAGTGTTTTCTTCCCGTTTTAATGCAAATTAATGTTGAATTTTGAGCCACTGCTGTAGCAAGTTAATGTGAAGACACTCCTGGATGACAAGTCATTGTAAGCAGTACCTGGAGAACTGCAATATAGCTACAGGGAGAAGGGTGAAGCCTGGCATAGGGGCTTTTCTTATTTTTTTTTCTTTAACTACAGTGGCAGTACATAGTTTTGTAATAAACTTTGTGAACAAGCACCCAAGGCTGCTGTTACTTGGCATGTTCAAGGCCTTTCTGGGGCAGCTGTGGAGTTGTGGTGGTGTATTGAGTCCCGTGCTCCTTGTTATGCAGGGTGTTGTCCCAGCTGCTCATACTAAGGCAAAGAGCCTACAGGAATTGGCTCAGAGCTAAACTCTGCCTTCATCCCCCGCCATCCCGCCCGTTCTCCCAGCCCCAGAGGATACCACTCACTGAAGTAAGACAGGGAGCCATCTATATAAAAAAAAGTTTTATAAAAAAGTCACTACATTGTGTGTATCTGAACTGTTGGCATCTGCCAAAGTAACATCTAAACAAAGGAAGAGTCATGGAGTCCAGTTCCAGTGTTAAATGCAGTGACATCTCCTGGAAGTCCTGTACCTTGGTATTTCAATGCTCACAGTCTGTAAAGAGAAGGCTGTTTTCCTGGCGGTCGTGGGCTGAAGGAGCTTTAACCCAGGCTTGCTAGGCTGAGGATAAATTGTTACTGAAGCAGCACAGGTTTCATTTTTGATAAGAAAAGCATATACTGCCCTCGTAGATTAGGAGCCAGCAGCAAGGGTAAAACTAGGGCTTTCAGTAAGACAAACTGTCTGCCCTTACTCCATTGCTGCCAGTTTCTAGTGTTCAAGTGATTTCTGCTTTACTCAAGGAGACACTAATGGAAATAGCAACGAAGACTGCAAGACAGGACACGAAATTGAGCCAGGGGCTGGAGGTGGCAGTTTAACCCCACTGTTCCAGCAGAGACCAACAGTTGACAGAGATCACCCACTGTAGTACTGGGCAGTGAAGCATTAAGGCACAGAAGGAGGGGTTTTCAGGCAAGGGAAATAGATGGTAAGTAGAGCCTGAGGCAAATGGGGTTTAAAACCATCTGAGAGGTAGGCAAAAAAGAAGCTCAGACCTGCAATGAGCCTTTGTTTACCTCTTGATTGTATCCATAAAAACTTTGTATCAGTGCAGCAAGTGGTATATACATAGAAGAGGGAAGCACCAGCTGAGTGGGACAGTACCTGGCCAGAATGAAAAGGCAGCACAAACTCGTGAAGGTATTTCAAGTGGAAGAATTCAAGCATAGTGTTACATCCAGTAACTTGAGAACCAAAGTCAATTCCTTTCTTTTATAGTGCCAGGCCTCTCAGCGAAGCAAGGGACGCAACAAATTCTTTTCTCTCACCAAAGAGTAACTGGTGAGGTATGACAAAAATAAGCTATAAGATTTCCTATGTGGAAAAGAATCTTAATTTGCAGAGGATTAGACAATAGGGAATACTTTCAAAAGGCAGCTATCAAGGAAGGAAACAGCCCAAAGTGAGCTACAGAATTAAAAGACAGGCATAGGCAAGGTTGAGAGGAAGGGCTCTTTTTGGAGGTATTGACAATTATTCACTATCATCCCTGTATGACTACAGCAGAAATATTGTTTCCAGGAACCCTATAAAAGTAAAGAGCAGGAAGAAATCAGAGGCTTAAGAAGCCCAAGTTCACCCTTTCTTCACTGTGTTCTGATGCATTTTTTCGCTTGACTTGCCTTCTGTCACACTTGCCGTCATTAGGCCTAGCACAGACTGACTGTAAACATGATTCCAAGTAATGAGGCAGGCATGGCACCGCATTCACGGCACTGCTGAGAGGCAGTGCTGAGGTAGGTTTGAGAGGTACTCCAAGGCTGCCTTCTACAGAAGATGTAGGGCTGGCACTGTTGACGGAAGAGTAACCTGAGCTCCCTTCCACATTAGGATTTCTGGGGGTGAGATACACTGAAAGGCTGCGAGTGTCATCGGGCAGCTTGGCCTCCCTCAGTGGTGCCGCCTGCCCAGCCCACTCCACAGACAGGTTGTCTTCATCACTGGAGTCCTGACAGCAGTGCTCCGCAGGATCCACATAGACCACTGTCACATCCAGGATCCCGCTGGGACCTGTCACTGTGGGATCATAAAAGAAAGAGGTTAGTTTGGATTTGGGAAATACCAAGCAGGAAAAAAAAGCAAGAGCATAAATCTTACATCTGCTTACACAGGGAGGGGAGGGTAGGGCACTGAGTTCACCCTCATTTAAAACAGTAACTTTTTCTCCCTCTGTTTGGATAGCTACTAAGAGCTGTTTAAAAAATGAACAGCCAGTCCCAGAGTCAGCAAAACAGATAATACAGTGTTTCTAACACAGTGGGCCATTCGTCACGTTTGGTCCACTATCAGGGGTATCTGAAAATAGTCTCACTCTGAAATGCTAAGCGTCTACAAACCCCTTTGTCATGTGCTGAAGCAGTAGAGAAAGAACAGATAGATACCTCTAAAACAGTTTAACAATTATAACCACTGGGGAAGGGGGAAATTTTTTCCAACTGGCCTTCAGCTGAAAGTTCAGGCTCTGTTGCCTGAGTTTTAAGCAAAGATGAAAATCTGCTTTTTATAAGGAGAAAAAAATCCTCACCATCTCCATCTCTCTCGCCTTCACTTTCCTGATCACCTTCATAACCAGAGCAGGAATCTAAACTCCAGTCTAGAAAGTTATCTAGAAGACTTTCTTCCTGGGTGGAGAGCTCTGCTGTGGGTGTAGTCACAAAGCTGCCCCTGTCATCCTGAATGCTGTCTTCCCTCCTCCTGTAGAAAGAGAATCCATAAGTCACACGTTAAAAGCTAAGTCTGCTTTTGCAGCTCTTTTAATAGATATGTCAATGAAGATGATCACAGAAACATTAACCATATTTAAGAATGGAACCTCAGGATACCATAGAGGAGGAAAGGCTCATGCTAATCCTCAGAGACATTTACAGCAGTGAGTTATACCAGCCTTTTAGTTCTCTTTTCAGAGGGAGAGCTAAGGAAAGTCTGAATTTCCACCACATTCGTGTGCAAGGGACTGGGCTCTGGGTCCTCCTGTTTCACACCCAACAACGAACAGAGCTGGCTGTAACTCATCATCTAAAAAACAAAAAGCCAGTAAGAATTAGACCATGCAATTCCCTCTGCCAGGAGGCTGTTTCTCTTCATTTTCTAGGAGAAACCTATCCCGCTGAGTTCCTCCCACATGTACTCAACCAGAGCTATCATAGATCAAATTTAAAGCCACCCCTTTGTTTAGATACCCTCTCCTCCTAAAGTCTAAAGTTAGAACCCACTTGCCATTATTTGAAGTTTACTGCATCCTGCTGTATGGTAGCTTTGCTCTGGGTGTCAGACATCAGCAAATGAAGACAAAGAGCTCACCCACCTTTTCTTTGCCTATTTCTTCATACCGCTCATCTTCAAATCGTTGTTTCACTGCAGTTAAGGACACCTGCCTATAATCCTTTGGGACATCATCATGGAAACTGGAAAAAAAAGATTAAAGCCCCAATCTTAGAATGGATTATAAGAAACAATGTTAACAAAACCTGCCAATTTAAGTACTTTCCCTGTGTCTATCTCAGCTTCGTGCTAAGGAAGTTGGTGTTTCAGCAGAGCCGCTAAGCAGCTAGTCAGGACATTTGGTTTTAAGCATATGAAGATCTAACTTCTTTTCTGTATTTGCCTTGTACTCTTAAGAAAAAAAAAGCTACTTTTGGTACTGGAATTCCTTCTGAAGCTCACCAGTAAGACAGTTGCAGTCTTGTGACAATAGTGCTGTTTAGCAAGCTGAAACCTGTTAAGCCTTGAGGAGCATCACATTTTCTGTAACCCAGAGCCAGTACCAGTTGTGAGAAACAGAACAGCTGTCCCTGAACTGGCCCCCAGACCTTAGCGCCTTGGGTGGGAGGAGGAAGCCAGTTTCCCAAAGCCAACTCCTTCATCGGGAAGGGCTGACTGTACAGATGCAGCGTGTCTGCAAAAGCTGGAATCCAAGAACTCATGTGCCCTCCCAAGAGAGTTCCAAAACTATTACCACTTTTGGTAGAGGCTTAGCACACAGGGCAACAGGTCTTCAAGAGAGAAACCAGTGCACTCAGACAGCTGGCTGGTCCAGGGGTGTGCTGTAGAAGACAATACATATTACCAATTCACAAAGCTTGGTAGTTCTGTAATCAGACAGATTTTTGGTTTTTTTTTTTTTAATTAGATAAACCATAGAATAGGTTGGAATGGCCTTTTAAAGGTCACCCAGTCCACCGCCCCTGCAATAAGCATGACCTTTACAAGCTTATGCTTATACATGGTTCATTCAAGTTCATAATTAGCTCCAAGGACAGGTTTACCTGCCAAACTGAAGTTATACACAAGTATAGAAATCTTCAGTCTCATTTAATCACAAAGCTTGCATAGTCTGATGCTAATACTCTTGTTCATCATAGCTATAAAGAGGTAAAATAGACTGAATTCAACTCTTCATTCTGAAGTCTTCTGCCTGTCCCCCTCTTCTCCCTGCCTCCTCACCCAGCCAAGTGACTGGGACATCTTGACTAAAGACAAAATAACACCAAAAACCCCCCAAAGGCTCCCTAAAAAGTCAAGGCAGACTGATGTACCATGCTGCAGCTCCACTTAAGGTAGGGCTCCTTACCTTGCCTGTGTAGTATCTTCGCCAGCAGCAGCGCCGCAGCAGCCAACTGAGCGGGGGAATACAAACAAAGGCTGGTGTTTAAGAGGGACAGTTCACAAATGAAGCTGTAAAGATGAAGAGTTCTCCTCTCCAGTGAGACCACATTTGACAATACTTCTTTGTAGTCCACAACGGTCGGTATCTAGTGCATAAAGGAGAACAGAGGTTGGCAACAGGAGACGAGCATCAAGCATTTAGAACAGTTGCTTCCAGGAGATGCTGTTTTCTTTACATTAGGGATTTTTTGCTTGGGTGGTTTTTTTAACTACTGCTCTGACAGAAACATACTCCAGTGAAAGAACAAATGGCCTCTTAAAACTTAAGTTTTAATCTCTACAGAAAGGCAGAGGGTTTTGTATCTGCATGCTCTGAAATGTGCATGGTCTCCACAGCTGACTGAGAACACCAGGGTCTTCGCTACGAAGTAGTGCTAATTACAATAGCCTGACTTCAGTAGCAGTCCAAAGCGTGAAATATTCCATCCGCTCTCCAAACTCACCCTTATCTTTCCTTCTAGGGCAGAAATGATCTCACCCATCATTCTGACCAAGTCTTCGTATTTGTACGTGTTGTCTGTTAGCCACACAGCTTCCCGTATTGTCAAGATCTCTTTGCTGATGAAACTGCAACATGAAATTAAGAGTTAGCCCCAGAAGAAAGGGAATTTGTGCACCCATTGTGCTAATGTTTTTGCAGCAGATAAATGCACCCAAGGTGACCAAAGAGTTAAAAAGCTTTATAAGGTACTTGTAAAACAACTTTATAAAGTGCTTTCCCAGATACAGTCCAGGAAAAAAAGAACAGCAGCTCTTTTATTTATTTCATCTTTAAGCTGGAATCACCTCCTAGAATGTTCCTAATTCCTTATTTATGAGTTCTCTCCTAGGTTAAGATGCAAGATATTAAGGAAACTAACACAGAAGAATAATTTTCCGTCACACCATGCGGTTCATCGGAGCATAACAGATTAAACTAGGTAACACCAGTGCCACAGTTGTTCCTTACAGAGTAATATGGCAAAGGGTAAAGGCTTGAGCTGCAGAAATCAATTTAGATGATCACAATAACCACCTCTGTCAGAACCCCTACCGTGTGCAAATGACCATGCAGGCTATTCCCAAAAGTTGGAGTTGAGCCCGAGGTACAGGTCTCAGCTTCAAATAACGATCCACACATCCTACTGTCATGTGAAGGCATAGGCTAGAAAAGTCTTTCATGGTAGCCACTTCTACCAGCCAATCAATCAGGATGTACCTAGACAGGAAAGAGAAAGATACGATGCCACGCTGAACACCCTCCCCACGCCCAGTAACCCAGTCCGTTCTCCACTCAACAATTCCAAGGCATGAAATTTCACCAAAAGAATTTTCAGAAAAATGACACATTGCACTGAGATAAGGATTTGCAACCAAAGGTCTGTTATCCTCTGAAGGGTCAACGGTCTTAAGTTGTCTGTGAAATAGAGTTAGAAACTATCCTATAATAGACACTTGCATAAGGAAAGGGTAGGGCACGTCGATTAGGAGGTTAAAGGCCACCAAAGGTAACTAGAGGGTAGCTATAGCTCCAACAAGTCAAACAGTGTCTCTAGTTCTTAAAGAACTTGTTAGTCTTGACAGATGCAAGACCTTACAGTCCAGAGAAAACCTCACACACCTTGTTTCAGTTCTTCATCAGGGCTTCAAATATGAGCTCTAATATTTCCTCTTTGAAAAATGTCATGCATTTCTCTGATTGTAAATATTACAGAAGAGTAAAGCAAAAGATTCCATCCTCCGACAGACCTCATTCTAGATTTGTTTTCAACTGCATTGGTAGAGGGCAATAGGCAACGGTTTCTGCTGTGTGGCCTGACTCCTGGGTCTCAGTTCTTACCTCATTGTTTCATTCATTCCCTTCTGCACAGTGAAGATACTTTGCTTGCTGATAGGAAGAGAAGCTTGAAAGATTTGAGACACCACTTCATTGGAAGATTTTGCTTCTAATCCTACTTGGTTTCCATTCCCACAAGCTTTGGCTAATGCTATCTGTAGTAGAGAAAACACGAAAGAAAGTTGGTTTTGTTGTTTTGGTTTTTTTTCCAAATGCAAACTAAAGCAGCACAGTATGGTCCCATAATTTT
This sequence comes from Rhinoptilus africanus, assembly GCA_013400135.1. NCBI lineage: Eukaryota > Metazoa > Chordata > Aves > Charadriiformes > Glareolidae > Rhinoptilus > Rhinoptilus africanus. Next base: position 41,108 of record VXBO01010651.1, on the reverse strand, counting down.
CCTGCTGAAATCAGAGACTGAACATGACAAACTACTTGAGAGGTAACAGAATCGGTACTTCTTAGTTCGGCTTAAACGTTGGATGCACACATTGTTTGGGGGTAGGCTTTTAAGTCCATTAGAAGATGCATCTGTGGTACAGTCTGAGTAAGGATGTGCAGTTTTTTTGCAGAAGAGGGGGATCTGCAGAGTAAATACACACATGCATATACAGATATTCAGCAATTTTGACCCCGCTTGTAAAGAGAGGAGTCTAAGCGTGCAATGACAGCATAGGAAAGTCCGAATGCAAAGTTTTCCCGGGAAAAGTCAGTCTTACCTGTGCTTCCCAGCAGCCCTTTGCTGCATAGTCTCGTAGCTTCCTGAGACTTTGGAGGTATCTGCCAGGATCTGACATCTGCAGGAAAACGTAAACAGATCTCAAAAACCTTTACACAACAAACAGAAGGATTGTAGTACTAATATCCAGAAAAAAAAACCCTACTGCCTGTAGGTACATCTATTATTTCAGTAACCAGGCTCTTTCTCATCATGACGACAACATTGTTTTTAAGAAACTTTCTTCAGTTCTTGCCCAAGGTCTCACAGGAAACGAGACAGGTCACTCGGGATTCCAGCTTGAGACCTTTGGTGGATTTATTAGTGACAATCTGCCCCCTCCTGCTCCCAGGTGAGCTGTTCCATTACTAGCCAGTAGTGCCTATCCCTTTAGCAGTTCGTATAAAGGAACTTCCGCTTGCACCTCGGCTACAACTGCTCATAGACACATTTACTTTAAACATCAAGGCAGACACCAAAGCTCATTTGAAAGAGTTCTCTCCTTGTTTATGAAGAAGGAGGAACACAATTCCTCCTGTATCTAAGGAACAGCAATTTCATTCTGTGTGTGTTCGTTGCACATAACAGAGGTCCACAAGTTACAGTGAAAAAAGTTGTTTTGAGACAAAAACATACTACTTACAGCAGCCTTTCTATTACTTTCCCAAAGGAGGTAGGAGCTGTTTAAACAACCCTGCTTTGAAGATTCTTCAAACATTTCAAGGGATTCTTTTCTTTTTTCTTCATCCTAAGGACAAAAGGCATGACGGTAGTTTTGCTGTCCAGCCAACTGGGTGCCAGATGCCAACGCTACAGCAGCTACAGACCAGCTCTGTACTGAACGCTACAGAGTGGAATCAACTGGTTGCGAGTCCCCTTCACACCATGAGGGGAGCTCTCACATCCACCCAGTGCTGTCCCAGTGCTGTCATTTGAAGATCCAGGCTCAGGAAGCGGTTAGGGGTTTTGGATAAAAGCGGATAAAAGGTTTTGGGCTTGCTTGCCACCGAGGGCTTTTTTTTTTTTTTTTTTTAATATGTATTATGACTGGAAGCCTTCCTTTGAGACCTGGGCACACTGCAAGCCCATGCTCAAGCCAAAATTAATTTCACTGTTTGTAAAATTCAATAAACTAAGTTGATAATGTTCCTTTAAACAACCAGTAAATTAAACTCATAAGAACACAAATTCCTAGGCCACTTGAGGAATATAAGAATATAAGAGCATTTGGCTGACTTATTTATTTATTTTTTTTTTTAAAGTAAACAGCATGAGCATCACCAAAAAAGTACCCAAACACATGAAATCAGAAACACTGCTCACCTCAAAGAGACTCAAGACCTTAGCCAAGCAATGGAGAATAGATCCTTTTTGAGCCTGAAGAAAACATTAGGATGAGATAAACAAAGAATATCAGCAATTTTTGCTAGCAATTTCAGACTAAAGTTTTGTTTGCCTTTAAATCATTCCTCCTCCTTGCTTTTCTCAATGTTGTCATCTTTGAGATAGTACTGAATCTCTCAGAAGAGACAATACAGGCCTTCAGCACTCATAATATATCAAGTGTAGTTTAGCAATAAATTAAAATGATTGATCCACAGTCATTTTAGCAACAAGAGCAGAGGAGATCCTCAGGGAAACAGAAATATTTCTATCTAGCTGCTAGATGCAGCTACTAACCTATGGTTACAGTCAAGGGCAGAAAGAAATCTTACTTTCTCCAATTGACATTCTGCTTTGAGACTCTCATAGACCACAGCTTTACAACAGCTTCCACTCAAGGACCAGGGAGGACGGATAAAAAGCCAGATAAATGGGGCCGCGCACGCATTTAAACGCTCTGCCAGACTGAAGAAGTGAGATGCCTTTAATCCATTCACTTCTGCACGACCCTCGTCAGAGATGGACACTGAACAAAAAAAAAAGTGAGAAATCAGTTAGAGTTTATTCACAGCATGTGCTTGGAGTTTAATCAGGCCAAGACAGACAATAGGATACAATCAGGAAAAGATTGAACAGTGTCTTTCCTTTAGAGCTTTAAAAACCATGGAGATGGCAAAAGAATAAAAAATAATCTTACTACAATCAGTCTTTAAGAACATATAACCCTAAGTGTTGGGGGGTGTTCTGCAAATACCAATGCTCGAAGCAATGTTAATTCCTGTTGGTGTACAAATAAATTGGTATGCAAGTCACCTGCCTTGCCAGTACCCTCTGCAAGGAGGCTCCTCCTGACAATTGTCAGTCCCTTCCATTACATTTATCAGCCTGGGTAAGTAACCAAGTTTGATCAGAAGTTTACAAAGGCTAATTTCTAAACATGAATTTATAAGCTATGTGTTGACTACTTTTCTAGAAGAGCCGTGCATTATACACATATATGTGTGTATATATATTATACTATACATATTTAACACCCAGCAGTTGAGTGGCCAGTGCTTAAGCTGCACTGAAAGGTGAAACTGAAGAGACATGGTAGTAAATGAGACCTGAGCACACACTGAGGGCAGCAAGCTGGCTCTGCACTTACAGCTTTGCAAGCAGACAGTGAAAGTGCCAACTTTATGATGAGACAACTGGCCTGATCTGTATCCATAAATAAGGCTTTAGCTCATCTACATTTCCTTCTGTCATGCCACGTTCCCCCAAAACCTGAGCACAAGCTTCCACACTTACAGCCTTCATTGTACAGGTATGCTATCCCGAGCTTCACAGCAGCTTCAAAGTTACCCCTTTCAGCAGCCCTGAATGGGAAACAGAGAAGATACTCAAGGTTGAAATCGAAGGTGCTTCCAGGCCCACATCCTCAAACAAGCCACTTCAGTGGAGGCCAGGCTGTGAATTTGGTGGTCACCAACCATAAGCGCATATGTGCTTTCACATCACAAGTTAAACACAAGTTATGCTGAGGCTTTTCTTGCTGCAACCCTTTCGTACACAGGATAATTTGACAATTCATTGGATGTGCTTCCCATTTCCATGCAACATCCCCAACGCCAGAACGCAATAACACAGTTTTGGTTTTTGTACCCTCAAGGACATGCATCAAGCCCTTGTGCTCCTCCCTTCCAAACTGATGTGCGCATAGAAGTCTTCTTCAGAAATAACATGATAGATGCATCAAAGAAGCAACTGTCAGAAGCAAAACTTACAGTGACATTTAAACTGACATATCCCCTTCAAATTAGATGGATAAAAAGATATTCTCTATGCTTTTTAAGTAGATTTCAAACTTCACTCGTTTCAGTACTGACATTTACCTATTTTTCAATACAGTGGTTTGCACAAGAAGTGACCAAACCAACTCAAAAATGTGGTTATGCTCTTGAGCCTCTGATCTCACTTGCACACTCCTATGGAAGCACCAGTAACAGATGTTAACGTGCTATGTTTCAATATGGAATATTAATGCCCTTAAAGATAAATAACTTGGGTATATACAAGGGGCCCTGCTCCAGTTAAAGAGACAGCAGTTATAAGCTGCAGCTTAGACATGAAATCAACAATTCTTCATCACCCTAAGCAAAAGCTTCTACAAAAGGGAAAGTCAGATCCCCCACTTACAGCAAGGGCTGATTAGAATTGTGTATCTACCTTCAAACATCCTCTTTTACAGTGTCAGACAAATTTAATTCTTAAAGCTTACCTTTCAAACATCTTCAGATTGCTTGGAGAAGGCCATATTTCTTGGAAACTTGCACATGCCCATACACTAGCATGATTATCCACAAGGTATTTAAGATGTGAGTGCACCTGCATAGAATAATAAATACTAAAATAAAGGGATCAACAGGAAAATAGCCCTTTGCACTGTAATTTTAGATAGGTAACTAATTAATCACAAGTTAATCACAACTTGTTACCTGCCTAATCATCCTTAAGGCAAGAGATGCCAAACTGAACTAATTTGTTCAAGTGATCTATCAGGACAATTCCCACAGAAAATTTACACAGAGCACTCATATACTGGGATAGCAAAAATCTAATTAATTACTGCATGTAGTCTTTGGTGTTCTTCAGGTCTGCTTTGACAGGAGAAGCAGCCTTGCCTGTGTGCCGTCCTGGCTCCTAACAGCAGAGCTCAGCCCCAGTGCAACAGAGGGGAAGAGGTAGGTAGCAGACTCACAGCTCTGACAGAGAGGATGTCCTCAGCAGGAAGGCCTTTCAGAACATGAAAAAGAATATCCTCGGGCAGACTTAATAACGTCAGAACTCGGGGCCGTTTTCTCATCCTTCGCTTTGAAGGGAAAGAAAAACACCTGGAACACCTACAGTGAATCACTGGAAAACAAAAACATGGGACACCTCAGTTAGGGACGGAACAGTATGAGGAAAAAAGGCACTGCAGAGTGCACACACAGAGAAACACATCTTTACTTGAGTACCTATTTACTGCGGCATAGGGCACTTCTCAAAACATATTAATCATAGAGAGCTTTAGCACTTGTCATGTAATACTGTAAGACTAAACCACAAAGCATTACGTGACTCGTTCAATTTAGTCAATTAAGCTAAGAGGCTCAGAAGGGATGGCTCATGCTGAAGTTGTCTTCATCAAGGAGAACCTCTCCCTGCCCCTCACTCCATCATTTGACTGTGTTTAGTTAAAATGTCACTACTACAACTTCATTTTCCTCCCCGATGCCCGAGCATTTTCTTCTCAGCTGAGAGCAGTCCTTGGAATGTGACCAGGGAGATGAGGAAGTTAAGAAGCCCCAAACGAACCTGAGCCAAAAGCCCATCTCTCTCAGCAGCCAGCTGCAGCCACGGGTGCTTGTGGAAGACGCCTAAGAACCAGGAAGCCCCCCCCCCCTTTTTTTTTTTATTTCCAATTTTCAGCATTCATAGAGTATGGCATCACCTACATCTTCTGTTCCACCTTAAGGACAGAGCTTACCTTCGCCGCATTTAACAAGAGAGGAAAACGTTCTCACAGATGAGGCAAAACCAAGAAGAGCACAAGCATGGCTCGCTGGTAGAGACTCCATGGTAGAAAACCCAATCCCTTTTCCACCTCATGGGGACAGCACAGCGTTTGGGCTGCCAGCAAGAGCCCGGCCACAACACCCACAGCAATCTGACTAACAAACAGCAGAAATCCAAACCACTGAAAGGTGCCAGGAAGGAAAAAAAAAAAAAAACACATTCCCCACTTCCAGCCTGCAAGTGGCAGCGAAGGATCCTCCTCACAGAGCAACCCTTGGGGAGGAGGACCTGCATCAATCCCAACTCATGCTGAAGCTCTCAGAGCCCTGCCACACAGATGCCAACACTGCTCGTCCCCACATCAGCCTCCTGCAGCTCTCAGGAGCAGGCCGTACAAGCAAGAGAGCCCCATCTCTGAGCAAGGAAAAGGCTGAACGTTTTCTTTGCAGACGTGAGCGCTCAAGTAATTTCTGCAGTGAAAGCTTGAGTCCCACACATTAAAGGGCCACATAAGGACCTTTGTTTTTATTACAGAAAATTTCTTGGTTGTATTTTTCAAATCTAGTTGAAGTCTTATATGAAAAGATTATACCTGGGAATTTTATTTATTGAGGGTTTTTTTTATTTAAAAGTTTAATAAAAAGACATAGACCCCTCTAGAGAGCACAATACTGCACAACATGCATGGGCTAGCATTGCCTACCCTATTTTCACTGTTCTGTTTCTAGCTTGAAGATTTTTTGACTTAAATAAAAACAATAGTCAAAAGTAGTAGTATAATATACATATATACATATACCAAACAACCACATATTATCTATGAAGTAAACCAAGCCAGCGCTTTGTCATCTCACTAGATTATAGGGTCAAAGGCACAAGCTGAGAGAACAATGCAGCTATGAACTTTCTTACAATGAAAGTAGAAGATGGCTGAAGAGTCAAGGTGAAGACAGAGAATTCCAACGGGGCAAATATTTTTCTCCATGAATATTTTTTCCCCTTTCACCTGCTCTTCTACTTTAGCTGCTTAACACCTGGTTATAACCTAACATATAGGAAACCTCATGATCTTATACTAATTTCCAGTTCTTCACACACAACTTGAGTGAGAGACGGTGAAGCAACGCATTGCATTTCTCTTTGAGAAGATAAGAGCGACAGCTCTTTCCAGCTGCAGTGACTGGAAGAATTACACGGACTGGCCCGTTACACCCTCCTCTCTCTGAGCACGCCAGCCTGCAGAACTGGGACATCTCCAGACTTACAGGCTGCATAGCCGATGCCAAATTTACAGGCAATTTGTTCAAAACGAAGCTGCTGCATCAGACTCAATTACTCAATGCAGGTTTTTCAGTTTGCAAAGGAAAGATTATATAGGTTTTCATCAGGATCCTTAAAAGGAGCCTGCATATGCCTAAGGGGTCCATGACTACCACTGCGCTAATAAGATTCTTCTGTTCCTATATGCGCTTCAGGTTTAATGATGGAACCTGAGACAAAATAACATCCAACATCTCACCAGTAGCACACACTTTACCTGCCACCTGTCTTTGATTAAGAAAAGCTATCCCGGTGAAAATAAAAACTTTTTAATGTGTGCAAGGCAGAACACTGCAATACCTTGCATCCTCTTCCACTTTCTGGAGCAAACTTCAGCAGTATTGTTGCTGTGAAAAATAAATGGCCTGCCACTCTGGTATGCCTGCTAAGCCCGTACGACTGTGGGAATGACTGGGGAGCGCAGGGCTCTTGGGCAGCTCGGCGAAGAGAAAATCCGATTTCAAAAGACAGGAAGCAGCATAGGGAGATTTTCAATGTGTCGCTTCACAAAACCAGCGTGGTTTAGGCTGGGAGAGACCCCGGGAACCCACCCAGCCCAGCCGCCCTGCCCAAGGGGACAGCGGGCGGCGCGGGACACCTCCGCTGGGGCCGGGGACCGCCGGGGCCGGAGGGTCCGCGCCCGCCCTGCGCGGCCTGTGCCGCCCCGAGAGCAAAACCCGCCCGTTCCTCCCTTCGAGCGGGGTCACCCCGCACACCACCCACGCCGGCCC
>VXBO01010651.1:7059-33626 GCA_013400135.1 Rhinoptilus africanus | reverse complement strand
GGGGTGAGCCACGCCCCCCTGCCTCCCCGCTCCCTCCCCGCTCCCTCCCCCCCTTGCCATGGCAACCGGCGCCGGTGCCGCGGCCCGTCCCCGCAGGGCCGCGGCCATGTTCCCCTGTGGTCCGGTGTCCACCGTGCGCCGTGATTCCCTCCGCCGCGCCAGGCCCCAGCCTTCCCCGTCGCCCTGGTGCCGCTCACCCGCAGCCACCCACTCTGGCACCCAGGCTCGCCCGGCCAAGGGACAGACAACTGCTGAGGGAACGCTTGTGTCTCGTCTCCATTTCATTTCATTCCACCCTGAGGCCTAAGGGTGCCAGTGCTGGAGGAAGAGCGGCATGCCTGCTGGAGGAAGGAGCAGGGCAGCCCAGGCAGAGGCCATTCTGGTGTCCTGAAATGCAGCATCGCCCTGTACCTCCACAGCGTGAGGGTGAGGTGGAATTAGGAAGACAATTAGGAGTCAAAGTTCAAACCTGAGTCAAGGGTTTGGAGGAAAGCCCTGATCCTCAGAAGGCAAAGAGCAGAGAGAAGCGGAGATATCAAAAAGGCTGGCAGACAAACAAAGTGAAGAAGGGAAAATTAGTTACTGCTTTAGTTCACTTGAAGCCTTTTTTCACCCTTTTAAGAAAAGAGCAGCAAGAAGAGGAGCTGTCATTTTATGGGACACAAAATGACCACGTCATGATTTATGATGTCTGGAAACTTTCCCAACATTGTGTACCTTGAATAAATATCATCAGTCCCAACACAGTTGAGGTTTCCTCCTGGTAGCGTGTATATGAGTTTTATTTAAGGACAACCCTGGATTTCACAAGCACTTTTCATCGGTAGGACAGCAACTTCTGGACACTTCTCTGCACACACACCCTTCCTTGCAAGGGGTGGGAAGAGCTTGAATCTCCCACCAGAGATCTCATTTTATGGCTGGGGAGGCTGAGCTCAGGCAGCGAGATGGCTGTTCTGAGCTCCCACCATGACGCTGACCCTGCTGGGGCTGGCAGCCCCTTGTGTTGATGCACAGTCCTGTGCAGTGACCACCGTGGATGATCTGATTTGGACGGGCTATCTCCTGTGCCAATACACCTCCGCTTCCACCTGTAAAACTGTGTAATATTCCTGGGGAGCACAGCAGCTGCTGACATGGAAAAGCAGTGCCAGGAGCACAGCCAGTATTTAGCTTCTTTTAATTGAGAAGTGTTTTGAGTTAAAAAGTTGATTATGCTGTTGCCTTTTGTTCCTTATTTCTTCTCCCCCTCACAGCTGTTTCTGCCAACTAAAAATAAGTTGAACCAGCAAAGAAAACATGAATAATCACCTCCCCACAGAGAGCTAAAATACCAGCAGGAGGTGGATGCTCCTTGAGTCATAGGTGATCCGCGGTCCAGAGTCCCCTCAGGTAGAGACCATTCCTTCCAGTAGCAGAGGAAGGCAGGGCATGGGGAAGGTTATAATTGAGGGGTTATAGCCGAAACTGAGGGGGGCAGAGGGAGATGGGAGTTGAAGTTTTCGGAAGCAGTAAACTTTGGCTTCTTTTGTCATCCCCAGAATCAGACGGTAGAACATCCATGTGGTTTTATCACTGACGGACAGACCAGATCACATTCATTTAGACCTACAGTAAAACGACATATGTCTACACTGCACCACAGAGCTGCGTGGTTTGCAGAGGTTCTTTCCCCCAGGACTATTCCCCAAGATAATTCCAGAACTGAAAACAAAATGACCATGATACTATAGGGCTACATGGAAGTTTTATTAGCCAAGCTGAAACCCAGGAGTAATTAGCTCAGCTGCAGTAACATCACAGCTATATTGCCTTCAGGATCTAGCATTGCTGCAGGGTCTGGTATGATACTATTTTGAATACGCGGATGCCTGAGGCTAAGAAAAGAGAGTGCAACAGGGAGTCATCTTGATACAATTTTTACATAGTCCATATTAGTCAATAAATAAACATGATAGTTTTATATTCTAACATTCAGTCAGTTGTAAAATGGTATCTTTTCCACAGTTGAAAGGGTAAACAAAAGCAATATAGGCCATTTATTGGATGAAAGGCTGAAATGCGGTATGAATTTTCCTGGCAAATCAATCTCTGCTATCATAAGGCTGAATTACTGAGAGGGTAGAAGAGCCAATTTTCTCTCGAAAGAGCCAATCCTCAATTGAAATAGTGACACCAATCTTTGTAACTTCTGTCTCGCTTTTAAAGGGGTGATGTAACACAGCTCTTTAGTGCACTCTTAGCACAATATAATAACTTCTGGGCTGGAGAAGGAAGTTGCTCTCCAAGGGAGGAAATAGCTTCTCCAAATCTGCAAATCCAGCTCCAAATTGGGTGGAAGTGTTTCTCTGAGGTCCTTAGATGATGAGACAGCTATGGCTAATGTTTTTTCAGTTCCTTTTGTTGAGTTTTATCTGAGCTGACACTACTGGAATAAAGTAGATTGTCAAAGTCTAGGGAGAGTGCTTTTATCATTTGCAAGTATTGGCATAAAGTAAGCTAATGATTTGAATTTCTGTTTTCTGCCTTTTGTGTCTTACATTGTCAGGACATCTCAGCATATTCTCTAATCCCCATATCCCTATCCTGTAGGTATTTCTGCATAACGTTACTGAGTATAATTTGCAATCCCTGTGTTTTAAGTTCATACTAACAGTTATTAACAATGCCATTCGGAGGCAGTGCTGCAAATCAGCAATGAAGGGCAAGGACAGAGCAGGACGTCTGTAATATCTCCATCCTTTCTCCAAATTGTATTTCTCTTTCATAAGGAACTCACTTGTGAAAAGTCCCACAAGAGTGAAAAATTTCCCTTGCAAATCAGGACATAAACTGCCACGAGGTGGCATCAAACCCATATGGTGGGGCATCAAATCTTCAGCTGTTGGGGGTTTTTTCCCAATTCTGAGAAAATCTCAAGTGCACAAGTCCTAACCCAGGAAAGAGTGCACAGATATTTTAGAAGCAGAAGCTCTTCATTTTATAAATCTTCACGCTGAGTACTGCTGTGTGTAATTTCACTGCCTTCCACGTGTAGTACTGCTCCACGGTACTACATGAACATGAATCAGGCCATCTGCATGAGGTAGGTTAATGCAGTGCTTTCCAAAATCCAGGTCTATCCCTGCCAAGGAAGAGGAAGAGTGAACACGGCTTTTAGCAACAAATGGCTTGGCAGAGGCCTGTGATGGGTTTCATTTTCCTGGAAAGGGGGCTGTGGTTTCTGCTGGTGCTATCTGCCATCTGCCTTCTGAAGTCTCAGTGCACAAGGTGAAACGAGCATAGAATCATAGCATCATAGACTGGTTTAGGTTGGAAGGGACCTTAAAAATCATCCAATGCCCCCCCCCTGCCCTGGGCAGGGACACCTCCCACCAGCCCAGGTTGCTCCAAGCCTCGTCCAACCTGGCCTTGAACCCCTCCAGGGATGGGGCAGCCACAGCTTCTCTGGGCAACCTGGGACAGGGGCTCACCCCCCTCACAGCAGAGAATTTCTTCATCGGATCTCATCTCAATCTCCCCTCTTCCAGTTGAAAACCGTTCCCCCTCATCCTATCGCTCTGTTCCTGACATTCTGAATCAGCTGGCGGATGTGTGCCTGTGTGTTGACTCACGCGAGGTCCTTGCTCTGAGAGGACAGGTTGTGTGACCAGGTAAAGCCGACAGCATCATGTAGGAAGCGGTGGGTGACCCAGGTGAGCTCTACAAGTACTGCAGAAGCCAGGGGCCACGCTGCACAGCGCAGAGACTCTCGACAGCGATGGGCATTGTGGGGGGCTCAGGGTGGACGGGTGCAGTAATGCTGCAGGAAACCCATGGAAAAGCATGAGGAGTGATGCTCATATCTCATGGCTCCTGACAGCTTTGGGTCCCATGGTGGTATGAGTGAAATGAGCACCCTGTCTCAGCCAAGGTCCAGTAATGTCCCACCTCCCATCACGGTCAAGCCCGGTGCAGGCAGCCCTGCATGTGGAGCAGTGATGGATCTCTCTCATCTTCAGAAGTCCTGGGGACAGGCGCACTCTCAGCCTGTGCCTTTCCCATCTCCTGGGTGGTTGCAGGGCTTTGCTTTTGGGGGCTCTCAGAGGGTTTTCTTTTGCTCTCATGCCATTCGAGTGGAAACTTATCACCTGCCCTGCAGGAAACAGGGAGCTTGGTGAATCTCTTCCAAAGAATAGCTGTTTCCCTTTAAACTCTTGCTAAAAGAGATGCATTTTAAACACTTGAAGAGTATCTAAAAACCCACACTTGTGTGGGAGGGAGGCACCTGGAGAGGAGCCAGTGAGCTGTAAGGGGAGGAATGATTGCACAAGGCAGGCAGACAGAGCAGCGCTGTATCTGCCAGACGAGCACTGCTGCTGTAGCACACAGCCAAAGGCTCATACCGTCACCAGACTTTCTCTTCCAGGGACTCTTGCTGATACGAGGCATTCAATTTATATATTTTTATTTGAAAAAAAACCCACCCATGTTTTCAAGATCCTTTATGCAGATCCTCCACACCCCAGAGGCTGCGGTGCCAGGAAGGGGTTGCATTGGGCCCTCCATAGCTGGAGCCACTGGCATTACTGGGTAGGGTGAGCAGCAAACTGTCTCTTGTCTGTCTGTGTGCTTCTTTCCCTACAAGTCCCTAAAGGCCACTGAAGACGTCTGGGCCTTACCACTGCAAGGGCACATCTTCAGAGTTAAAAGCTCCTGGGTACCTCTATAGCTTCTTCTAGGCTTTATCCTCATCTCCGAACAAAGGGATTGCTAGCTGGGTCTTTCTGATCTCATAAGGCAGATTCCCTTCTCACACAGATTCCCTTCTCTGCATGAATCCATCCCTGGAGGGTTTTTCTCTCCTTCTGTTCCTTGGGAGGCCCCTCACTGTTTTCCCTCTACCACAGGAGTTAGAGGTACCCCATCTTTCTATTCCCCCCTCATCCTCCAAAGGACTTGGGAAAGCTTTCCCTCTTTCCTTGGTGTCCATCTGGGAAGCAGAATCTTGGCTCCAGCCGGGATGGCATGGGAACATGGGACTGGGGGGACACCTGGGTCACTGAGTTCTGTTCCCCCGTGGGCACAGCACCCATATGCGCTTGTTTGCTTCAGGAGACACCCCAGAGCTTCTCCTCTGCACATCCTGTGGCACTATGGGCCATGAGACAGTCCTTAGTACTCTACTACATGTTCTATACGTACAGTTAGAAAAAGAAAAAGAAGAAAGGAAAAAACATGTACCCAACCTGTTGCCAGCCCGGTGCTTGCAGGCCAGACCACAGCTCAGTGCTTCCCAGCAGCTCTGGGTCCCTGGGAAGCCATGGCCCACCTTCCATGTGAACTCTTGGGATCAAAACATGAATAGCTTCTTTATACCTGAAGCACAATTTGTCATGACTAGCTATGCATATTTATATCTATCATGTACTTTGTTGCTCTGCACAAGTAAATGAAGAAACCGCATGGGTCCAGCTGGGCCCCAGACCGCCGTGTACACAGCTCGTCAAGCCTGGCTATACGTGCTGCTGATCTACATATAGCCAAGCACTAATTCATTACAGAAGGTGGCGATTGCCCTGAGTTTCAGAACACTAGGAATCCTGCCCTAGTTCTGTGGCCTTCCTCGCTGATTACACAGTCTCTGCCACTTAATACTGGGTGTAGGGTTGTTTTTATTTCCTGTAAAGAGCAGAGTGTTTGGCAAAAGAGGAGAGTGAGAATGACAACTGTGTACGCATTTCACATATTTCTAGTATTATTTCTCCTCTGGAGAAGAACAGAGCTGTTATTAATAATCACCTCGCCAAGTTTCTGCATTGATATTTTGAAATGAGCTGGGTGTATAATTTAGGAACCACAGGCAAGGGAGAAAATGTGGTTTCAATTGAATTTGAAATGGGTGGAGAGTTGATGATGTGGAGAGATAAATGACGGTGAATCTGGAGGGCTAGAACTGTAGCAAAAAAAAAGATGTTTTCCAGACCTTGCAAAGCCAGAGGCATCGCAAGGGCTTGAGGAGTGAAAGGAGGTACAAGAAGGGGAGACACAGGCAGAGTCTCTGCGGGTACCTGTCAGCCTGGAGCTGGGAAGATGGTCAGATGAGGCTGAGCATCATGAGACGGTATCTCTCTTCACAAGCCGGACAACGGGTGCTAGAGCCAGGAGGCCTCGGATGGCCTCGGGGAAGGGGGCTGCAGTAGCAGGGGAAGGAGAGGCACAGGTCCCCACAAGGCAGGGGCTGGAGCAGAGCTTAGACACCGGCGCAGGCACACATATTGTCCAGCATTTACTCTCCTCTTGGGGAGCAGCATTATCCTTTACCCTACCAGACACATAGGGAAGATACAGATATAGACACTTGGCAAGTGTGGTGTAACCATCAGAGCATGCAGGGCACTCTGTGGAAGGCGTGAGCCTTGGAGAAACGTGTGTTCGGCACGTGAAGGACACAAGGTAAACTGCGGGACAGTAGAATTGCTTGGCAACTTTGTCAGTGTTTCCTCTCCTGTAATCTATGATCTCTTACAGAAATGAAGCTGCTGTTTGAAAACAGAGGGAAGGAACAAACTGTTTAGCCATTATAACTGCATGCTCTCCAGGCTGTGACTCAGTGCCGTGATGTTTGCCTGAGCCTCCCTCCAGTCAACCTGAAACACAGACTCAGAAAGAGAAATCGTGCGGGATTACTGGTTACTCTCTATAACCCCAGCAAAATTAAATCTTCTTCCTGCAACAAACAAAATCCTTGCCCATGGCTAACATTACAACAGAGGTTTCTCCTCTTGCCTGCATTCCGGTGCAGGCCTGCTCAGTCAACAGGACTACTATTTGTCGTATTATAGCAAATTCATCTCTGCCAGCCTTAGACCCACCAGCACTGCCTGACAGCTGTCAGCTGGCACTGCTTGCCAGAGGACAGGCAACAAACGGGTGACAGAAACACCCTTCCCAGGCGTACACTGCAGCCACTGGCCAGCTGCAGTCACAGAGAAGCTTCCTTAGCATGGACCAGCCGTTAACAAACAGCAAAACCCACATGTTTAGAAATGTGGCATTTGTGGCTTAGCAGCCCTCCGGCCCTGGGGACCCTGGACCCTTTGGTGACCCACTGTGTCCCCCCAAGCCTGAGCTGTCCCATGCCTGTAACACAAAGGCACTGTGGAGCAGCCCCGTGGTGACTCCTCAACTGGCTGGCACCCTTGGCTTTGTGTAACATACAGGTCATGTCCCGGCACCTGATTCTCCAAAGCTAGCCCCTTGCAGGGTCTGGGAGGCTGGCAGGGTCCTCAGCACAGCACCCTCCCTTCCTTGGGGCTCAGCGCCTGTGTCTGAGGCCAGCTCTGGAGTATACATGTCCCAGCCCTGGGGTCAGAGTGCTGTGTGGGACAAAGCAGTGAGAAGCCTTCTCCAGAGCTGCCTTTAAGCTCAGGCTCCTGCCCTCGGGGCTGTTGCATGAGCTCCATTGCAGCTATGACCATGCTTGAACCCGTCCCTGCCTGGTTCGGACCCTGACCTGATGACTTGACTTCTTGGCTTGACCTTGGACCAAGTCCTACTACATTAAGAGATGCTGTACCCTTCCTTCCCAACTAGGCAATGTTTTCTCTGCAGTAGCATATGTCAAAATATAGTTTGGATGCTGATTAGAAGGCTGGAACACAGTCTTCTGGGACTTGTCTTGGATTAAACACAGCCCAGCCAGTTTGAGCCTTGTAAACACGGCAGCTTCCAAGGAGCTAACAGTGGTGCATCCGCACCTCTTGTGAAATAGAAACCTCAAAGCCCTGCAAACACAAGGCATAAAAATGTCAGTCACTTCTCAGGCTTCTCCTCAGCAAAGAACAAATTTATGCCCAGCCACAATGAAAATTAAATGCCCTGAGTTTTCTGGTGCCAGGATATCATGGTGTCTCCCATGACACTTTAGAGGCAATTTTCAAAGGTAGATATTCAGAGACCTGGATTTTTAATACAAAAAAGTGGAATATGAAATGTTGAAGAATATGTTTTGAGCTCTCCGCAGACAGAAAGAAACCACTTTACCTCGTGTCTTTTGTCTCCTGCAAATAGATAATGACATGCATTAAATACAGGTCCGGATCCCCAAATGTATTTTGCCAACTAACTGCCATCGATTTTCTTTATGGATCTATGACTTGTTTCTCTGTACTGTGTTTGCATTGCCCCTCTTCACAGCAAACTCTGCAGAAGTGTAGCAAAAATTCTGAGTACTGTGTCTAATTGCAAGGAGAATGAATCATTAACATATTTCTAAATAATTTAACTAGAACAGAAAACAGAACCAAGCTGTAAGGCCACCATCTTATTAATTAGAAAGGCAAGGGTAAGAATTAGGGTCGCAAAAATCTCCCATATGCATTGTTTTGCTATGGAAAGTTAGCGATTGCAAGGCAAAATCAAATTGGGCAATTTATGACAAAATTATTTTTGCTTTCTTGGGTTGGGATTTTTTTTTCAATTTGGGGCAAATAATCTGGTTTAGGTTTTAGGGTTTTTTATATAATAATTTTCAGGCACACCTGCAGACAGGGGAGAAATTGCTGCTCCTCTTGGAGTCCATGAGACAGGAGGAGGTCTGTGGCACTGTAGGACACAGTCACTTTCTTTGCTTTTAGTTAATTGCCACATAAAAAGTGACTCCATTTCTCTTGCCATCCCAATTGCCTTTGTTTCAGTCTGCTTCCCAGAAATTGCCTCTCTGAGTAAGTAGGAGCAAAATGTCTGCCTCCTGCAGCGAGAGGAATCAGCCGCGGGCTCAGCCAGCTCTCTCCAGCTGCAGCCCTGTCTGAAATCTAGTTTAGAAAAAAAAAGAATTAGTTCCTTCTTCAGTCAATATTTCTTAGTCTTCTGCTGCAGTGGGTCAATGTGGGGACTTCCCACGTGGTCTATCCAAAACACAAGCAGTTATGCCCACCTGGGCAGGCTAATAAACATTTCTCCTGCCTTAGATACAGATGGTGACCTCCAGGAGGCGAAGAGATGGGTGCAGGGTGATGATTTGTCTGTCTACCACCATCCTCTCATCGCCATTGCACTCCCCAGTAGCCCTATATTCTTATGCCTTTTAGGCTTTTTAGCATTTAAGGAGCTGACCTGCGGGCTGTGATGACATTGCTTACCTCCCATCTGTTTGGTGCCTGCATGATCAGAGGAAGTGCGGGATTTGTCCTGCCTGGATCAACACAGCCAAGCAAACCATGACCAGAAGCAGAGAGCACAGCACTGCCACCAGCCTCTCCGTCTGAAACATGAGCAATCCCTGGGCAGATGCTGGGTACATTAGTGACTTGGACACTCTGCATGAGCTCCGGCTTGCAGTGATGCTCCCTAGAGAGCTGGGCTGCTTCACTCCCTGGCGCGGTGGGATGGGAAGGACTGGCAGAGCTCTGAGGGGAAAAGACTTCTTAGCAATTCTTTCCACAACAACTAATGTCTTTAGGATCTGGTGAACACTCACCTGCAAAGAAAAACAGGGAGCGGATCTGGTTGATGCTGTTCAGTCATCCAAGACAGCTATGGGTTTTCCAGCCTGTTCTCTGTTACAGTGGTAGCTCACCTTAGGAGCTCGGCCGTGCCTGTTGGTCTGCAGCTGATGGCTGACATCCCTCACAAACCTGACAAAATCTAAGGATGCTTGACTTAAATGGCAGGAGCAATTAAATTTCCTTTCTGCAACATCTGAGGCAGTGGAGGCCACCACAGAAGGCACAGACAACTGTATGGGCGTCTGAGCAGAAGCCCTGGAGGTCCCTGGTCATTTGAAAACCAACCTTGCATAGTTTTCGCAGCACAGCCACACAAAGCTGGGAATGGGGAAGGGGCAGAGCTGTGCAGCCGGGATCCCAGTGAGGGAGAAGATGGGCACTGGCTGTGTAGGGATCACATGAACTTGATCCCCACAGGAGAATTCTCTTGGATAAAGTACTTCCACTGGAAGTAGATGTGAATTTCTAAGCAAGGAAACTGTTACCCTGCTTGTTTGTATAGGGCTCAGGAAACCAGGCTTTATGTGTGTTTTCTCTAAATATGTTCCGTCACACTGAGTGAGCCTCACTTTGTCCTACTAGCAGAGCCAGCTCTGCAAGTTCCATCTCTTAAGATGCCACACAGGCTAGACAAGATACTGTTTTTCACCTCCCAAATCCCACTGGGTAAGAGAATAACATTTTCAGCTTGTTCTGTGATGACTATGATGAAGATGAAAAGCAAATACTCATCCAGCCTAACATTCAGACAATTCAAGTACCTAACCTAGGTCCTGGTGGCCACTGGTCCTGGTGGAGCCGGCAGCGAAGGGCAGGCATCTCTGGCGCATGACTCAGATGCCATGTGGGTGGTATCACCCTGCAGAGTTCTCCAAGAGAGGGACCCCAGTCGTTAAGCTCCAAACGCATAAAGTGGGGTGAATTCAGGCACAAGTAACACCCTCGATGGTAGAAATTAAATCTTCAGTATACTTTTATAATATCTTGGCTGCTGAACTAGCTTTCCTCTCACTCCGATGTAAGTTAAATTAAAAGACTCTTCATGCAAAATTACACCCATGTTTAATTACTCTTGTTGGCATTACAGTATCACTAAGTAGTTGTAGCTGCAGATGAGGACCCTGCGGTCCCAGGCTCTACACAAGCACCACAAGCCAGCTCCTGCCAGAAGTGTGTGCTCTCTTGGCACTGTGTGGCAATGTGATAAAGCTTTGGTCAAAATCAGAAAAATTGTGTCCTATCCAGGAAAGATGGGTTTGGAGATCACGTTTTCCAGCTTCTGCTGCAAATCAAGATTTTTTTTAACGTTCTATGACATAAAACATTTGCAAGGGAGACCTGGCTTGAGAAAAGGCAGTTGCTGATATGCTTGCAATTACATTCTGGCTTTATGAACTGCAAAATTAGGAGTGATTTCTGTAAGTGGGCTGAGGGTGTAACAGAAGAAGCTTGGACAAGCAGAGCCACAGAGACAAGCATGGGAATGCATTCAAAGAGCCGCCTTAGGCTCAGCCTGTGTAATGTGTTACTGACAGCTGGCCAGGAATATGCCAAGCACGCCGCAAGGTCCAGGCAAAGTCCAAGGAATCTGCAACCCAACACCAGCAAATTTGAAGCCAGGACATCACCGGGGGAGGACAGGGAGCGTCTGCAACCGGAAGGAAGAGAAGAGCAATAAATACAGTTGCGGAAGTGAAAAGGCTGATGGAGGGCTTTGGAAGATAGGGAGTGATTGGCCAACAGGGGACAGGATGGAGAAGGGACAGCCTGAAGGACAGCAAAAGAAAGCGGAGACAGGAACAGGCAGTGGAAGGAGAGAGAAAATAAGTTAGAATTCAATTTCTAATATTACTCATTGTGGATAAAAAAAGGGGTTTAGATAAGTGCTTGATGTAAAAGTCTTGTTGTCCTGCTGCTATGAGACTGCATGCTCATGGGAACATGTGCTCACTGTGCCTAGTCCTGCAGGCTCACCACCACCCTCTGTGTTTGTGACACATGACAGTCCTTCCTCGTCCTTGCCCGGGAGAGCAGGTACCAGCAGAGAGCTCTGCTTTCAGCCTGCAGTGCCGAAGAAGCCCCTCTCCTCCATCCTGAGCACCTCCAAGGAGTAGGTCCAAACTTCTTCCTAGACTCTGTACCCTGATGGCACCAGGAGGGTGAAGAGTTAGGCTAAATACTCTGAATGGGCCTTCTGTGGCATTGCCCCAGTGCTACCAGCAACTCCATGGTTAAACAGTATTACCCTCTTCTGATAGCTGTCTTCAGTAATTATAAAATTTCATTTTCTTTGTGGTGATGCTGTAATTTAGTGAGCTGGAAATATTCCCAGAGAGGAAAGAATACTGTACTCCAAAGACATTTATTTTGTTTTATGAGGCACCTATAGAAAATGGCACAAAGTTATCTCTAAAGAGGCAACATTAAAGCATCGGAGCTTCTCCTCCCAAAGAGACACCTCACACTGAATCTCTGACAGATCCACTTTGCTTCTAATGCGCTTTTTCATGCTGCTGTATGCTCTTTTCAGCTGATTGATAGGTTTATTTTCTGCCCTCAGCATCTAAGAGGACTGTTAGCTTGGCTCAGACTTTCCCAAACTGAGATAAGAGCAAAGTTGCCAGGAATCCAAGTGATCTCAGAGAAGAGTACTAAAAACTCTGACTCTCCTGTTACCTGCAGTGCCAAAACCTTGAGGAGCTGCTGTCCTGACCACAGACTGACTAGAAGGTACTGCTGAAAGAGCTGCCAAAGCCTGGCAGATGTGTGGCATTGCGCTGTGCCTGGGGAATTGGGCCTGACACTTCAAATTGGAGCTCAGGTGCTGAGTTTTTGAGTTGTGCCAAAGGTTTCCAAGGGATTTCCAAGCTGGCGCCATTTTCTAATCTGGAGCCATTTCCAAGAAGGACATTGAAGTGGAAAAAAAGAGCCATTGTAAGGATAAAAAGTTAAAGTTAAGACAGAAAGGCTTCAAATGCTCTGGAGTGAGCACTTCACTTACAAGACCACCATGAGGCTATGGCAGTTGGCCTCCTAAGCTGTAATTGCAAATGCAATATGACTTTTCAGGGTGGTCTTAGGTCCACACTAGGTGAGAAACCAGAGAATAAATTTCTGGGATGTTGGGTTCATTACTCAACCAGTGGATGAGTTGGGTGAAGTGGCTGTGGCCTCCTTCAGTGCTCTGGGCTCTGCCAGGGAGGCACAAGCAAGTCCATGGCCACATGAGCCTTCACTTGTGCACAACACAGGACCCAACCACCTATGCTTCAGTGAAGCCAGACCTCATGTGAAGTGCTCCAAAGAGTTGTTTTGATGCACACAGGGAGCAGTAACTTTATTAACCAGCTTTACTTCACTGAACAGTCTCTTCATAATCACAACTGGTACAAATTGTGTTCTAAAGAGCGTGTTAAAGTCATTATCTGAAGATTGTGTGAGGAAGTTATCCATTCCCTGGTGATTAACCAGCAATTTCCTATCCATCAAGGCCCAGCACTGTGCTCTATTAGGCTTTATGAAACATGCAGGGTGTGTGTATTCACGGTGGAGAAAGTTGCCTGCTTCTGCATTTGTGGAGAAGAGATTTCATCCCCTCCTTCTCAGGACCATGTTTTGCATGAGCAACGGCCCTTCAGATCCCTATCACTCTTCCCCGCACAAGAGCACAAGCTGTTTTCGTGTGTGTGTTCATGTGGTGAGAACTGTTGTGTTTTGCTCCTTTCTAAGCTCCCTGTGATATTCTGCATCTTTGTAGTCACAGCACAGACAAATTTTCAGAAGCCAGCAGGCAAATTTCTTTTCTCCTGCCTCATCTGTTCTCAGACAGGCTCATAACTGTTGCTGCTGTCTTGCACTTCAGTACTTTCTTTAATCATATCATACTAGTCCCGGAGGATACCTGTTTCAATTGCGGAGCAAGCTATTACATTTCCAGAGCTCACATCTGATAGGAAGGATCATTCGATGCCATTGAATTAGGTCAGAGGTAGGGACAGTGCCACGTAGCGTGTTGGAAGAGTGCAGGACCTGTGTGGAAGGAGGGTGGCAGAGCCATGGATGGCGCTGGGGTGAAGGGAACAAATTTACCTTCCAGGGTTTGTTGCCAGATTCTCAGTAAATAATTTTACTTAAGTGTTCTGGAGTTTAGGTTGTGGTGCAAGAAGAGCCTAACCAGAGGGGCTGGGATGACCTGGCAATCCAAGGCATGTGGAAGGCAGGGAGCCCAGCCGCTCACTCGCAGATCCCAGCAATGACTGGAGCAGAGGGAGCTTCTCTTTTCTGAAATCCAGTTTTGATCTCATCACCTCAGGTCCTCCTTGTTGGCAGATGTTCCTCAGGACATCACACCTCATGTGATCGAAACATCAGCATGGGACATCAGAACCGAGCACACTGGGGGTCAGTGGCAAACCTGGACCACCACATTGGAAAGAGAAGAGAGGGGGTAGGTGAGGGGGACTCTGCCCTTCCAGCTCTCAGACACACATGGGTAAGGTGGGACACTGTGCAGGGACATGCTTGCATACGTCCCATTCACATGTAGAAAGACCCATCTCAGTCTTTTGGTCATGCAGCTGAGGCATCCTTTGGGTGACAACCTGTGCATGCACCACCACATGGATAATGGTTGGCAATTTGTCCTGACTGAAAGTCACACAGCGACATTTTGCTGATATAAAGACGGAAGGCACTGTGTCAATCCAGTGCTCCAAGAGTATAGAAAGAGCAGGATATTCAAAACCTGTGACGTGCTCCACAGTGGTCGTCTGAGAACCCAGGTACCACGCTGGGCCATGGTTGGTTGTGCACAGGTACCGGTGGATTCATACCATCTGCAAACACATGGAATAAGTCAAAACCTTGCCTTGCATCTGTTAGATGCATCATGGGACTAGCAAAACCCAGGACTTTGGAAAGACTTTATCACCAGACAAATGAAGCTCTTTATATACATCTCTTCAGAGAAGTGTATCTTAGGAGCAGAGAGACACTACACATGACTAAGTGAGTAGTAGCCATGTAACGAAGTACACACTGGATTCATATCTAAAAATGTTTGTACTGTAAGATGTGAGAAAAGCTATACAAACAGGGCATCGGTTCTCTCCCAAGCAGGGGGACTGCAGTGGCTTTGAAACCCCACACTGTGCGGCCAAACTGCAGGCTAGTGCAAGAGGACAAGGAGATGAATGGACTGTAAGGGGTTGTCAGAGATGCCTGGTTTTGTGTACAGCTCAAGCCAGAGAGTGTAAAGTTGAGGAAAATGTGTTCATGAAAAATGAAAAAGCATTTGATGCAGGTACTAGAGAGGTGAAAAATTAAGTTATTGGAGAAACAAACCAGGGCATTGCCAGGGATAGACACTGCAGACAGTTGGGAATAGAGTATGTTTGATTGCCAAGGCAGAAGGCGTCTGTGACACACTTCATTTACAAAACGCATATAAAATACAAAAAATGTATGGGAACCCCTGCTGCAGCCAAATAACACTATCGGAACAACCTGCGTAGGCAGAGTGTTCCCACGTTGATTGAAATCAAGCCAGGTCAATGGGTTTAACAGCCTCCTCTTGGGAATGTACCAAGGGAACTCCACATGACTGAAAGCAGGCTGAACCTCCTCCGTTTCCAGTTTCACCGGCACAAAGACGGCCTTGCTGGCAGCATGGCATCTTTCAGCGGAGCCACAGCCATCCTGAGTTGGACTCAAAGAAGAGAGCACTGCTGGGGGAGCTCTCTGCTCCCCTTGGTCCCCTCGGGAGGTCTCTCATCTAATCTCAGGCCAAAATCTGTGCTCTGTTTTCAGCTTGAGAGCTGTCAGAGGCAGCCCCCAGTTCAGGCAAGAGTGGGGCTCCAGGTGAAAGCATTCAGTTGAGCTGTTCCAGCGGAAACCCCAGATCCAGCACCAACAAATGGACATCTGTGGCCTGGGCAGGGGCAGGACCTTGGGCACTTCCAGGAGATCTCGATGTATTCTGTGTTTTAGGTGGGATTACTGAATGTGTGCCATGCTGCCTGACAAGCTTGAGTTCACTACCACCACAGGTTTTTTTCAGAAACATCTGGCACAAGAATGCGGCTTGGGCCACTGCTCTTGGGGTTGTGCTCTCACCCCTTGTAGTGGCCGGTAAGCAGCACCTTCCAGCCCATCTTCCAAGGGACACTAAACTGATGGCACAATAAACATTCTTGAGGCTGTGTTAAATATCAGCTTGACATCTTTTTCTTAAGCAAGAGTAAAAAACAAGAAAATATTTAATGGTTTGCTTCTGCACATAGACACACTTAAGTCTATGGAGCTGGATGGGATTCACCCAAGAATACTCAAGGAGCTGGTGGGAGAGCTCACCAAGCCTCTCTCCATCATTTATCAACAATCCTGGTCAACAGGGGAGGTACGAGATGACTGGAGGGTGGCTAATGTGACGCCCATCTACAAGAAGGGTCGGAAGGAGGATCTGGGGCACTACAGGCCTGCCAGCCTGACCTCGGAACCAGGAAAGATCACAGGGAGGATCATCTTGAGTGAGCTCTCACGGCAAGTGCAGGGCAGCCAAGGGATCAGGGCCAGCCAGCAAGGGTTTAGGAAAGGGAGGTCCTGCTTAACTAATCTGATCTCTTTCTGTGACCGTGTGACCCGTCTTCTGGATGCGGGGAAGGCTGTGGACGTTGTCCATCTGGACTTTGGTAAGGCCTTTGACACCGTCCCCTATAGCATTCTACTGGAGAAGCTGGCGAATCATGGTGTAGACAAGTGTACTTTTCACTGGGTAAAAAACTGTCTGGATGGCCGTGCCTAGAGAGTTGTCGTTAATGGGGTGAAATCTTCTTGGCAACTGGTCACAAGTGGTGTCTCTCAGGGCTCAGTTTTGGAGCCAGTTTTTTTCTTTATCAATGATCTGGATGAGGGGATTGAGCACACCCTCAGTAACTTTGCAGGCGACACCAAACTAGGTGGGATTGTTGATCTGCTGGAGAGTAGGAAGGCTGTACAGAGGGACATGGACAGGCTGGATCGATGGGCCAAGGCCAATTGTGTGAGGTTTAATAAGGCCAAGTGCTGGGTCCTGCATTTCGGTTACAACAACCCCAAGCAGCGCTACAGGCTTGGGGAAGAGTGGCTGGAAAGCTGCCCGGCAGAAAAGGAGCTGGGGGTGCTGGTGGACAGGCAGCTTAACATGAGCCAGCAGTGTGCCCAGGGGGGCAAGAAGGCCAACAGCATCCTGGCTTGTATCAGGTATAGTGTGGCCAGCAGGAGCAGGGAAGGGATGGTGCCTCTGTACTCGGCCCTGGTGAGGCCTCACCTCGAGGGCTGTGCTCAGTTCTGAGCCCCTCTGTACAAGAGGGACATGGAAGTGCTGGAGCGTGTCCAGAGGAGAGCTGCTGAGCTGGTGAGGGCTCTGGAGACCAAGTCATATGAGGAGAGGCTGAGGGAACTGGGCATGTTTAGTTTGGAGAAGAGGAGGCTGAGGGGTGACCTCATTGCCCTCTACAACTACCTGAAAGGAGGGTGGAGAGAGGTGGGCGTTGGCCTCTTCTCCCAAGTAAATAGTGACAGGACCAGAGGAAACGGTCTGAAGTTGTGGCAGGGGAGGTTTAGATTAGATATCAGGAAGAATGACTTTCCTGACAGAGTGGTCAGGCACTGGAACATCCTGCCCAGGGAGGTGGTTGAGTCACCATCCCTAGAGGTATTTAGGAGACTTGGATTTAGGAGATTTAGATTTGGCACTTCAGGGCATGCTCTAGTGGCAGAGATTGTAGGGTTTTTTTGTGTGTGCATGGTTGGACTTGATGATCTCAAAGGTCCTTTCCAACCACGAAGATTCTATGATTCTGTGAAAATAGTGATGCTGAGTATGTCAAGATGAAGATAAATAAAACACTGCAGCTCCTATGATGGGTGGTGGGCTTAGCTTTTCCTCATCAAGGTTCAAGTGCCGTTGGAGAGTGCCGATGTGAGGGACAGAGTCACTCACATCTTGCCTACCTCTCCTTCCTTCTGCACTTGGATCAGCATGGGCTGAGGCAAACAGATGGGTGCTTCAGTCGGTCACTCATCCCAGCATCAATCCTCTCTCTGCTTAGCCAGGCACTGCTTGGCATGGCAGGTGTGCAGCCCGGAGACAGACGTTGATGGATCTATTTGCACTCTAGTCCATGTCTAAAGCCTTTTGTCTCTGCACCCTGAAGAAATGGAGATTGTTTTAATTTGGATGTAAACTTAGATTGTTAGGGAGGAAGGCAGCCTCCAGAACAAGAAGTACGGGGCTGAGCCGAGCCTGAAATGAAACATGGGTGCAGCCCCGTCCATACCCTCTCCCTGAGGAAACTGTCTCTGACTCTGTCTGACAAACTTCAGATAAAGGCAGGACCCACAGATCCAGTGTCTCCTGAAACGGAACTTCTCTTGTGTCTGGGACATCCATCAAGACATGCTCAGGAAAGAAACACGGCTGACCTGTCCCTCTTCCATCTGAGGAGCACAATAGGGAAGAGTGATAAAGGAGCAATGGGAAGCTTTTAGAGAGCTATTTTTAGCATTTCCCAGCCAATTGAAAAGCTTTACAAATTGCAAGTGAGGGTTGTGCCACAAAAGCTTGCTCTGTGTCACTCCTGTCTCACAGGAGAGCACAGGTTGGGAGAGGCAGAAGATGCATTTCAAAGGCCAGCACAGACGCTCTGCCAGCTACCAAGCAGAGATGGCTTCCGTTTACGATGAATCATCACGATACCTTAGCACAGCACCCAAAGGCTGTGTTTTAAATCATCATCTTCTGACACAAGGCACTGCAGTCCCTCCCCTAGAGCTCAGAGTTTCAGCATGGTATCTAAGGATGAAAAGCAAAGGCTTTGTATAAGTCACACGTGGGATCTAGAGCAAAAATGGGAACCAGTTCCAGAAGTCCAGTTCTGAAGGCAAAGCATCTGTCTTAAAGCCATCTTTTCCCTCCATCAGGAAAGTTTCTTACATTGACTTCCTTACGATCATGGAGAAATTGTAGCTTTGACAAGCTGCTAGGGAACAGCAGCCTCCTTTCTTAGAGAGCAAAACTTCCATGTCAGGTCCTCAGATATCTCTCTCTTAGCCAAAGGCTGTTTTTCATCCGTTTTTTGCTTGACTGTTGCACAATGCTTAAGCAAGAGGGTGGGAAGATTCCTGTTTCCGGAGAGAAACCAAGTGAAGTGTCAAGGGGAACATCCCTGCAAGCCTACCACTGAGTGTAAATATGCATGAAACCCCAAGGCTGAGTCCTTTTGTCTGAGACGACATTAATAAAAATTTGCCCTTCAGCTCACAAGCCTGCAAACCAATGAATAATAGCCACATCCTGGTAAACTCCAAAGCATTTCATAATAGAAGCAGAGGAACCTTCTGGGCACTGCATATTTTCATTAAACATGAAGAGAAAAAACTGTTTTTTACTGAGACTAGGAGCATCCTCCTTCCGAGGTGTGTCTGTACCGTCATGGTCTGCGTGCCGAGGAGCGGCAGCCTGGGAGAGCTGCTTCCTCTCGAACCCTGCGGTGAGCTCCATGGCAAAGAGCAACTTCTTCAGTCACAACACAGAAGTCCAAGGGCACTGACTGCCTCCCGGAGCAACGGTGTTATCCTGTATGAGGGCACATGTGCCTACTGGGAGTTCAGGTCTGTTCACAGCTGAGATTTGTGCCTGCAGAACTTACCGACAGAAGGCAGGAGCCTTCCTCTACTTGCAGAAGAATGGAAGAAAATTACAGAGCAGCGTAAAGGAGCCTGGGCTGTGGACTGTGATACCCCCTCTCCATGAGCCAGTTTCTGGTTACAGCTTTGCCCGCTTTGTAAGCACTGGTCTCATTCTCGATGATGGATGTGCTCCATCTGAGATGTGTAACTGGAGGAGGGAGTAAACAAACTTGATGTCGGAGCCAGGGGATGTTCCTTCTTCAGCTGTCTGAAATGCGTAAGGTGGCCTACGGCTGCCAGGGAGCCTCTTGGGCTCCGACACAGCTCCCATAAATCAAGAGGTTTTACAGCAGGTCTCGATGTCCTTGCCTGGGCTCCAGTGGTGGCTTTGCACTTGTGTTCCTGTGCTGGAACAAATTTTCAGCAGTCACCTGGTGGTGTCCTTCTTGGAAGCATCTCAGCAGACAGGGACATGAGGACTGGCTCTTGGGAGGCTTGTGTGACTGACCTCAGGCAACCTTCACCAGACTCCTACGTTAGCTCCCTGCAGGACCCCAGAGTTATGTTNAGAATCACCTCCCTCAACCCGCTGCCCATGCTGCTTTTGTTTAGACAAACACTAGCCCATATGTTTTTTCAGCAATCCACCTCTGGTGTATTACAGCCCGTAACACCAGTACCCCAGGGGAGGGGTAAATGGAGCTGCCCTCCTGGTTTTGCAGCTCCTTGCTTTCCCTGCAGACTGCAGCAGATCCTTTTTCTCTCTGGAGTGTGTGTCCCCAAAAGCGGGTCTGGAGCAAAGCCACCAAAAGCTGTGCTTGGAGCAAAGCTGCCGGCAGGGACCCGCCACAGCGGGGAATTTAGTTCCAGTGCACCCACTTTTAAATAACACCTTTTGTTATTTAATTTATCCTCTTTTTTCTTGATCTTTTAATAAGAAGTGAACAGCTTTGTGAGTCTTTTGCTTCTCTGCTGATGCTTTCAAGATCCTCTCAGCTAACAAGGGTTTGACATTGACCCTGACTGGCTCAACACCCATTCCATTAGGTGGCCCCACTGAGGGCTGCCTGAATTCCTCCTGTGCCAAAGGCTCGAAGGAAACAAACTGAAAACCAGCCACTGCACGGCTCTTTAGTTATTTTTATCAAATCCTTACAGCTAAGGTTTTCAAATACTATTTAACAGGGCAGGAATGATTCCGCCCCCAGCCCATCACCACGGTGGTCAGAGCTGGCCCCAAAGAGGCTTGTAGAGCCAGTGATTGCGCGTGTGTGAGCATGGCCCAGGGAGATGGGGTGAAAGGGTGGAGTGGGACTTGCAGGACACATCTTCTAATCCCCATGTCCCTCGGTGCATGGAGCAACCATGGGCAAATCATGTCTTCTCCAGACACCATTCTGCCCGCTCGCAGGACGGGCTGCACGGCTCCGTGGGGATGCTGGGGAGACAGTGTACTGCTGATGGGAGCTGCTGGGGGCTTCATGCCTGTGTCACACCAAGGGATAACAAGTGTTGGTGCTTTCCTGCTCCTGAGAAACTGTGTGGCCTCCATTGCTGCGAGCCACATTTGTTTCCCCAAATCTTACTTCACCTGTGCTCATTTTCAGATATTGCGGCACATCTAGAAGACCCTGAGCTCTTTGGCACAGGTTCAACATCTGTCTCATCTGAAAAAAAGTTACACCTTAGGTGCTATTTTAATAAAGAAAAAGACCGACTATTTCTATGGACTTACAGTGTATAACTGAAAACTCTTGAACACTTGAAGCTGCAGGCCAGCACACCTACTGATTTCAATTTTTTTATGGCAGAATTCACACCAGCCTTTTGTTTTTACTAAATTATCCTGGGTTCCTCTGTGGGGTTTGGCTGTTAACGCATTCTCCCTCCTGCAGAAATTAAACATTAGCATTTCTCCATCCAGCGAACCTCAAAGAAACAAAGACATAAAATACAGACGCCTCCACATATATTAAGCTAGTGTTGAGAAAGAATGAAGTGCGAGTGTTAGAAGAGGACAGGGGTTCATGAGTAGTCTCCAGAGTCAGAAATCCTGTTAAATCCAGTTTATCCAGCAAATACACTTAAGCATCGCATCTGACCCAGAGCTTGACTGTGCTGAAAACGTCTGGCTCTTGAGCACGCAGAAGAGAGCAGCCTGCTCTGCAGCCGTGAGGGCTGAAGAACTGCTTAGACATAGAAATGGTCCGTGCATGAGGCGAGCTCAAGCAGCTTGATGTCAGATTGGAGGAAAAAAATTCTTTCCCATGCTTTCTGTTGTCTCAGTTGAGGCATCTGGTAGCACTTCAGACTGGGGCTGTAGTACTGCTGCTTGGAAGTTTGGGGCTTTTTTTTAGAGAGGAGGGAAGCTGTCCCCTTTAGGGACAGGAAATGACTCTTGGGGAGCCACATTGTTGTGGCAAGGGACACTCCCCCCTCTGACTCCTGTCTCACATGTCTCCATGCTGGCCCCAGGCCTTTCCCAGGGAGCTGCCTGCCTGTGAGCACGTCGGGATCGGCAGGCGCTGTCGGGGCAAAGGGGCTCAGACAGGGCTCGGGTCAGGGCGTCGCGCTGGCCGTGGGCTGCTCTGGCTGCTTGTGGCCTGGGGCTGGGCTGGACCCTGTCCTGGACCTGTGCTGTGCCAGGGAGGCTGGGGTTCATCAGCTGGCTTGTCTGAGGTCCTGCTCTTCTTAGCTGATGCCCTGTGGGGAAATAAGTGAGAAGAGGTAATAAATAACTNCCTGTCCCCACAGCAGAGGGGCTCCAGCCCCCCCAGCATCTCCGGGGCCTCCTCTGGCCCCGCTCCAACAGCTCCGTCTCCTTCTGCTGTGGGTGCCCCAGCGCTGGGGGCAGCACTGCAGGGGGGGCTCACCCAGCGGAGCAGAGGGGCAGAATCCCCCCCTCGCCCCCCTGCCCACACTGTGGGGATGCAGCCCAGGCTGCGGGGGCGTTTCTGGGCTGCCAGCGCACATTGCTGGGACAAATTGAACTTCTCATCCACTAACACCCCCAAGTCCTTCTCCTCTGGACTGCTCTCCATCCGTTCTCTGCCCAGCCTGGATTTGTGCTTGAGATTGACACCGACCCATGTGCAGGACCTTACACTTGGCCTGGTTGAACTTCATGAGGTTCACACAGGCAATGTGGGAGAAACAAGAAGTAAATAAGCGAGTAAAGGTCCTTCCCTGAAACTATCTATGGGGGTGGAAGAGAGAAAGGTTAACAAACATCCCTGAGGCTCAGTCACTCTCTTCTGCTGCTCCTCTCCCGCAGCAGTAGTTCCCTGCGGAGGCAGCTCTGCCCGCAGCAGGGCTGGGCGAGGGCGGCGGTGGGCACGTGGGAAGGACTGACAGCCACGGCGCAGTCAGAAAGCATGAGGCAGCCCTGGCCAGCCTGCGTCAGGAGAAAGTGGAAAACTACAGAACCATCTGAAGAGCTTTCTATAGCCCCAAGGAGGCCAACTAGGCAATCTTTAAAGCCGTGTTACTATAGCAGCCCTGATGGTAATTTACCAGTACATCTCCTTTTCTCTTCTTCATGCCCCTTTCCCAACAAAAAAATGAGATTAGTCTCATCTTCCCCAATTACCCTGCCATGTTCCCTTCGCAGCCTTTTGCAGGAAAGCCCCACAACATCCCTGCGCAGCCGAGGGCCCCATATTGTTCGCCCCCGCTGCAGGGAGGGAAACAGCCTGTGCCAGAAGCATGCTATGGGGATGAGCAGAGTGTCACAGGAGAAGACACGTGGCCCTTCCACGGCGGGCTCCCACGGCACGGTGCCTTTGCTGTGCTAGCCACAGTTTTGGCAGGAGCTTTTTGGATGAGCAGGAGAGAAGTTTTACTAGAGGTGTGGGCAGGAAACACTCCTCTGCCTCAAACCCCGCAAATCTATTGGGATTAGGAGTAAAGCCATAGACCAGTGCCAGGTTTCCACTCTCTATTTTTGCTAGTGATAATCAGTTTTAAATTAACTGATTATATGTTCTTACCTGGAGAGAAAAATAAGGTTTGGAGTCTGATCCCACATGGGGAGGCTCAGAGAATATTCAGTGCCTATTAGAAAGCAGGTGCGGAGCGCCCGGTTCCACGTTGCTGCCCCATTGCTGCCCGCACTGCAGGGACACCCCACGCCAGCATCCTGCCTGCCCGGTGCCCATGGATCAAGGTCCTGTGGGACCCCCAGTGAGGGCAGCGATGCTGCAGCCCCCTCATCTGCCTGCCCATGCCGGGAGCTGGGCTCTTCATTGTGGCACACCATTGTAACTTTTGCAACTGGATTTTTTTTCTGTACTGATGGAGCTACGAGCTGGGATCAGAAGCCCATGGTAAATCATGCAGGATGGTCTGTGCAGGAGATGTGGTGCAGGCCAGCCTGCCCCAGGCTAGTCCCACCACCCCACCATCCTCCTTCCTCACCTACAGTCCCAGCATGGACCTGGAGACCGCCCAGAGTCAACCCTTCACTTTCTGCTTCTCTCCAGTCCCTTCCTGTGTCATGGAGGTCTCTGGAGCCTCCCAGAGATCTCCCCAGTATAACTGGTATTCAACATGCTCTTTTTTCCTCAATACTTTTCCTTAATCCTGCACCCGAAGGGGAGACAGGCGTCCTCCCTTCTCTGTCGATGGTGCCTAAAGAAGAAAGGCTGCTCCCACTGTGCTTCCTGCACAAATCAACATAATTATCTGTTCCAGTGGCAGCTAATTAGCTTAAAGCTTTCATGGCCAGTGCCTCCTTCCCTCCCTGTGGGAGAGGCAGCTTGAGTCAGGACTCTCCTTAGCTGAGGAGCTTTGACAGCAGTGGAGGAACAGGAGGAAAAACCTTTGGGGACCAAAAGAGCATTGCTGGTGTTGCTGAGGCTGCTGAACACAGAGCCGTTAGTCACAGGCAGGGCTCTCAGTGTGCTGGAGAGCCCTGCTGCTGAGCATGGAGATTCAAGAGGGATATCAGGAAGAATTTTTTTACTGTGAGAGTGACAGAGCACTGGAACAGGCTGCCCAGAGAGGTTGTGGAGTCTCCTTCACTGGAGACATTCAAAACCCGCCTGGAGGCGTTCCTGGGTGATGTGCTCTAGGTGACCCTGCTCTGGCAGGGGGTTGGACTAGATGATCTTTCGAGGTCCCTTCCAACCCTGTGATTCTATGATTCTATGATTCTATGGCTGGACACCGATGAAAGGGGATTGTGGGGGCTCCATGCTGCAGGTACCTCCTTGCTCCCAACCCTGCGTCCTGCAGCACTACAGGCCCATGCTCAGTATCCCAGGCTTCTTGCCAGGCTCAGTATTGCAAGCGCTTTCCCCATGCTGCAGGTTTGCATTGCTGTACAGTACTGCTGGCAAATTAAATCCCCATGATGGAGGAAGACACCAGCAGATGCTGCTCACGATGACATCTCTAGGTGCATGGGCATCTGGCTGCTTGCCCATGCTGGTTGTCCCCAGACGAGTTCTTCTGGGGGAGGACAGCCCATTCCCATCAGCAAACTGCTCCTGGCACTTGTTCTCCCTGCACCCACCCTGCATCACCCCAGCATGAGCCAGGAACTGAGCAAGGTCCCTGTTGTCTGCAGTGCCACCTCTGATCACCAGCGGAGTCCATTGTGAGGCTTCTGGGTCCCGCCTGCTGTTGCGGTCCCCTTTCAGTGCAGCACCTCGCCTACCGAGCGAGAGCAAATGAACTCACTGGCCCCAGAAACAAAAGCGCTTTGGTGGGCACTGCTCTTCCAATGCCAGATGGGACTGCTCGGAGTATGCTGCGCTTGCTGCAAAGGTTGACATCTTTGTTTTGTTGCATGAGCTGTGAAGCCATTTCAGAGCTACGGCACTAATCCATCAGCTGGAGCTCGCCTGGTGCGAGTGTGATGCTTGCACTGGTGCAAGCAGGTTTCTGGGTTGCTAGGAGTGACTCACGCGTGTGTATGGACCATGTCTGTGGAGAGGCACTAATGCGATTTTCTCAAACTATGATTGGTTTCTCAATTTCTAAAAAAGCCGTCTGGCAGGCTGGGCCCCCTTCCAAGCTTTCCTGGAAATATGAAGATGTTAAGAAGGTGCTGTTGTCAGAGGAGCTGAGTCAAGATCCAGCCCATGGCTCAGTCCAGCGTTGGCTGGTGCTGCCGGGACAGGACTGCGACTTTCCACAATGAAGTCAAAACCACAGTGCCAGATTGCTTGCACATGTGGGGCTGAGGAACTCATGGCTGAATTCCAGCTTGGCTGGTTCTTCCTACACACCCCAGCTTATTTTCAATCCAGCACCAAGTTTATCCTTTGCTTCTGGTCCTGAGCTGTTGTGTAATGTTACATGCTGCCATACTCCTCACATGTTCACAGGTGTATTTTGGGACTGAGCAAGGTGATTTCTGCACTCAGAAGAATGGGAAGTGCTTGGGCACTTTTGATTTAAAAGACGTCTTGTCACTTAGGGACGAAGGCAGGAGATGGGGTGAAGCTCACAGAAGGTGAGTTAGGAAAGAAGGATGCAAAGACTTCCAAGTGATAGCTTCATGCCATGTCTGTTCCCCGGCTACTTGGCAGATTATTCATTGCCTTTATTAACTCTGGGTTAAATTGCCCTTCTTTTCCTTTAATTTTTCAAGAGGTTTATTGTTTCTTTTTCTCTGGTTTATCTTTGAAAGGACTCCTTGTAAAAGTAAAACTTTAGGGAGATGCTAGCCTGACAGCCTGCAGAAGGAGAGCATCCATTTGTTCCCAGCACAGGCACTGGGCAGTGCTAGAGTAAAAGGTCCCCATTACACTTAAACACAGAGCCCGGGCAGTGCGCCACACTCTGCCTTCGCCCTGAGCTCCCTGGCAGGGCACAGCCAGTGCTTTCTGAGAATTTGGCTGGGAACACTTGCCATTAGGAAATGGCCCAAAATCACCATATCAGCTCCAGACCAGCCAGCCAGTGGCCACTCACCAGGAGGTCACAAAGCTTTTCCCTGTGTGACCCGCTGTCCCCATGGGGGACTTCACATGATGGCCCTGTCCCCTGCATGGCTCCCTCCGGCTGCTCAGCATCCTCTGCCCCTCGTTTTGTCCATTTCAATTAGGTCTTGATGGATATTTGGGAAGCACCAGGTGGGCTCTCAGGGATGCTTGGCAGGGCAGTGCTCAGGGTGCTCTCCCAGCAAGGCCGCCCCAAAGCAGCATCACCAGCCCGGCGAGGGCTGTGCTGGAAGGACATGGGTGTGTTTGTTCCGTGCACGCTGGATTATGGGTGCTGCGGCCGCTCCAGGCCTGTGTCTGCCTGACCCGAGCGGAGGCTCCTGCAGCAGCAGGAGTGCACTGCTCACACTGCTCCGACTGCTCCCACTGCTCACACTGCTCACACTGCTCCCACTGCTCACACTGCTCACACTGCTCACACTGCTCACTGCTCACAATGCTCACACTGCTCACACTGCTC
>VXBO01010649.1:362397-459859 GCA_013400135.1 Rhinoptilus africanus | reverse complement strand
GGCTCTGGGGGGGTGTGGGGGTCCCTCACGGCCCCGCTGGAGCAGCCTGGGCTGATGTGTGCAGCCAGCTTCGTGTCTGGGGCGACTGGGCCGTGCTGTGGGCGACGCCGCGAGCTGCGCCGCAAGCAACGGTGTGAAGAGTGCTGCGAGCCACGCTGCGAGCCACGCTGCGAGCCACGGCGCTAGCCACGGCGTGAGCCACGCTGCGAGCCACGCTGCGAGCCACAGTATGAGCCATGCTGCGAGCCACGCTGCGAGCCACGGCGCAAGCCATGCCACGAGCCACAGCGTGAGCCATGCCGTGAGCCACGCTGTGAGCCACGGCGTGAGCCACGCTGCAAGCCACGGGGCAAGCCATGCTGCGAGCCACAGTGTGAGCCACGCCGCGAGCTCCCGGTACCGCTCCCACCCCAGCACAGGGCGCTTGCCCCTGCTGCCGGCCCAGCCTGGCCGGAGGCTGGAGCAGGGAGGCCAGAAGGGCTGGTGGCGCCCGAGGGGAGGGCAGGACGGTACCTGGGCCACGGCCACCTGCGTCTGCTGCTGCTGCTGGAGGAGCTGCTGCTGGAGCAGCTGGAGGCAGTGCTGGGAGGCCAGCGGGGTGATGGAGGCGGAGGAGCAGGGGCTGCTTGGGCTGAGCAGCTGCTGGGAGCCGGCCGGGCGGAGGGAGCAGTTCTCGCTGTCCTGGGCATAAAGAAACGGGCAGGGTGAGCAGACCAAGCAGCTCAGGCTGGGATTCAGATCATGTTTCCCTATGGCATTGACACCGGCGTTGCAGAGCGACCCTGGCACCCCGGGACTGTTGAGGGGGGCAGCCCTGGGCTCGGTGTCAGGCTCTGCGGGTCTGTGTGATCCCCAGGAGAGCGTGTTTCGGAGTGGCTCCCGCTCCCCGAGAGCTGGCAGGGCTGCATTGTCGGTGTCTGGCTGCAGCTCCAAACACGGAGGGCAGATCCCTGGGCAGGAGGCACTGGGGAGTGACCTAAATACCCCACCACCTTCCCCGTGTTTCTGCTGGGCGGTTTCTTATTGCCTGAAGCATTTCCCAGTGGCAGCAGCACCCCGTGTCGGGGCCATCAGCATATTAAAAGGCTGCAGGGGTCCCGGCCCTCGGAGATGCCCAGCGCGAGGAGGGCAGTGCACGCACCGACCGACTTCAGCAGCCCCTGGCCCAGCGACAAGCCCCCGCACCCCGGCACGGCGCTGGGCCCGGGCTCTGCTGAGGCAGCCCAGGGCGAGTGGGCTCGCAGCCACCTCACGTGCCCTGGTGACCATGCAGTGGCCCCACGCGTGGCTCTCCTGGCCCTCTGTAGCCCCAGGGCTCTCGACATGCAGCACGTCGCCGGGCAGTGTGTCCCCCTGGCACGCAGCCTCTCACCCTGGCAGTGGGGGTGTTTTGGGACCGTTCCCTCAGCTACTGCCTTTCCTGCCCCCTGCCCTCCCTTGGGCAGCTCCGGCTCCCGAAGGAACACACAGGGAAGCCCTGCCTTTCCAGCCACGGAAACGCGTCTCATTGAGCCCATTTCGCCGCAGCTGTTTTCAGCCAGGCCCTGCAAGCGGTACAATTGTGCGAGATGAAGCGATGTCATTCCGGCTGCCGGGAAGCGCGCACAGAGGGGCTCTGCAGAGCCGCTATTCATTACGGTGAAACCACGGCTCACACCGAGCGCATCCCGGGTGCCTGCGCTGCCGAGGCTGGGCCCACGAGTGACTGCTGTGTGATGGCACAGAAATCCACCCCGTGGATGGTGGGGAAACGATTGCCTCACCAGACGCATCCTCTTAGTTTCCATTATGTGGATGCTGCTGCGGGGATGGGGGGGGGGTTCCTGCCCCTCTTCTCCCTTCTAGCGCTGGGTGGTGACTCCAGCAGAGCCCCTCTGAGCTCTGCCCTGGGCTCTCCCGGGCTGTGTTTGATGGCCGTGTGCCTTGTCCTCACTCCCAGCTCTCGCCTCTCCCCCGGCCCCAGCACGGGGACACAGCTCAGCTGTGGGTAAACTGGGAGCCGAACACTGTCCTGCCCGGGGGCTGTGAGAGCGGGGAGCCAGGATGGGGGTCTGCAATGGGGTCTCCATGAAAGCCCCTCCAAATCAAGCTGTGATACAGTGACCGTGAGCAGAGGGACCCCAGCGGTGGCAGAGCGCACGGGCCGTCCCCCAGTGCCCCCCGTTACCTGGCAGTTCTTATCCTTTGCGGCTTGCCCAGGTTTCAGCACGCCGAGGTCCCCCCTGGCAGCGGGTAACTCCCCGGGTCCCCTCTCGGACATACAGATGCCGTCAGAATCGATGCCAACCTCGTCCGCATCCGTCATCTTGGAGCCCTTTATCTGGTGAACTTCAAACGAGACGGATAAATAAACTCAAGCCCCCCCTGCTGCAGGATGGCAGGAAGGAGCCGGGGCCCCGAGCAGGGCTGGCAGCCAAGGTGGCAGCTTAGGGACGGGGCCAGGACTTGCTTTGAGGCTCGGTGTGCTGCGGAGGGCAGGAGGAAGGGGCTGGAGACCTTCCTGCTGGAGAAGGGGGCTCAGCCTCCGCCTTCCTGGTGCCCAGGACGGGTGGGCAGAGAGGGTGGATTCCCTGTCCCCCCCATCCAAAGGGTCCCGAGGCTCTCGCTGTCACTAGAGCTGGCCCACAAAGGACGTGCCACTTTGTGGTCTCCTGGCCCCCCCAGAGCATCCCTGCTGTGGCGGCCGAGAGGGGTCTGCCACGGGGGACCCGCGCGTCACCTTCCAGCGGCTGCTCCTCGGCCGACTTGTCGCTGGCGCCGTCCGCCTGCCCGTCGGCGTTCTGCAGGGCGTGCTGCAGGCTCAGCTTGTGGCACACCTCGAAGGCCTGTCCCACCGTCCGCACCACCCGCATCGCCTGGCTCTGCGGAGCAAACCCATGCTGCTCAGCACCCCGCCGGCCACCCCCCATGGCACAACTGGGAGCCTTCCCAGTTTCCTGCCCCGGGGCTGCCCCACGCCGCTGTCTCTCCTCCCACGCTGCGGGGCTCCACTCTGGGACCCGATGCACAGCATTCCCCTGCTTGGAGACGGATGCTCTCATCTCCGCGTGGGCTGAGGCAGTCGGGCTGGGCAGGAGGGGACAGGCGCCAGGCGTGTTTTTTCGGGGACACCCAGCGCTGGCACTGCCTGGGTCTCTCCCCAGGGATCTGCACCCTCCGACCCAGCAGTTACTTTGGGACGGGGAGGTGCGAGGTCCCTCGGAGACCTCTCACCCGGGGATGACCCGGCCGTAGCCCCCGCAGCATCCTACCTTCTTCTTCGATTTGAAGACGTTGCACCTGAAGGAGTTGTTAGCACCGTCCCTTGCGATGTAACTAAATATTTTCAGGTCTTGAGAGTCATGAGACACGTAGAAGATTCTAGGTGGGAGAGAGACAAAGGGAATTAACCACCCAGGGGAGTCTCTGCCCCCCGGACAACCTCGGAGGCTCCTGTGTGTCCCCAGGACGGGCTGGGTCACAGCACCCGGGGTTGGGGGAACAAGGGGGTGCTGGTGCACAGCCCCTGCTGTGACTTTCAAGGCAGGAGGTGATGGATTTAAAGAGTACTTCTGGCTTGATGGAAAACCTTCTGGTTTCTGAAGTAGGCAAAAGCTTTTTAAAGATGCTGTGGGAAAACTAAAAAAAAAATCTATAGTACTGGAAAGCGTGCGTCTATTTTTAGCCCTAGCAATTAATCCTGGTCCCTGCTGCAGCGTGGCACAACTGCCTGTGCAGCCGCTGTCCTGCCCTCCGTGCAGCCCCCCCGGGACCGTCCCGGCAGGTGGCACAGCACAAAAGCCACCGTCCCCTGGGTGCCTCTCCCAGGGATGCTGAGGGTCCAGAACTGCTCCCTCTCCTGTTCGGGCTCACTCCTTCTCCTCCTCCTGCTGCAAAACCATTTTTAAAGACCTTTTTTATATATCTCATTTAACTGGGTAAAAGTGTGACAAGCGAGTTCAGCTCTGAATAGAGAGGAAACTAAAGGGATTCCTGAGATGTTTTTTCTTTTACTGATTGGAATTTTTTTGCGTTGAACTTGCAAGTGGAGCAATTATAGCCCATGCACCACAACTTGTATAATCCGTAAAAAAAACCAACCCAGAAGTGAGAGGCAGGCATGGACAATGCGTCAGTGCGTCCTCCGAGGGCTCTGACCCAGAAACGCGGCGTTGGTGATCCCGGCCCTGGGGCTGCGTGGGCTTCGTGCTTGCGGTACGATTATTCACTGGGCAGATCTAACAGCCCAGTGCAACCCGTCCTCTTAACTGTGTCCACAGGGTACGCACCATCGCTGGGGCTGCCTTCAAGGAAGCCATCCCTGGCAGCTCCTGAGGCATCTGTGTGGGGTTTGTGGTCTCAAAAATACTTTGAGATCCCATGGCAGGTGCCATGGAAAGCCAATGCTACCTTACCGCGTCCTGTACAGGTTAATTCCCTGTAAGCACTTACACCTGAGAGTAAGGTGCTTCTTCAGAAGCACATGGTGAGCCGTGCTCTGAAGGAAAACCATGGGAAGCCTGTCTTCAAAGTCGGGATCAGAGAGTAATTCAGGTTGAAGGCATCTCTAGGGGTCATCTAGTCTAACCCCTGTTCAAGGCAGAGCCAGCTTCAAAGCTAGATCAGTCCGTCTCACTCTCAAAAATGTATGAAAAGGATTCCCCATCAGTGGTAAATTTTGCAACCTCATTAACTTTTCATGGTCCTTTGGAAGCCCAGCCTCGGTGGAGGTAACTCAGCAAGCGGGAGGACGGACACGCATCGCCCAGGGCTGATTAAGGGCTCTGGACGGAGCCGGGGCAGATCCCCTGCCGCGTACCTGTACACAGGGTCGTGCATCACCACCATCTTACTCTCGTCCCAGGTCCACTCCTTTCTCTGT
This sequence comes from Rhinoptilus africanus, assembly GCA_013400135.1. NCBI lineage: Eukaryota > Metazoa > Chordata > Aves > Charadriiformes > Glareolidae > Rhinoptilus > Rhinoptilus africanus. The sequence goes on along the minus strand of VXBO01010649.1, from coordinate 454,998 downwards.
AAGGGGGCACAAACAAAATTACAGTGAGCCAAGGCAAAACGAAACTCCACTGGGCTGAGGGGCAGGAACTTCGGAGAATGGCGCATTCCTCCCAAGCCAAATCCCGGCTACAGTTTGACTATATGAGCAATGGCTGTTTTGTCGGTATCTTGGATAAAAATAGATTTCTTTGATCATTTATCATATCTGGTCATCTGATCACGGCCTCCGGGGATGAAAATGATCCCTAAGATTAATTTATGGCATCAAATATGCAGAAGAGTAACACGCTTTGGGGAACAAGACGTGGAGCTGGGGCTTAGGAGATGCGGATCCGGCTGCTGGCTCCGTGGGGAGCACAGTCTGGGCGAGGAGCTGAGGGGCTCAGCCTGAGCAGCGCGGAAAAAGCCTACCGCTATTAACAAGAAAAAGAAACTGTATTTCCTGAAAGCTTGACATTTTTTTTATAGGGGAAAAAATTTTCCTCTTCCCACAGTGTAATTTTTGCACTTTTTTTCAGCAAGGTTTTGTTATCAGTTTGCTTGACCAAAAAAAAAAAAAAAAAAAAAGTGAAAAATCAAGTCTCGTGAAAATTCTTTTAAGAAAAGGCCGGGTTTGTCCAGCAGCGTGACTGCCCTGAGCAGCAGCAACACCCGGACATGGCCAAGGCCAACATCCCGGCTGCCCTGGCCCCCGGCGGGCTGGAGAAGTCTCACCTTCTGCTTCTTGCGCAGAATCACCTTCACCCCGTCCACGGACACAACGATGCTCACCTTCTTCTTCTTAATGTTCTTGGCTTTGAATTCATACTGATGGGAAGAAAAACCTGGGTTAGAAGAGAGGCGGGACTGGGGGGTTACTGCGACGGTGTTTTACGTGAAAATCTCGGTTTTGTGTTTAATCCCAGCTGCTGAGGGAAGTGGGAATTTGTTTTATCCTGATAAGAAAATCCATGTTGGGAAGGATCCACTGCCGCAGCTGGGATGCCAGGCGGGATCCTGGCTTTGTCAGGAGCATCCCTTGTGAGAGGACAAGCGGAGCTCAATCCTCGGGACTAATCCAGAGACCTTTAATTCAGTTCTGGGAAGAACTTTTCCCAATGTGTTGGCCATGCCTGTTCCAGCAGGATTCTGTACCAGAGTCTGGACAGGGAGATGGCTCTTGCAGCAAACACCAAGCAGGGATTTATGGCATCTCCGGTGCCCTTGTATGTCAGCGCTGCAGCGCACGGGGAATATAAAATCACTCATGAATTGCAGGGAGGGCCAGATGGGTGGCAATAATGCAATTATACCTCAGTCATTTACATAATCACATTAACCTCAGTGGGCTCGGTATCTCTGGAGAAAAACCCAGCTCCTCACCTGCAGGTGTCTGCAGACTGAACTCGCCTCCATTTGTGTTAAAATTCAAACTGCTGCTTTTAAAGGTTGCCTCTGCTGACAGCTAGAAGGGTGGCAGGGCCCCTCCACTCTGCAGACCTGCATTTACAGCCCTGATCCTCACTGGCCCTGTTTTAGCCACTATTTTCAGCTTCCAAATACAGCATTTTGATCCCCCGTATTTTCCCCACTCCCTGCCTGAACCCCACCTTCCCTGGGCCAGATCCTCACTTTATCTAAACCAGCACATCCCTCACCGGCAGGGCAGCTACAGCGCCAGCCGCCGTGTATCTATGAAAAAGGAAATCCCTTGGATTAATTCGACGCACAGTTCCCATAGCTGGAAAGCAGAGGTTACAGATCCCCTGTTTTAATCGTCTAACAGTGTCAACTGTGCTGTAACGGAGCTGGGACGTGGCGAAGGGGACGCCGTGGGGACACGGCTGCCGGCTGGCTCTGCAGGTTGCAAGCTTTCCCTGCTGAGGTGCCAGGGTGATGCAGCCCCTCTGCGGCGTCCCGGCCCCCCCAGGACAGCCAGACACCTCGCTGGTGAGCACGGTGGCACCGAGCCTTCCCGGGGAACGCTGCGCCGGCCCGGCAGGCTCCGGGGGACTGGAGGTGCCTCCGCTCCATCGCTGCCTCCTGGGATGCCTCTGCCGCATCTCTCTGGAGAATCAACACAGCCCACCTCATCCGTCGACACGGAGGAGGAGGCGATGTCAAGCGGCGGAGTGCAGCCTGAAGCCTACCAATGCCGTGTAATTAGACATCTAATTAGAAATCTTATCTCTTTAGATAGTCAGCGGAGCTGCAGGTAGCGACTGAGGTGTTAAGGGAGTCCAGGCACCTCTTTCAGGAGCCTGAAGGTGAAGGACGCTGTGTGTGGCACCCAAGCACTGCAGAGAAGATACGCATCTCCCAGCTCCTCAGCACCCATTGTAAGCCACACCAGCCTTACAGGCAGAAAATTGGGTGGCTTTCATGTTTATCAGGCTTTTGATGCTGCTCATTGAATTCTTAGCAGTCTGCAAGGTTCATGGTATCAGACAGACCCTGGATTAAACCATAGCCTTTTGATCTCCCCATGAATTATTACTCTAAGACAAGCTCTTTAAAAATCTATCTATAGCACCATTGCGTGTGAAGCCGGAGCTAAATTTGCGATACGCGGTTTTTTATTTATAGACAGGAGCAAAATGATGGGTGAGGTGGGGAGCACATCCTTCAGACCCCTGCGGGCCAGGGGTGACCCGCGGGACCCCTCCGTGGGGATGAGGACAGCCGAGAGGGCATCTTCCCCCGTGCGCTCCGGCAGCCCCGGGGTGCCCGGCACCCCCAGCCCACCCCCAGCCCACCCTCGCCGGGTGCTCCTGGCTCTGCCGGGCTGGAGCTTCCCCCTCCCCTGCGCTCCGCACCGCCAAACTGTTTCTCCTTGTCTGCTCGCATGAATGTCAATAAAACTGGGATAGATTGTTCTGCCCGCTAAAGAGCTATTTATCTTTCTTTATACACAAATGGCTGGGAAAATACTAGCTGAGCTTTCCAAGAAAAAGAGAGCAATACAGTGTATTTTCCCCTTGTAGCAACAGGGGTGCAATTACATTCAAACAAGGCTCTTTACTCAAAGGCTTTAAGCGAAGTCCAAGCCTGGATTTTGCAGAGATGCTCTTTCTTTCTCTCTTGGACAGAAAGGAACAATCGGGAGCCGCGGCAGCGCATCTCCGGGTGCTGCCAGGAGGGATGGCGAGGCTCCGTAAGCCCAGGGGACCCCAGCCAGCAGCCACACGGCGTCACCCCAGCCTGGCCTGGCGACAGGTACGGGGCTGGAGCTCCGAGCAGAGCCATTCAGCCGGCGTCGGCTGCCTGGCACCCCCTGCCCTTGCCCTGGCCGTGGGCTGGTGTGAGCCGCGCTGCTGCAGCCGGGGCCGGAGGGGCTGGAGAGACACATGGGGTGAGCAGGAGCGGAGCTCAGAGCTTCTCCCCTGCCCCCCATTCCCCACACGCGGCGTCTGAAGCAGTTTTGACCCTTGCAATCTGCAGGCAGCACCCTCAGGCTCTGCTCAGGACGCGTCCCTTTGCCACAGCACCGTCAGCTGGGAAGGAGGACGGTGAGTTTGCCGGTCCCGCTGGCTCTGTGCAGCCCGTGGCCGCCGCTGCTCACCCTTTGCTGCTGCACCCTCCGCAGAGCACCCGCAGACGGACAACATACGCTCCCCGCCAGCTCCCGGCCATGGGCAGAATTAGCTCGGCCTGAAAACAGTTAAAACCCACTGGGCCCCAAGATCCTTTCCAAAGGGTGAAAGCCCTCCGGCAGCAGGAGCCGCAGGATGGCCAGGCCCCAGGCAGCAGCTCACATGCGGAGCCGTAACGCCAGCTCCCAAGAGCGGGGCCGGGCGAAGCCGCACCGGCTTGGGTTGGACTCTCTCTCCATCTCTACACGTAAGAGGCAGATGGGATACAGCTTCAGTCATTTAATTGCTTCCTATCAAGCAGGAATCGGTATTTCAATTAACTGTGATTTATATAAGGACAAAAAAGCACATGAAAAAATGCATTCCAAGACAGCAGACTTTATCTCCTATAAAAATGTTCATGCATACACCAACGCGCATGCGAGCCCGAGCTCCTGGCTAACCTGGCACTGCCGTCAGGGAGCAGTCGAGTCACTGATTTTATTTTTTTTTCTTACTCTTGAATTGATGTGATTTTTTTTTTTCCTCCAAATTTGTCAGGGCTACCGACAAATCCAAACCCACACAGCAACGTTCATCTCTGCTGCCTCCTGAGATTCAATCGTTATTCTCTTGCTGCTTGTGCTACCCTACGGGGGAAAGCTTTCCTGGTGGTAAGGGATCTGGAGTTGCCCTTACACGTGGCGATTCAGCAGGCAAGCCTGGCAGCTTTCTTAGCTACGGAGACATTTTATAAAAAAATGCAGGTCAAAAAAGGGCAATGCTTCTCATTTAATTTAGCAGCTTCATTAATTCTATTTCTGATGTGTTTGACCTGGAATACTTTCCATTTTGGCTTTTAAATTCCCGTGTTTGAGTCCTTGCCTTTCATGCGGTCCCACACACTGTTGGCATGTAATATTAACTTACCCAGGAGCTAGAGACTGTATGACGAGAGATGTTAATGGCGCCGTGCAATGCATATTTCATCCGATAATTCCACCCAAGCAGATATAAATTACACATGCAGTTACCAGCTTCCATCTGCTGATGAAAGAGATGGGCTAATGCACATTTGAAATCATACGCCGTTTCCAGCACTAGGAACAACTTGCATGAATAGAGTTATTCAAGGAAGCAATTCTTAATGTGATTAATTACTGAAGGTATCAGGGCCCTCATTATGCAAATGAAAAGTGTCATAAAATAGAGAGTTTGCAAGTCTTAGACGCAGTCTCTCTTTCCAAAAAATGCATCTTCCTCATTACCAAAGGGCCAGTCTCGAGGGAGCCGGTGGAGCCAGAGGATGCTCCCCACCATGGTTCAAAGGGCGTTTGCTGCTGCGCGGCCCGAGCTGTATTGAGGGAAATAAAGGCAGAGGCTCTCCAGGGGCTAAAACAGGAGCACATCGGTGCTCCCAGTCGCTGCTGGGTAAGGGCTGTGTTTGCGTGCCCAAAGGAGGATGCCGTAGGCTTGGAGATGGATGGCTCTTCCTGCAGCTGTAAATTCTCCATCCAGCCCTTCGCCCCCTGTCCTGCCCGGCCCGGCCGGCTGCAGGACGTGTGTGTCCATGAACCACCCTGCACCAACAGCGGCCCCGGCCCCTTCCCAAGCCCTCCCCACCAGGCGGACACAGGGAACGTGGCAATGAGGTGGAAATCTCGGCTCTGCCCCCGACGGACTGGCTCCGGGCAGCGTCACCCCGGCAGGACCCACGGCTGCCAGGCTGGCACGCGGCCGCATCCCAGCGCGGGGGAGGCATCCCTCCCTCCCGCTGCAGCGTGCAGCCCCCTGTGCTAAATAACCACCATTTTAGGCATTAAAGCCATGACGAATCCAAGTATTTTGAGTTCAGGCATGTTATTAATTTCAAACCAAACTGACCTGCACAGCATGAGGACACGGCGTTACTGTTTGAATTACTGATGCTTGAAGTGCTGCTGCTTGGAACTGATGCTAGAGAAAACTCCCCCAGTTCTTCTCCCAGCGAGGGCAGTTTAGCCGCGCGCTGTGTGCCGCCGCCGAGCTGACAAACGAGCAGTGTCAGTTCCCATACCCTTTGGACCGCAGGCTGCGGTCCAGCCTCCAATCCCCCCTGCCCCGAGACACTGCGGCCCCTCCTGCATCACATCACACCTTCTCGCCGCGGCCCCGCCAGCCATCGGCATCACCGCTCACCCACCGCCACTCCCACGCGGCCTCCGGCTGGAAACCGCTGGGTTACGGCCTTTCCTTTGTTCGTCTTGGGAAGCATGTGCCTCTCTGAATCCTATGAACTCCCCGTGCCCGGCAGCGGGGCGCACGCTCCCGGGGACGTGGCCGGTGTGAATGCGGCCGGGCATAGTCTGGGTCCGTGCTGCAGTAACTGGGCAACACGGACACAAAGGCGACGCAGGAAGCGGTGGAGTCCAGGAGTGCACCTCCTGCCCGGTGGAAAAATGAGAATTTATGATCCTTGGAAACATAAAACTGTTCAGTGGAAAGCAGAGACCGAAGGGGGAGTACAATAGGCAAGGAGAATGCTGGCAACATACCCAAAGTCTTTTTTTCTCATTTAAATTAGCTCCTTCCACCATCCAACAAATCCTCTGTAGATACCGCAGCCTGTTCCCCACACAGTGATCCGAAGGGGGCCAGGAGCTATCGCGGCCCCGCTGGGTTTCTGGGAGTCCCTGGAAGGGCAGCAAGGAAATGTGGCTGCAGTTCATCACAGGATTTATTTATTTATTCCTCGCTCTGCGCTTGGCAGCGGTGCTGCTGCCTGCAGAGCCAGGCAGGGCTCAGACCTCTCCGATGAAGCAGGTTTGTGCTCCAGCCCTGGAGTTGGGTAGGGGTCCTGGGACGTGGGTTTGTTGGGATCTGTGTGCGTTTCTGCCCCAGACCTCGGGTCAGGGCCCAGCTGTGGCCGCAAGCTCCGGCCAGACCAGTGATCCCCGTCCCTCCTTTCCCAACGTTCCTCGGGAGCTGGCTGGTCAAGGGCTGAGTTTACACGTTTGAGTGTAAACCCCTCTGTCCCCTTCCTCATCTGAGTGCAACCTCCGGTGACCGGCATCCTGCCCTCACCCCCATGGGGTTCAGGACGCCGGTGATCACCCACAGCAGGTCCCACCACACTCTCCTCCCCAGGACTCCCGTGCATCCATCCTTTCCTGCCTGGCGGTTCATGCAGGTAACCCCCCAGCAGACGTGGGCAGCAGAAGGGTCCCGGTCGCAGCGTGCTGTCCCTGGGGAGCTCCATACGCTCCTTCCCGAGGAGTCCACCTCAGCCACAGGCTCAGTCTCCGCACAGCCCAGCCGGCAATGCCGATGGCCCCGGCCGCAGCCTGAGCTGCAGAGAGCTGCTTAAGGATTAAGCTTTGATTAGTCTTGTCAAGAAAAGCACCACGGGACAGACTGGCCACAGATGATTTATTGGCAGGGTTACTGCGGCCAGCCTGCAGCCGCTGCCCTGACAGCAGACCTGCAGACGCTGCTCAGGTGCAGGAGCTGGAGACAACTTGTCGCAGAGCTATGAGGAAAGGATTAATGGGAAAATCCACTCTGTGGGCTCAAAATCTCCCCAGCAGACCACATCTACGGTACACAGAACCACCTGCTTCCCAGCGCTGGCTTGGACAGGCAAGCGGGCAACTGCTCTTTCAGAGCTGGGCACTGGAAGCAGAGGTACTCACAGCTTGGCCAAGGGGCAGGACTCCAGGATTATGGAGTCCCAGCACTAGGCTCTAGCTGGAGGGCAACCCTCCTGCTCCAAAGCCTCCCACCAAGCCCAGCTGCCTTGCTGGGACCATCTCTCAGTGACCTGTGCTAACACCTCCAACTCCTGTGCTTTGGCCCCTCCGCAGTGACCAGTTGTGACGAGGTGTTAATGGTGCTGAGCAGCCCCACCTGCAGCCTCCACCCACGGGCTCAGGAGCTCCATTTCAGCTCACTTCTGTGCCTCCATCCCCTTCCCCAGTCCCAGTGGAGCACTGCTGGTCTCCAGCTCAGCTACAGCCACGCCTGGCCACAGACCTGCGCATCCCGACACGCAGGTTGACCTTCCAGCTTTGCCTCGGATCTGCCTCATCAGCACGGACCTGCCTGATCATCTGGACTCTCCGTTGAACCTACCTACGACCTGGGGTCTGCTCCGCTCACCTGGCTCAGCTATGGTGGGATGGGACCCTGGCGAGGTCCCTGCCCTACCAGCCACGTTATCATGGTTGGCTTCCAGCTCCCATCCCGCAGGCAGCAGCGCCACCCTTGCTGCTCCCGGACCCCGGGGCAGCGTGTGGCCCCTCACGGCTGCCTTGGTGCAAGGAGACGCCCAAGCACCTCGCTAACGAGGGGGTCTGTTTGCCAAACCCTTCCCTAACGCCCAATCCTGGTGGTCAGCCCCTCACCGCGACTCGAGTTGGGCAGTGGTGTGGACGGAGTGGGGAGGAGGGATGAAAGGCAGCGGAGGAAATTGCATAAACCCTGAATTAAGGTAAGAAAATATTTGCATTTCTGGAGTCTCCTGCTTGGCGTTGTCACTGCTATTTTAATGGATCTAATCTGCGGGTCTTCTTGTCCCTGTGCCCCACAGCCCCTCCGCCAGCACGAGGGTGCTTCAGCTCCTGGCTTAGCACAAAACTGCGGCTCCGAAAGTAGCTTCTTGGAAGTTGCCTGTAAATGGAAAAGGGTGTGCGAGGTCAGACCAGCCCTCTTAGTCCTGGCTTCGGCTGTGTTTCAGCTCTCTGCAGGGATGCCGGTGTTTTCTGCCTCTCTCTTTAGGATGCTCCTTAGGGGACAGGTTTCTGGAAGAGGGATCACTGGGGATGCTGGGCATGCCTGGCCTGGCTGCCTCCTGCCGACTCCTGTTCTGGCTTTGGAGAGGCTCCGGGGCGATATGTGTGAGTGCAGCCACAACAGTGCCTAGGGTCTAAGGGGGAAAAGCAATCCCTCAGGAAGCAGTACCAAGTGCCACCCTCCTGCCAGCACTTTGAAAGCCACAGAGAAGCAGTTTGTGGAGAGCAACCTGTGGATCTAGGCCCTCTGGACAATCCTTCCCAATGGAGTTTTAGGGCCCTGATTGTATTGAAATGAAGCACTGACAGGTTGCTTCAGCCCAAACGGCTCATGTGCCCTCTACATCCCCTTGCAGACGCCCTGCCTGCTGTCATCCCAGGCTTCTGCATGTCACCTTGGAGGAGTGAGGGTTCATGGAGAGACTGAGGTAAACAAGCCTCCCAGCACTGTTTTGGGAAAACTGTTCCTTCCAGGAAAGGAGCTGTGCAGCTCAGCAAAACATGCCTGACAATTGTTTGCTTTCATAAATATTCAAACCCAGCCGCACTGGGAGCTGACTAATCTGAAGACGTTCCCTCAACCGAGCTTTCCATGCCTCGAATTCTTTTGCAGATGTGAATCCTGAGCTGCAGCTTCTCCCCGAGGTGGGCAGACGTTAGCCAGAGTCCCAGCATGGGACACTGGGGCTGGATTATTCACCAGGAGCTCGCCTGGCAAGTCACGGCAGAGCAGAGAGCTGAAATCAGTAATTTCCAGCACCCACTCACGGCGGGGATTACACATCCCCGCTGCAGGGCATGTGTGAACTTGCGGTCCCCCAGCGGGGCTGCAGTCCCCATGGCCACCCAGGAATCACCCACGGAGCAGCTCAGGACCCTGTTGCCGGTTAGCAAGGGGGGCTGGGCTGTGGGTGCCTTCTGCCATGCCCTCTCGGACTTTGAGAGCCTATTTACAGCTCTGTGGAGAGAAACACTGAACTGCTCCTGAGTGTTAGGATGGAGAAACGCAGGCAGGCACCCGCTCACGCCAGTGGGAACTGAGGTCTCTCCTCCGCAGCAAGGTGCAGACCAGGGAAAGCACTGCCTGATGGTCCCTGCTTGGCAGGGCTGGGATCCGTCAGCTGTACCGCCTGGCCTGAAAACACCGGCTTCTCGGGCATACCATGGATTGTGCTTCAGTTTGGCCACTAACGGTGGGGCTGTGAGGATGCTGCCTCCGGTTCAGCAGCTTGAGGTTGGACTGATAAGGGGGAGGAAGAGAAAAGGGCCGCCTTTTATCCAGGTCTGCGTCGCCTCCTGCGGCCCTGCAGAGCATTCAGGTGGGCATGGTAACACTGCGCTGGACGCCTTCCTCACCCCCCCTTCTCCCCATCTTCAACAGATCTTGGGAGGTCTCAGACTGCTGGAGTCCCAGGCAGCCTTCAAGGACAGCTCAATCTTTCCAGCTAAAGGTGAAGCGGTGAAGGAAAGGGACAAGGCTAGAGTTTAGTTGTTCCTCTGAGCCAGTCAAAAGGACACGGAGCAAAGAAAGAGTGGCCAGAGTTATGCCCACGGGGGAGAGCAGGACTCCTACAGGTGATGGGAGCCGGTGGGGAGATGAGCACTGGCAGTGGCTCTTTAATTAGTCTCTTCCACCTCTGAAAACAGGCAGGACTGTTCTGGCACAAAGCTGCTCTGCCTGCTTTTAAAACAGGGTGGGATAAAAGCAGCCTTCTCGAGGCCTCCTCCCTGTTAAGGGGATATTGCGATACCGCTGAGCTCCATCCCAAGAGGCACAAGCAGCCGCAGCCCAGCGCAAGGTGACATCATCTGGCCTTTGGTGCCTCTCTGACAAAAGCGCCATTGTGTGACTGTCACTTCCAGGAACCCCCCGCTGTCCCCAGGTTTAATAGGGAGCTTTCCCACACACAGCCCTTCAGTCCTTGTCTTGCCGGGGCAGGCCAACCCCAGCTCACAGGGACGCTGGGTCTTATTTTCCTCTCTACCTCTATTCACTTTGCAGGAGAAAACAAATTACCTTCTCCATCCGCAGTGCTCTGGATGATTAATTAGTTTCAGTAATGAAGCAGTGTCTTGGGACCCCACCCCAACGGAGTCTCATGTGCCAGGCACGGAGTGCACAGGAACATAAAAATGGTCCCTTACCTCAAAGACCTGCTAGATTACTGCGGATAGAAAGTGCCAATTTCATTAGAAGCAGGTCAGATTCACCTGAAATAACCCTTAGAAGTGAAACGGCAATAATACACTGCAATACCTTCAAGTAATTCGGTATTTCCCTATAAACATCAGTATCAAGAGGCCCTGCAGAGAAGGTCCTGTTTTTGTACACACGATGTTTCATACCCTAGTTGCCCTCCGCTCTGGTATGTAGGACAAGAGGCAAGTTAGGAGATTGAATTTTTTTTTTAAACCTTGTTCATCAATGTTCAAACAACAAAGCTCAGAAGAGCAGGAGCCAGGACTCTGCGGCAGGCTCGGAGCTCCATGAAAAAGCCTCAGACCCCCTACATGGCTGTGGGAAGGTAACGGAGTATTTTGTGTGTCGGTTTCTCATCCACAAAGCAAGGATGTTCATTTTCTACTTCATTCACTCAGTTGTTCTGGTTACAGCCGGTCCCCTGCTACGTGACGGCTACCCAGCACCTACCCAGCCGGGCCAGGCCACCAGACACTGCTCCTGCAAAGGCGTGAGCAGGGAGCGACTGAGGATTTCTGCTGCTCGCTCCAGAATCCCTGTTGTGCGTTTCGTCCCTTCCCACCCCTCCCCGTGGGCCTGCGGGGCCGCTAGCGCAGCCGCACAGCAGCGGGCGGTAAGAGCCCGGCGGCGGGGGAGAGGCTCCGTGCTTGGTGGTGGTGTGGCTAAGGGGGGCAGAGAGGGAAAAGGGGAGCTGATGCCCTCGCAAGAAGCTGGGGGAGATGGGACAGGGGTGATGAACAGGAGCGCTCTGCTCCGTCTCTGGGAGCTGGTGTTTATTGCTTGTTTGGGGAGAGAATACGAATTCAAAGCCGATTTTTAGTTCTTGCCTGGCTCTTCACAGGAGCGTTTGTGACAGTTGCTCCTCAGGGAGCAGAGCTCCCATTCGGACCATGAGCGGTCTATGGTGCGGGAGCTGCCGTGAGTGGGGTGGGGGCTCCAGGGGTGCCCCTGGCAGGGGCTCACGCTGGCACAGCACAGAGACAGGGAGAAATCCCAACCCCACCGCCATGCTGAGGCTCTGACAAAGGCAGGTGCCAGGATTTCAGGGCTCTAAATAATGCAATGCTTCCCTCCCTGTTTATGTAATGATGCTATTTTAGCACAGGTAGTCCAAGAGGAGGAGGATGGCAAACGGGAGGCGAAGGCAGGCAGAGGCGGGCTGGGCGAGCCACGCGCTGCCTGCGGGGATGCAGGGGAGTGTCAGTGCTCCAGGATCAGGACAGGGAGGTGATGCTCGGACGCAGACGGCAAAGGAGAGAAGGCCCATGTGTTAAACCAGTAACTAACTCAACCCAGCCCCTGCTCGCGAGAGGGCAGGCGTCACCCATGGTGGTTCTCCACTTCCAGCAGCCACGACTGCCCTGCAGCCGGCAGAAACCCTGCGGCTGCAGCCGCCTCCTTAAAGCCTCTGACTTCAGGATGAGGGGGAGAGTGATGCTGAGCACGCCCACCCGGGGTGGGTGCTTATCCGAAGGAGAAGGAGGAATCTAGTTTGCTGGTGAGAATCTGGAGAAGCTACATCTGCACGACTAACAGCCGCTTTTGGTAAATGCTGCAGGGAGGGACCATCTCCTGGCTTCTAAACCTGCTATCACACCCCATATGCATCTTGGGTGCTGTCTTCCAGCTCTGTTGTGGTTTCTCCTAGGGAGATTAGCATTTTCTTCGCGTATCTACAGCAGAGGTAGGATGCTGGACTTGGCACCTCTATCTTTGAGGAAGCAGAATTCGAGCTAGAATGAAGACTTGATCTCCATTTGCATTCAGAAACAGCACTCGATTACAAACTAGACCAGAATGAAAATGGGAGGGATGCTGAGCTGCCTCGTGCGCTGCGATGCGCAGAGCAGGTTTCAGGCCTCCTTTGCTAGGTGCAAGCAGGCTCCGTTCTCTTTCCCGGCACAGAGCTCTTTGTTAGCTCAAGCCCTGGGTGCAGCCGAACCTTCCTACTTCTCAGTGCCAGCAACTTCCATGAACAGCCTTGCTCTGGGACAGTCAGGGACTGAAATAATCTGCTTTATTCCCAGGCAAGGACGCTTTTTCTGTGTAGCTGTTAATACTATTGATCTCCAAGAGTTCCACTTGAGAAAACATTTCTTACAGAAAGCCCAGTGACTTATAGTCGGCCTCTAAGCGCTGCAGAGAAAGGATGTGTCTGCATCTGAGAGCACCAACAGCACAGCAATTCCAGCCAGGAACAGGCCATTGAGCTCGGAGGGGGTCAGTCACCGTAGGGTCACTGGCACTGTGCTTGTATGGTCTATTAGTAAAGACTTGGCACGCAGTATGGAAAGATCCTGCCTCCTTAGTAAAATCAGCAGAGTCAGGTCTGATGTTTTGATGCAGCTATTAAGAGGGATTTTCTAAAGCACACAATTCCTAATTCCCACCGAGTTCAGAAGGAATCTTGGTTCTCCTGAACAACACACAAGGCACAAATGTCATTTGAAACCTGCCCAAGAGCTCTTGTATCATGTGTGTTTCTGGAATACAGCAAAAGCGAGGACAGAAGGGAGCTCAGCCCTCTCCTGCCAGGCTGCCCTGCGCAGGCATCGGTGGCACCCAGGTATCACCCAGACGTGAGACCTGGGCAGCAGCAGGCACAGCACGGCTGGCACGCCGCTTCTCGCCAAGCGGGCCTTAGAAATTACTGAGTGCTGATAGAATTACAATAGATCATGGTAAGCCTTCTCTGTGCCAAACCCCAAATCTAAAGCAAGGTATCTGGGTTCTCCTCAAATGGTCCATGAAATCTTTCTCAAATTTGGAAACAAGACTGCTACTATAAGAGAAGGTAAACTCAATGCTAACTGTGTCATCTCCCGAACTCCAGAATATTAAGCAGTTCAAGGACTCTGATAGCCTCCGGGGAGCTACCGAGGTTAGTGAATCTTGACGAGAGAAACAGCCTGGGTTTAGATAGCAGGAGTTATGGATAAAGAGGGTTTTATGGTATCAGGATTTATTGTCAATGAGATCTTGTCATCAAAACTGTATCAAAAGCGGCAACAAAGAGTGGGAACCCACCTGGGTGCGCCCTGTTTGCGCTGCAAATACAGCTGTGACACGCTGTTGTCCCCCTGCTCAGCAGTGACCAGAAGCCGCCCTTGGGGCTGATTCCCAGCTCCTCTTCCCCGATGCCTGCTCTGCTCCCCAGGACCCTTCCCGTGTCCCTGGGCCAGCAGAGGTGTCAGCAGCTAGGTGTGAAGCTGTGGACACCAATGCATCCTGCGCTGCTCGCATACAGGTTGATGATTAACCACAAACAGTGCTCCCTGCCCCAGCTCACAGCTTCTCCTGCCCTCGGCTTGGATGTGAATAAGCACGACGAGCGGGAGACCAGCATTGCCCTGGGGGGGCAACAACATGAAAATAAGAAAATGTGCCTGGGCTGGAAGTTTAGGCCCCATAATCATTAACGGCAGGAGCAGGGGCTGCGGCAGGACTGAACCGGCCCACGATGGCTTGGGATCACTGAACCTTGGTGCCTCCTGAACTGCATACGGCTCTGCGGCAGGTACGGGGCACTCGGAGAGGCAGCTGGTGTTGATGGCAGACACCAGCGTTTGGGGCAGTTCTACCAACGGACCCACGTGCCTGAAGAGTCACCACGTGCCTTACACCCTCCTGGAGCCAGCTGTAAATGCCTAGTCCTCCGTCACACCACAGCTCATCTGAACATCTCCCGTTGCTCTTCCCTTGTGACAAAAATAATCAGAAAACTTTAGAGAAAGAAAAAAATCTCTAGAGAGAGAAAACCCTGGAGGTCAGGGGGTCTGGTGGGACTCCTGGGGGTATGCTGGAGCTGGCTGTGCCGGCAGCAGGGTGATGGGGGGCCCTGGCCTCTGATGCTCTCGGCAACCCAAGGGGCTGCATCTCCCTCCAGCAGACCCACCGCCCGGCAGCGTCCCTGCGGCAGCAGAGCGACAGAAGGATGGAGGGAGGGGAAAGTGACTCAGGTGCCCTGGAAACAGTCAGGGGGCTGCCAATTAGTCCAAATAACCCATCTGGCCCAGGGAAAGGCCATTTAGAAAATGTCTAATTGTGACTGTAGGAAAGAAAGAAAACTGTTCCATAATGCCTTTGAAAAATCCCTGCTCCCTCATCAAAGTATCCTTCCCTCCAGGGACCCAGTCAAGATTTTTATTCTGTAGATTTATCATAGAGTTATTTGGTCAAAACATGAAGTAGCTTGTCAAAGTATTATGTTAAGTAGCGCCGTTTTGGTTGGCCTTCAGGCCTCATACAGTACAGAGCAAAAGCAGAATGAAGAAAGCAAGCATAGAACCAAGCTATTGATAGCAAATCTTATTTTACTAGGCAGAATTTTGCTTTGTGGTCACGGTCCCTCAGGGTCCCCTCTCCTCAGAACACCGATCCATAAAGTACAAAGGGCCCTTGCATTGGACAAAATCGAGACATCTACAAGGCACCCACTGCTGTGGCACTAGGTCTGTCCTTCCTCCCGTCTCCAGTGCGGACACCCAACCTAAGACCAGAAAGGCTGAGGTCAAAGCATGAGGTTACACTACGGCTACAAGCTGATTTTTTTGTATTTTTCCCTGCACGTAGATAGCTTTGCCCGTGGGACAGGTTTAAGTGTTTGTGTTTTCATGGACCATTGTGTTTTGTTGCTGTTCCTGAAACATGTCGACCTGCTCTAGTGGAAACCAATGCGTGTGCTTGCATCAGCCGCACAGGAGGGTGTCTGCTCCACCAAAGGCACCCCAGGCCATGGCCAGCCCCAGCTCCTGTGCCATTGCCCATCCACTTGTCACTCAGAATAAGGCACCTCCTCGTTAACAAGCTAATCCGACGTGCTCACTACTGCTCTGGTTGCCATTGCCATCTCAATTACATTTTTCAGACACCAATAAAGAAGCAGCTCTGAGTCGTGGCTGATAGTTCTACACCAGAAAGTAATTTGAAAGCCATTATATTTCATCTCTGTAATACTCTACAGCCAGGAACATAATTGTTGAAAAAGCTGCTTTATTTCAAACTAGATAAAAGCTTTGCAGAGATCTCATAGGATGATATTTTAGCTAGTGAAATCAAATGCTTCAGTAATATGGTGACAATACTGTTAAAGCCACTTTATTTTACAATTAAAAGGTATGTGCCTCATTGCCAAGATTTAGCATCAGACAAAAAGCTTTGTCTTGTTCTATTTGGTATTAACATTCTAATGTAGCTTTTATCTGTTTAACTGCTGCTTTTATTAGCCTTCAACTAAACTCCAATCCATCCCGACTCTTATGCAAAACAATATCAATATGCCTCACTGGTTCCACCCCCTCGTTGGAGAAGCCATCCAGTTTTCAGCTCTCTGAGGAAGGCATTAAAAGGTCGCTGTTGCTTAGAGATGACACATTTCGCTGACTGATCCCTCCATCCATCTGTTATCAATCATACGTAGCGCACTCTGAACAGGGCGTAAGAACTGAAGCCACCACAATCACCAGTCACTTCTCAAAATCTAGGTCATAGCACGTGGCTACTGAAAAAGCTCTAAGCTGTCTCCTGTGGCCCCTATTCACAGCTAGACTGGTCCCCACTCATTTCAGCTCAGGAGTTAAGTGGCAGAAGGTTACTAATCATTATCCTGCAGCAAGAAGTCCAGAGGTGATTTAGGGTTGGAGATGAGCAGGGTGGAAACCTGCAAGGGACTGCAAGTCAGCGAGGGGCTCGATGGCACGGTGAGACACCCCCAGGCAGTGAGCAGAAGGCTGGATTCTCCTGTAATCTCAGAGATGTTTATTCCTCTCCTCCCACTCAAGACGTACAAGCAGAGCGAAGTCAGTTCTCCACCATAGCTACACAATGCTGCCTAGAAACACCGTGCATGATGCCACTGCAAAACCATCTCACTGAGAGCTTCTTCCCTTTGCGTTATGATCATATGAAGAGCAGAAGCTGGATAAAGCAAGCTTAGGTTAGTTTGAGACACAGCAGACTCAATTCTTCTAGGAAAGCAGCTTCCACATTTTTAAAGCTATTTCTTAAGTTTATGAAAACTAAATTTTCTGTAAGGCTAGTAAAGCAGTATATCCATGAAACACACTTGAGCTTGCCAAGACAACCACGGACAGGAGAACACGTGTAGAGAGGCCTAAGGAGCTGCACCTGCATCACCCATCCTCCTAACCCCAGCCTTCCCCATTCCTTGGGCCTCTGTGGCAAAGGGCCTCTGGGAGATACACTCCCACCTGGCGTTTTGGCTAATTAGGTCTGCAGGGCATACTGGGAAAGGAGAGATGCTATAAAACTCAGTGTCAGAGTAGGAATCCCTTCCTGGAGGAGGTGTGGGAGTGGGGTAAGGAGCAGTGGTTGAGGAGGCTGTGGCTCTACATCTCTGTCTGTTGTGAGAGGAGACTCTGTGGCCTCAAGCTTGAGGCCACTTGTTTTGCCTGGAGAAGTGGATTCTTTCTAGATCTTCTGCCAGAGGGCTCATCTCCTTCCTCCGCATCCTGGTAGTGCCTGTGCTGCAGTAAGGTAAGACGTGTAATGTCGTTGTCATCTCCTAAGGTGGCTTTCCCTCCCAAGGGCATCTGTTAGGTCCATTATCTTCTTAAAGACCAATAAATAGACTGTGAGATTTCAAATTCAGGTGCTGCTTGCAGTGTGAACAGTAGAAGGCTTTTTAGTAGAGCAGGGCACTGGAAAATAGTAGTTTCAACACTGCATGCCCTTGTTAAACACACTAACTAGTTCTCTGGGGTGGGAGAGGGCAAAGAACCTGCTAAGAGGGCTGGAGTGGTGAAGGCTCCAGCAAAGAAGTAATAGGAAGGGATGTGAAATGCCCTGTATCGTGAAAATGGGCTAATGTGTGTGTCTGGGGACACCAGAGACCCCTGCAGAGCTGCTGCCTAGAAGCTACTTAGAGCGTTGAGGTCCAAGGGTCTCTGTCCTCACACCCAGATCTCCTCCTCTCGGGTAGGAGGAGGGAAGAGGCTCCCTAGCATGGCTCAGGTAGGACCCTCAGGCACATGCTGCAGGACCCCTCTGCCTCCCAGGAAGCCCAGCCTGATCCCCACCGCTGTGCAGGAGGCTCTGCTATAGCTGCAACAAATAGAGGAAAACAAACTAATGAGGCATTAGGGCTAAACTTAGATGCAATTAACACTTAATTACCATCCTGAAAACACTTGCTGTATTTTGCCAGGGCCTGGAAAGGTAAAACCAATTAGCTTAATCTTGTGTGGTGGAAACCTTAAACTGCCTCAGATGCCTGTCATGGATGGGACCCTGGGAGTGAGTGGCGTTTGAGACAGCAGTGCCTGGAGCTGGGCAGCCCTGCAGGCGGGTCGGGAAATGGGACACAGGCCTGCACAGGGCTCCGGGTGCCTGGGGAAGGGAAGGGCTGTATGGCAAGGGTGCCTGGGGCCAAGTCATCCCCTCTGCTCTTGATGCCCTCCTGCCAATGTCAGCGTTCTTTGCCTGCCTGTCTGAGAGACTCTTCTGTGTGCCTGTGGCTTTGCTGGGTCGCCTGGTTGTCTCTCCTAATAAAGCAGGTGGCAGGTAAGGGTGCAGCAAAGGTATGTGGGCTGCTGGACAGAAGTACAGGAAGATCCAGAGAGCAGCAGAGGACACAAAGACATCCACAATCGCCTGTAAATCTCCTTCCAAGTCACTAGTGGGAGGGGTTCTCAGATTTTTTTTTGTTGTAGACTTGTAGGCTGTGCTGCAGAGGACTGACTATAGTCTGATCATGTGCTGCCTGTGTGAAGCTGCAGGAGCCTTTCTTGGGCTTCTGCTTGGGAGAGGAGGCAAAACTGACATCAGACTTTCTGCAAAAGGGATCGGAGCAAGTTTGCACATGCTCATGTATACTTGGTTTGGATATCTAAAACCACTGCTCTTTCCTGGAGGCTATAGGCTCTGTCTAATATCAGTGCAAGCCCTCTAGAGAAGCAGAGAAGGCATCCTAGAAAAAAATGCTCTCTTAGAGCATACTTTGTGGTAAATATGTTGCCCTTTCGGTATGAAGGAGAAGGAGGAGGGGAAACGTACAGGCTTGGGGAAGCTTGTCTCTCTGAAGTCCTCCTCTCCCCATGAAGTCTGCTGTCTGCTTGCCAGTATAAATGTTGATTAGACCCATGACCGCAGCATGGGACTATCTTCTGTGGTAGTGTTCCTCATGTGCTCTAGTGAATGCCACTATGTGATGACAATATTTATTTAAAGGCCTTGGGTGAACTGACATGGCCAGCTCTCTGGTCTATAAAGCATCTAGTAAATGCGCATTTCCGCCCCCCACGTGTACTATCAGCTGTGTCTTTAACTGGCTTGGGGTGCTATAGCAGTTTGGAGCAGACACATGAGATGCTTGTACTCTGCGCTCTTGCTGTCCTCTGGTTTTCTTGCATCTTCCTGTAAATGAAAGGAAGGTGCATGGCATTCTGAGAACTAATGAAAGGTCCACACCAGCAGTCTGATGATTGCTGAAATATTATGTTAGGATTGTTTTCTTTCACAGCCCAGCCCATTAGCTAAGCATTTGGATGCTCTTCCAAAGAGGCTGAAAGGAAAAGGCCTCCAGGAACTACAGCAGAACAAACTCCCATCCAACAACAACAGACCCTGGCACGCAGCTACAGAGGTCTATACCAGGGCAAGGGCTCCAACAGTTTGCATTCCACATTTGAGCCTGGGCTGCAGTTGCAGCGGACCAAATAACTTCTTCACAGTGGGAGAGGCTGCAAAGACTAACCAAGAAACCCAACAGCTGGGAGGTCAGCTTCTGTCTTTTTGTAGTACTGATCACAACTCCAGCTTAGATTAACATGAAGCTGTCACGAGAACTTAGCTCCAAGTATAATAGCTCAGGGAGGGCTTATAGGCAGAATATATCAGAGGAATCTCTGCAGCAGTTATCTTGGTGAACTTCTGTATTAAGAAGGCTGTCTGCCTGGGAAAATGGAAGGAACTGGGTTATAGATGAATCTTGTGAACAAGTCTATGGAACATCTCTATCTCTGAAGTCTGGCACACAGAGATAAATTAAACGGAGAGGGCTGAAGGCAGTCACCCTGCCCGCTGTCCAGCTGGTTCCTCCTTCTGTAGCGACAGCAGATAAACGACATCCATATTTGTTCAGAAACCATGGCAATTTACAGCCTGGCATGGCTTTGAGTGTAAGATGCCGTGTGAAGCCAGCCCAGCTATCAGACTGGGAGCTGCTGGGGTGCCGGAGAGGCAGGTTCTGTGTGGCTGTCCCTGCCGCCTCTGCTTCACAAGGTTGCACTGCAGGACTGTAACTTTTACTCCTCCTGATTTAAACTGATGTCGTGTCACGCTTCACCACTACCAGTTGATATTTGGCAGTCAATATGACTTATAGCGTGGCTGGATTGTACTTCCTCACTAGAATACCATGTGGAGAAACTGCAAAGTGTTGAGGCTCTGCTTAAGAGCACGGATGCAGCAAGAGTGATCGGGATAAAGAGGCAGGCTGAAATGAGAACCTAGTTCGCATGCCAAGGAGAGCTCGGGCATTTCTGATGTGTCCTGCGTCAAGATTGATAAATGTTTCTGCTCCTCTGGCACACTGGCCCCTGGGGAAAAAGACTTCTCAATTAAATTAAGCCTAAGAAATAGGGAGATAACAGAAGAAACACATTAGTCTGGATCTGCCTCCTGTTTGTTCACCCTGGTGCTTAGATGGGCACAGCACCAGTTGGCTGTTCCCTTATGAGATGATTAAATAATACAACATCTGCCTCCTTTCTGACTGTTAATATTTGCTCAGGTCCAAGCTGGATCTTCCAAACAGATCTGAAATTTCTAGGCTTTGTAGAATCTTAAGTGCAAATTCCAGGGAAACTGCGTGTGCCTTAAAGGTAATTATACGGAGTAACTTGGGGAATTGCTGGCAGCAGGCTGTCTGGGGTGATGACAGGCTTTGACACTTACTCCTACCGCGTCCTTGTACAACTCACCACTCAAAATAGCAGCATTTCGCTAGGGCTGCTTGACTGGCTGTGAAGTGCTGGGCTGAGGGTAGTGTTGCTCGAGGAAGGTGGCAGCTGACTCTTTCTCCTCTGGTCAGTCTTAGCTCTGTGGAAGCTGGGGAACGGACGCAGGATGTGTTGTGATGTTAACCCTTCACAAAAGCCATCCATTCCCTGATCTCCCAGAGCAAGATTTCCCAAGCAACCTCAGGAGCATCAAGGAAATAATTTTGTTTTACAAAACTCATCTTTACCCTCTAAGCCTGTACCCATAAGCATCTTCAGCAAAGCTTTCTTGCTACTGTTTCAGTAACATGAAACAGTATGGGCTCCGCATCTTTCCTCTTAACTTCACCGAGAGCCTTCACATGGCTAAGGGGAGAACTTGGCTATTTATTTGTTCACTGACAGGCAGGCAGGAGTAGTGTGTCTAGGGAAAGGGTGATCCCACCGAATCAGGGAGCTATTTGGACCCTCGAGAAGGACTTTCACATTCTTCACGTGAGCTGCCACTTGACTTCTGCACGAAGAATAATCTTGTGTTGTACATAAGCTCCCTAGAGTGCTGAGAAGGCTCATGTACCTGCAGATGACTCCACTTGCGCAGAAGCTAGCTCCACCAGAACGCTGACTCCCAAGGCAGGAGCTCGGGCGGGTGCTGCCAGGCGTGCGGACCTGGATGGCCTCAGGCAGTGGGAGATGGCAGATGCGGCATGTGGCTTCCCCCTGGGAGGTGGAGGAACACCCACCTGCACCAGGCGCTTGGAGCCACGCAATGAGTTGGACTCTCCTAACCAGCAACTTGACATGTCTGTCAGAGCACGCGGTTCATATTCAAGTAGCAAACTAATTTCATCACCTTCCCTGCCAGGGCAAGAGGAGGTAGAGGGATTAGTTTGAACTCTGACAATCATATAATAACATGGCAGCTGTATGCAGCTAATAATCCTCTGTGAGGATTAGCAAACTTAAAGTTGTCTAGCCCTGCATAATGGGAAGCTAAGAACAGCAGCTTCCCTGTCCTACCTATTGCATTTGCATTCCCTCCAGTGGAAGCATAGAACATGATGAGACAAGGTTTTCCAGTCTGTTATGAAAGGGGAATCTAACGTGTGACTAATGGAGTATTGCTAGCGATTCTACAAGCATCCATTCACTCAGGAATATGGATTTAAGCCTTACTATGAGAGTGCATCTTGAATACCTACTGCAAAACAGCAGACTGCAATTTTGGCAGATTAATGTTAAATCACATCATTTCAGGCTCTCTAGGAGTAATGTCCTATAGCCTGTACGCTCTGCGTGTCCTGAAGTCTGCGAGCAGACTGCTCTTCCAGCATGCGGAGAATACCACTGAACTCCTCCCAGCCTCCCTGGCATAATTCATATGACACTGGCAAAAGAGCCCAGTCCAAAACACAGGACAGTAAGATGCCAAGGAGCAGACTTAGCAACTGGAGTTGCTACTTTTCTTACCACCCTCCTTCTCTCCCCACACTCCAAGGACAACTTTGAGTGCGAGGCAGCTCAAGGCTTTTTTCCCATGGGGCAAGCACTTTTAATCACAGACTGGAGACCAGAACCAGACATAGTAGTAGGAAGGCAGTTTCAGAGCTTGTATCAGTTTACTAATGAATAACTAGAGTAACCAGCTCTGCCAGAGCTTGGAAAAATACAGGGCTGTGACTCCTCATCCTCCTCCCCAGTCCCCTTCTGGAGCGGCAGAAGCCGTGAGTAACAGCCTGTCTGTGCTCTGTGGGCGGCCCCGTGCTCTGCTGGCTCCATCACCGACGGCTCAAGTGCTTCCTCCCGTGTCGCAGGGCAGAGAGAGCAGCATAGGAAACATTGTGCTGGGGCTTGTACTGTGTGACTTTGCTCTTTTGCTCCAGTGGAGAATTCCAGTGGAACACTGGCGGGCACAAAGGATGAAAGCTTCAGCCCAACGTGCCCCTGCCAATGCTTGGCAGGGCTGCAGGACCTTCCTCGCTCTTGCAGTGCAAACAGGCACTACCACTCAGAATAAGATGGTTGCAAAATACTAGTTTCTAGCTTCTTCCAGTGTTCCCTCCTGGTTGCAACTGGTGCTTCTGAGAGTTCATGGGAAAAACCTCTAGGACAGACAAGGCCTCTGCATGCAAATGAATGCCACATAAATAACCCCCATCTTTCCTCAGTTCTAGGTTGTGTACTCTATGCACTAGAATTCTCTTCAAAGACCTCCCAGTTCATTCTTTATGCTCTAATTAAGGATCAGTGCCAATTAACTATCCTCAATAGAGGAGCATCTTCCGCTCAGCAGCCAGGAAGTGTCTGAATAAGATCCTGCTGTACAATACGCACATGAAAAGGGAAGCCCTCCCTTTTTGGAAAAGGCTTCCAAGATTAAAACCCCAGTATAGAATACAGGATGCCTACTTAAAAAATATCGTGTGATAAGATTAACATCCATGAATGCAGAGTGATTTCATATATGCCTCACGTAGCACCCCAGCATGTTACTGCACCGCTGAGACTGAGCTACATACCGTCATGGTAATAGCAGGTGTGAAAACAGAATGCAACACTTCCTAGAAACTGGTATTAAAGCACTGTCTGCTTTTCCGTGCATGGTTGTTACCCAGTCAAAGATCAGAAATGCAGTTCCAAATCTGATATTGATTCAGATCAAAAATTACCAGTGGCTATGCCAGCATCTAAGCTGACCCCGCAGTCCTCACCCATTGCCTTTGCTTCCTATAGATGTTCACCTGTTCCTTAAATAACCAGGCAATTTAGATCGCTGCTGCGCTGTGTTCTGAGCTAGAGCTGTGCTAATAGTCTGAGCAGGCAAAGGCAAGGGAATGTCATTTCTGAGCTTGGCTGGAGATGAATACATCAGCTCCCCAGCCAGTTACAGGCTAAGTTTAAAAAGCGCTATTCTAAAGGAAAATTAGATGGTTAAACAAGGCAGGGGGAGGGGGGGAAATAGGATAATCCCTTCAAAGCTCTAAATGGAAGATTCTCAAACCTACTTCAGCTGATGGGAGACATATGAACAGCCTCAGAATTAAGACCCCTGCAAAACTTCAGCCAGGCACAACAGCTGCACTGTCTTTTGGGGTAGATACACTGGAACCAGTAATCCACGAAGCAGATGTAAGCTAGCCACCCTGCTAATCGTAGCTAAATCTGGTGACCATTCACAGGCTGTTCTGAAGAATAAAGGGCTAGAGGAGGAAGAGCGCAGACTTGATGATGAGAAACAGGAACTGTAAAAACTGTAGTGGAGGATGGGGGAAAACAGCAAATTATTCCGTGAGCAGCAGAATCCACAGTTGGATGGGATTTACATCCATAACATCTGCCAGACCACTGATATTTCAATACATAATAACATAATATATTTGGAACTGCCAATGAATTCAAGTGCTTTTGTGGAGCAGATTGTGTACATCTCATTTTTCACACACACAAACCCAAATAGGCTAAATGAATCTCTTGGGTTGAAGGAGAATCCCCATACCTGCTGAGCAGAGACTAGGGTTTTATGTTTTGTTAACCGATCCCTCTGCAAAGAGCATGGGATGGGTCTATCCTAATATGCCTTGGGAATTTCTGGAGAAGCTCCTTACAATCCTGATTGTGCTGAGATTTGAGCTCCGGATGGGAAGGGTGGGGGGAAATGCAGAACAGCGCACTGCTACCAAGTCACTCCAGTGAATGTAACTTCTTATTCCATGGGGGGGGTTCAGCTTTTTTGAACTTACCCGAATCCTCCTCATGGCTGCCACAATCTCCACACGGCTGTTGGGCCTGGGTACATCCAAGCTACCGATGTACTGAAAGACAGAACAGTGAGATGTCTGTAAAGTAGTGCACAAGTTAATTGTGTAGGCTTCTTCAAAACAAGCAGCATATTTTGTTAATTTAGACCCTGCTTGGTTAGACTCTCTTGACCCAGGACATGATAGGAATATCTGTTGTGGATAATATTATCAAAGTCAGGGAGAAATTTGCGGATTTCTGACATCGGGTGTGAGCTTCTGACCTCATTCAGATTCTGGATGCGCCTTTACCAGTGCTTTGTAGAGCAGTGCCTGTTGCTAATCTCAAGTTACAGTCCCAGGNTACCGATGTACTGAAAGACAGAACAGTGAGATGTCTGTAAAGTAGTGCACAAGTTAATTGTGTAGGCTTCTTCAAAACAAGCAGCATATTTTGTTAATTTAGACCCTGCTTGGTTAGACTCTCTTGACCCAGGACATGATAGGAATATCTGTTGTGGATAATATTATCAAAGTCAGGGAGAAATTTGCGGATTTCTGACATCGGGTGTGAGCTTCTGACCTCATTCAGATTCTGGATGCGCCTTTACCAGTGCTTTGTAGAGCAGTGCCTGTTGCTAATCTCAAGTTACAGTCCCAGGGGTCTGTCCATCCTTTGTCTTTCCTCGCTACACCTTCTTTTAAAAGACTTGTAGCTAAAAGCACATAAGTGTTGGAAAGTTGCCAGGATGTGCCCTAACTAGCTTTCCTGGAAAAGGCTCCTGATTCCGCCCTAACTCTTCAGTCTGGACCATCCTCCCACTGGACTCCACTGTCCCTGCTTGGTTGGACCAGCTCAGCTGTCTGCAGAATCCCGGTAAACCCACTCAAATCTGTGTCCTACCCCCGCTGCTTTTAACTATGCTTACAGGAGCTGCCACCCTAAACTAGCTGCCTGGCTGAGCTTGCACCAGTGCGATAGCGGCTGTCCTTGGCGCTGGGTGGCTGCGTTTCAGTGTAAGCGTCAGCGCCGGCAGGGCCACCGGGCCCCTCACTCGGGGGCCGAGACGCGGGCGGATGGCGGGCGCCCAGCACCTCCGCCTCTACCACCTCACCACACCTACAGCTTTCTGCGAGCCAGTTGCCCGGTCTCTCCCATGCAATGCTGGGACGCTGTTGATGCTGTGTGAGTTGTTAGGGAAGACCTGCAGGCAGACGGCTGCCTGCTGCAGGCGTTTCTCCCTCTGGTGCGCGGTCCCCTGTGCTGCCCGTACTCTCCCTTACGCTGAGTTGTAACGCCTGTGTGACAAAGCAGGCTGCGGCTGTCACCTGCTGCTGCAGCACAGTGCTACCCGTGACAGCACAGATGCACAGGAGTGCTGCCGGAACTGCTGCCATGCAGGGGAGGCACAAAGCTGCCAGCTCAGCCTTGGGAATGAGGAAAACATGCGGTGTCCTGGACAGTCACCTGGCGTGTCATCATTAATGCTGTAAAGCGGTGTGGCTCCCAGCTCTGAGGAAAGACTTGAGCATCAAGAGCATGTTGGTGAGGGCAAGAAAATTGTTATCTGAGTGAGAGGGTGAGTGGCCTGGTGAGAAACGCCAGCGTGGGCTGGTGGCGGGTGCGGTGCTGCGGGTTGGGCAGGAGGGGCAGGGTGCCGGGCTCAGCCACGGTGGGCTCCCAGCAGGGTCTGTCCGCTCCCTCCCCGTCACCCAGCCCGTCTCTGCAGGGCCATCACAGGTGGGTTAGCAGGGGGCAGAAGGCAGTTTACAAAGCTCAGTCCCCTTCTCAAGAGCACTTTGTTCATTAATTACGTCTGTTTTCTTAGTCTGTGGTTTCAAGTTGTGGGGATTTTTTGGAAGCTGGTCCCCTGTGGAAGGGGGAGGAGGAGAAAGGGCAGCTAAAGGCCCTGCAAACATTCAGGTTGATAACACACACATGAACAGAGACAAAGTACTTCCCAAGAGCAGCCCCACAGCTATCACTGTTACTGACTTAGTTCTGGTATAATTTCTCTAGTGTAATGCTTACAGCCTGCAATGGGTTTTATCTTGAAAAACTTCTATTTAATAGGGCTTTCAGGGATGAGTTCTCCTGGCTCAGTACTTACTGCTCTTTCGCCTGCCTTGAAATAAACACTGCAAGCAATCTGAAAGGTCATCTGGCTTTTCTGATGTTTCTGTAAATGCCTTTGCAAAATGGCATTTTTAAGAGCGGTTAAGATCAGCTATAGCCTTTGGTAAACCACAAGAAAGTCAAACCGCTCAGACCGTGAGAGCTTGAGGGCAGCAGGGGAGGGAGCGATGGAGCCAGGATTTCCCTCTGCCCTCGTGGCGAGGGCATATCCGTGTTGCTCCCGATCTGTGGTCTCTTTGGTCTGCCCACATCTCTTTCCCTGCTCCGTGGTGGCTGTCAGTGCAGTCACAGGTAAGCCAGATTAATTCAGAGCAGCCGGCTGGCCTTTTGTCTGCAAACAACAGAGCTGCAGCAGGGAACAGGCCCCATGCTACCAAAGATAAATTCATAGGTGGGGGCAAGAGGAGAGCTGGTGACTGCTGAGCCAGGAGGGATGCTCCCAAACTCCCTGCTTTGGCCTTGCCACAGAGTTTGGGTACTCGTGCTGCCATGCAGAGCCCCGCCGGCTCCCCAAGCTGTACACAAACAGCCACCTTCCCACGAGCAGCTCCCAGGACCGACCTCCTGAAGTTTGTTCCTGAAGATTATAGGGCAAGTAAGACAGTTTGGAATGTGGAGATTAGAGACTGAAGGTGGTCAGTGAGGCTGCCTGGTGCGAGACACCTTGCAGCCAGTTCCAGCCTCGTCATTGTCAGAGCCGCAGCTGACTGAGGTGCCCACAATGAGCGTCCTAATTGGAAGAGACAGACTTTAGAGCAGAACTGAGCAAGCATGTTACTAAGGTAATGCAAACCCCATCTCGGATCCACACATCTTAACAGCGTGTTATCCACTCCCTGAATAGCTCTGGGTGCCTGAAGCTGTCAATCTGAAGAAGCCCATTTCACTCAGTTAAAGGTACAGTTGCTTCATACCTTTTAAAAATCAAAAGAAGGATTTTTCTTCTCCTCAGCACAGTCTGTGGCATAGCAAATGTTAACGCGAAAGAAAAATTAAAAATTGTTTTTCTCCCTTACGGAAGAGAGAGATTTTTAAAGTACATGATTAACTGTCTGTTCAGATCCATCCTATATCCTGCTTAAATCTTACAGCTCTTTTAGCAGGAAAACCAAAATCCGCATTTCAAAGCTTTATTTGAATATATATATGCCCCTTCTTTCCAGCTCAGGAGGCAGCAGGCGTGAATTCCATTTCTAATCTGTGTTAGGCCACCTGCAAAGAGGGGAAGGGAACCCTACAGTTGCTCCAGCAAAATGCAGTTCTTCTTGTCAGCTGAATTATAAACCCGTTCCCTGTGCTGTCTCCGGAATGTCAATTCCAATGGAGTCACTTTCTCGGAGTGATGCTGTGCTGCCAGACCCTTCTTTATCATCAATACAAAATTTCAGACAGTATTTCTTTCCAACACCTGAAGACAGCATCCCTTTAAAGGAAGAGCTTGCCTGCCCAGCTGTTTGTGCTGGGAACAGGTCAGATAGAAGGAGGTACTGGTGTGGTTTTAAGCAGCCTGTAAACCGCGCTGGTTTCCAGGGGAATATGGAGCTGTCACCGCAGCGGGACTGGGGTCCTGCCTGACATGGGGCAGGACAGGCACCGGGTCGAGGGATGTCTGTGTCCACCCGGCGCTGTCAGGGGTCTCTCCGGATCAGTTTTCAAATGAAGCACACAAGGTGGCTTCTAATCTTGTCGACAGCACCTGATCCGTTTCCCATGTTAGAAAATCTAAAAAGATGGTGTACACAATGATGGGACGAGGGGTAATGGCTTTAAACTAAAAGAGGGTAGATTCAGACTAGGTATTAGGAGGAAAATACCGGGAAAAGAGGAAGGACCTGTTTGAGTGTGAGAATTACACGTAAGGCTTTCATAATTTGTCGGTGTTTTCCTCAGACTCCCTCAGTCTGACGCACAGGGGGGCTCTGAGGGCCCAGAGGGGCCGTGCCACGGGCCGGGCTGGCGGCGGCACGGCGAGCCCCGGCCTCGAGCGCACGGAGCCGTCGCCCCGCGGTGCCATCGGGCCCGTGGCCAGCACATGCCCCGCGGCTGGTGGCCGGCCCGGGAGCCCCGGCCGGGGGGAGCCTGAGGTCGGTCCGCAACAGGCGGGGGCGCCTGNGCAGGAGCTCCGCTGCAGCGGCTGCCGGCGGCCCGGGCCTTGCGACGCCTTCGCCTCGGTGGTGCCGGGCTGGGCCCTCTGGAAGGAGCAGAGCCCCGGGATTGCGGAGGGGAGGCCCTGCTTTGGGAAGGCTCTGTGGGCTGGAGGGCGAACGCCCGAAGCATGGCGCTGAAGTTTGGCGTGCGGAGGTCTGTCCTCTGCGGGTCTGGGGCTGTCCTGGCCTGATACATCACCTCCGAGGAAACAAAAATACCAAAGCCCCGGTTCTCGGCTGAAAGTGTATTGCGAGGAAAAGAGCCGAGCAAACCTTGGGGTAGGTGTTGCCTTGGCTGGGAGGAGCAGCGCTGTGCTCCTGATGGCAGGGTTTACGGATGGAGTCTCACCTTCATCAAATTGTTTGCTTTTTTGGATAGCGTAAGTCACACTGTATCTTGTCAACAGCACCTGATCCGTTTCCCCTTTTAGAAAATCTAAAAAGATGGTGTACGCAATGATGGGATGAGGGGTAATGGCTTTAAACTAAAAGAGGGTAGAGGGTTTTTGACAAGGAGGGTGCTGAAATCCTGTCCCAGGTTGCCCAGAGACCTGGTGGAGGCCCCATCCCTGGAAGCATCGCAGGCCAGGCTCTGGGCAACCTCATGAGTTTGAAGATGTCCCTGCTCCCTGCAGGGAGTTGGAATAGATGGCCTTTAAGGTCCCTTCCAACCCAAACCATTCCGTGACCAAGGACCTGACTACATCTCCCACACAAGAATGGTAGGCTAACGCCATCGTGTATGGCCAATGTTAATGTGACTTTAGCTCTACTTAATTAGCACGTCAGAAGCCCGTCGCACAGTTGTGTCCACTGACTGACTCAATACGCTGTCAGGATTTTTGCTGTGGGCGTGGGACGTTACTGCTGCACCTGGGCACTCAGGGTCTTCCTTCCTTCCCGCTTTGGATGGCGAGGCACCGCCGGCGCGGCCCTCGGGATGCTGTGCTGGGATGCCTGACGTGCCCGTGCTCTCTGCGGGCACCAGCACGGGTAAGGGGTGGGTGCAGAGAACGTGCACCGCTGTGGTGGCGAGACCCAAGGCTTGTCTTCTGGCTGTTATGTCATCTTCTTTGCCCTTTACAGGAATGATCAGAAATGGGAATTGTGTAGAATCCAAGGAGCAGAGGGGCTCATACGTGCTCTGACTGATCTCATCTGGGTTCCCCAGCATTAATTTTTGAGTGATCAGTTATAACTTTTTGTCCTACAGATAACTGCCCAGACAGATGCTTGAACGTTGCTGGACACCACCTTTTATGTGGATTTCACATTAGTAAGAGAGAAAATTTTAGCCATAGGTGGACATTGCACAACTCCCTGTCTCCATCTCAGGAGCATAATCATCCCAAGTTTCTTGGCATCTCTGAGGACTCCTAAGTCAGTGGGAAATGGGCAAGAGCCAAAAATCCAGAAACTTATAATTAAGAGGGGAGAAAAAGCTCAAAGAATTAATATTGGTTCACTGCCTGTGACCCTACATGTTCAAGTATTTTGTGGTATTAGCAGCTCGTTCTGGCACTTGTGCTGGGGTGGGTTCTGTGGTCAGCCTCTGCTCTTTCCTAAGTTTTTCTGTTTCCAGACAGGCTGCTTTTTTTTTTCTTCTTCCAAGTTACAGCATTGCATTAGCTCTCCATTTAAATATTCACGTTTATGCTAATCCCTCTTTTATACGGCGTAACTCAAAATGGGTTTTGTTTCAGGTATGTACATACATTAATTGGTTTCTGTCCCATATACTACTCTAGATACATATCTCACCTGCAGATTCATCGGTCTAGTTCTTTGTTGGTGATTTTTTGGTGTGGTCTATATGCTGTTGTTCAGTGTGTACTTAGAACACTTCATGGTACTTTTCTTATCTCGTATGAACCTTGATTTAAAAAATACCTGTTGATCTGAATGAATAACCTAGATTTTGTATGCAAATGCCCTTGGATTGATTGAGCAAGACTCAGTCCTTTGGTTCTCCTAAGCCCGCAGAGGAGGAGATGCCACCCAGTCAGCTGATGCTTGTGCTTCCTTTGATGCTAATGCCAGCAAAGCTCAGCTAGTAAGGGGAAAAAAACCTAACACAGCCAGTACTGATGAGTCTCTACATTGATTCTGCAATACTGCGTTTTAACTGAGGCATGCACGAACCTGTCATGGTGCTGAGCTGCTTAAAGTTCCTCCTCGTTACCCTCCCATTGCCACAAGAACATTCCTATGTAAGTGGGAGCATATGGACTTCGCTTGGGATAGTTACATTTTTTTTAAATGATAGAAAGAACAGGATGAAATAACAGTAGCGGTCTTTTTATTTCTGGCTGGTGCTTTCCAGTATCCCGCAGATTATAAAATCCTTTGGGTAAAGGGAAAGAAAAATCTCACGGGAATCCTGGGAAAAATAAGGCAACTGTGATTTAATAAAGCTTGCAGTGCCAGACTGTGTTAGATCACAATTGAATGGAGGTGTTTAATATTCCATGTTCATTAGCTTCTGTGAACTTTTTGTAGGGCTTAGCTCTTCTAAGGTTAATGGTTTAAATCTGTTTGAGAATTGAGTTTGAAGGCTGCTAAACTTAAAAAGCTGTTAACTTTCTAGTTTGTTTGGCAAAGAAAATTCTTTGACTCCGTTGCAAGTAAGAAAGCTGTGTGCCTTTTCTTCTGGATAATAAAACTGGGCAAATATGTAGAATTAAACAGTTACACAGTACATCGTCACGGATTTAGTATAAAACCCCTACTAGCATTACCCCTTCTTGATGCGAACAGTTAGCCAAACTTCATAGTGGGTGTTTGCATCAGATGGAGGTACTGAGTTAGTTATTCCTTTGATGTGCAAAGCACACATAGAAAGTCCCATTTCTCTGAACACAGTAGGAGTGAAGCACCAAAGACAGTTTCTTGGCTCGTAGCTTCAAGTGTTCCTGCAGAGAACAGGTTGGTATCAGCTTTCTTTTCCAGGCACAGCCTACCAAGATTTCTTTCCTTCTCTTTCTCTCACGTGGATGCACATTTCTGCCCACGTTGACATTTACTCTGCATGGAAATCCCTCTTCCTATATAGCTTCATTTTTTGAAGAGAACTCAAATATGGTATAAATCAGGTAGTGGGTATTATATGCAGGGTGTTCTTTAATCGCTTCGTCAGTGGGCGTCCAGGGAAGGCAGCTCCCATCTAATCCCATCAGGTTTCTTCCAAACCCACCTTCAGAAGTCAGGTAAAGGAGTTGCAGAGGCACTGCACGCTTTCCGCTGACACCCAGTCTTGATGCCAAGGAATTGTCCTCCTTTCTGCTAACCATTTTAAGCACTTATTTCTGCACAGCAGAGCTGCAAAGATTTTAAATGATTAATAAGATGTGACACAGCAAGAACAACCAGACAGACATCCAGTAATGGCAGACAGAACCTCCGTTACAGGAAATCACTGTCTTACTATCTTAGCAGATCTGGTTTTGCAATGTGACTTTATCAACATTATTAATACTTGTTTGTGCTGGTGCAACTTTTAGAGCAAAGTCTGCGGTGCACTATCCTGCTAGCAAACTTGCAGTGTGCCAGTGGACAGCCCTTTGAGATTTAGGAGCTGAATTCACTTGCTGTTCTTCAGGAGATGCATATTTGCTTGAAAGCAGCATTTTTCTGTATACATTTAATAAAGTGGCAGAATGCCTAGTTCATGGTTACTTAGAAACAGCAGTTACTGCTGTAAAGTTCCATCAGTTAAGACCAAAGGGACCTCACTGACTTACTGGTGACTTTATAGGACAGAAAGATGAATGCAGGTGAATCATCTGGGGTTTACATAGAAGCAATAAAACCTTTCACTAATTTCAATTACTTTGGATTTTATCTCAGTTATATACAATAGTCATTTAAGAGTTTGGGAGTTGTTTTTATACATAATACTAAAAACCAGCTTCTGTTCCCTCCTCCTACAGAGCAGGATGAGCTGATGTGGGGGAAGGGGAGAACAGCAGATTATGGGAATAACGTGCTCTGAGAGTGGAGGCAAAAAATTGTGTATTGCAGTTGGATTTCCAAAATTTCAGACACATTCCACTTCCCTTACAATTGCTTTCTTTACTTAAGGAAACAAAATTAAGCAGTGTTACTACACAGCAAGATCTGCTGGCTTTTCTTGATATCTTAAGACAGAAATCAAAACTTAAGACGCAGACTGAAGGGGAACAGCATGTCAGGAGCTCTCCACAACCATGAAACGTTGTCACGCAAAGCTACTGGTTTGGTCAGAGGGTTATGTATGTGTGTTCCCTCTGTTGTTCTAGGAAGCTGTGCTCTCACCTAGTGAAAAACAGATCTAGAAGCAAAGAGAGGTAAAGATTTATATTCCCTACTATGTAGCTGCCCAATCTTCATTTAAGCAAATTGATCCTGAGCTTCAGTTTAACGGGAAAAAATTGGAATAAAACAGAAACCCCAACTATTGCCAAACTTGAACTTTTCTGTATAGGTGAATTATCAAAATAAAGATGGATGAAGTAGTTCAGAAATGTGTTTTGACCTGCAGTTCCTCTCGTTTGCCTTACATCAGATAACTCTCTATCACTCAGGATCACTAGGTGATAAACTCAAGTCTTTGTTTAACCAAGCAAGCCTGGGGGCACCAACCATGTCCCGTAAATACTGTGTGTGATGAAATACTGAAACACAGGGGCAAGAACAGATAAATTAGGTACTGTTGACTGAAACTGTCTGGTGTTGCCCTCTGTTGTATTGGGGATTTGAAGAAAACAGAGAAAACTCACAAGCAAAATCTTTAAGTGAGTCTGCAGCGCTGCCACATGATATGAACTCAGATGTGACATGTGGAACTGTCATTGTTTCAGCCCCCTCAGTGTCATACGTGTCCTCTGCAAGTACAGGGTCTGCTCAGTTAGATGATTATACCAGATTTGTGTTGCTCAAAAGACG
Source organism: Rhinoptilus africanus (assembly GCA_013400135.1). Lineage (NCBI taxonomy): Eukaryota > Metazoa > Chordata > Aves > Charadriiformes > Glareolidae > Rhinoptilus > Rhinoptilus africanus. The sequence goes on along the minus strand of VXBO01010649.1, from coordinate 421,594 downwards.
CAGAAGCTTAATGTCTTGAAGGTTGACCTTAGCAGCACAGCCCGGCAATCTGCCATTAGAATTGCAAGCCTCTTTCATGCATGGCCAGTTCCAAAGTTCTGTGCAGCAGGACTCGGGACTGAAAAACGTCATCCACAATTATGCATATTTTCATCATCTTCTATCATGCAAATCCCCCCACCCCAAGTATGCAGCAAATGTTTTGTTTGCATATGTAGGTCAACCACAAATCTTCAGCGGTCTAACATAAGCATTGGAAGCATAGGTTGATGTATACAGATTTAAATCCAATCTGAAGCATAACACCACCACCGACATTTTCTAAGTGGAGTCTGTTTACTAGATATGTTTTCTTTTGACTTTTCATTTTATGAGACATTGCTTTCTTACTGATTTGGGAAAGTACAACTGAAAGAAGATATTGACCATCATTGCAAAAGGAACTATTAACTTCAGACATGGATGGATAGTTCTTAATGAGCAACTTTTTTTTTTTTTATAATAGATTAAGGAATGTGTTCTTTTTCAAAATGGTCCATTAAAGTATTTCTGCAAATAATTATTATTTTGCCACTGGCAAGAGGCCAGTTTTATATGATATTTTAAGAAGATTGTATGCTCTTTTTGCATATTACATGCTACATAATGTTTTCCTTGTCTTGGCTATCTTTTTAAAAAGAAAAATGTAGAAAAGAATACATTTATTTTCCTTATGATGCTAAATAAAAGCTAGAAATTTTGACACAGACTCAGTAACCAAAAAGCTTACTAAAAGTAGTCAAAATTATTATTTAAGCAAAATGTTACTTCTTAAACTCATAAGCTTACTGTGTTCGCATGTCTAGCTCATGATTTCTGTATACCACGAGTTGGCAGTACAGTTCAACTTCAGGATGAGTTGCCTTCATCAGCACATTATCATGTGTGAAACTCAGACTGTTCAATTTACTGTCTGGGAAAGTGTAATTTGTAGAATTAGGGTTTCGGTGAGAATACTCCTGCAAATATGTGCAGAGTACCTGCTAGCACAGTTCAGGGAAACAGGCCCATCTCTGGAGTGATACTGTCAGTGGTCTGCATCTCTAAAATTACTTTGTTACCAGACTCATCCTTGGATCTGACGGTTGGTTAGCTATACACATCATAGGAAAGTGTGTGTTTGCACACACAAACATCAGGTTAACCATGTAATGGTGTAATAACCCAGTAACTTACAATTTAGGGTAAATAAGAGGGAAGTTGTTGGCATAAGAGAGGAGTAGAATACTGTACAGTCAGTGTCCTTCTCTATTCCCATAAAATTAGAGTAGTACCTCTGTTATATTTGATATCCTGATTTTAACTAATAAAAGGTCAGGAACATTACATTAGATCAGGGCTCTTACAAGGCCAAAATACCGTGAGATTGGAATTAAAGTATCCCTTGAAGGTGTGTGATATTGTACCGATGAATGTACATGTATACCAATACTCTGCCAAATTCCCTCATGTGTAGGAGAGCACGCTTTGTTCTGTCCTGCCTACAAATACCATTGCCACTGTGACACTGGAAGATGATTCAGGAAAAAAAAAATCATTGATATTTTTCCCAGCACAGTCTAACAGATGTACAGTTCTCCTAGACAGAATACACATTCTTGTTCACTTGTTGTCACAAGATAGTAACAATTTGTTCATATCAACAACTCCCTCTGAGCAAGGGTCTCCAGAAATAAATTTGTGCTTAAATTTCCTCTCTTCTCACAGGGGACAGATGATCTGAAGTTTCATATTTTTTCTCTCCTGCTGCTAGAGCCAGCTTGCAGTATTCAGCAAGATACGCTCTCCTTCTGCATCTACCTTGCTACCTTATTACTACTCAACCTATACTTTACTCCCCTACCTGGCAGTACCTGAATACTATGTGCAGTCTGACTTCATGCCGCACGCTACAGACCATCTCTATTTATCTCCACATGAAATGAAGGTTTTATCCTTACAATACAGCGCAAAACAGGTATGTGATGTATTACAGCTTCTTTATAGAGAAACAACTAGTACATTATTAGCCTGGAAGAAATATGGATATAGAATAATTAGATATAAAAACATTCCTCCTTTGCAATCATTTTGTTTGGGATTTCCCATGCTCCAAAGCCTCTTAATGCCTTGGCCCATCTTAACTATTTCCCTGGCTTTCCTTCAGCACTGCAGACATCAGTGAGGATAAATCGCTAATATATGTTAAAAAAATGTTCATCCAGGGGCCTGGCAGTAAAATAAGAGACAGATAGAGCCAGGTCACTGTCTTAAATCACACTCCACTTGGCAGGCACTAACATCTGGTGGTGGTTGGTGAGACACCCAGGATGTATCCTTCAATGATGGACACAGAAAAGACACCACCAGGACAAATCAGCCTTGCCAAAGTCAGAGGCCCCTCTGAGCTCCCGCTGGCACAGGGGATTACTCCCAAGTTTTTAATTAAGGATTGTCACAGCTATAAAGAATAATGCACATCATTTAATAGAAACCAAGAGTGAGCTACGTGACCTCAGCCTTCCTGGTCACTTCACACTGCAAGACACAACACTGTAATTAATTAATTAATTAGTTTCTTTGTTGCCTGCAAGAGCTAATGGTCAGAAGATAGGTGAGGCACTGAAAAAATATGGGTACAGTTAGGATTGCAAGTGAAGCTCTAGTTTGCTGTTACAATACAGTATATTGGTGATTAAACTCTCTTTATAAACTACGGGACTTGTGAAAAAGGGTCCACACGTACAGAATCACAGTTACTGGCACATTGTGTCTCATGTCTTGGTTTCTATACAAAACCAGAGAGCATGTGACATCGCAGTGAGATATTAATCCAGGTGTTCCTAAAACCTCACCTAGCAGGGTGAAAGACACCTTCATATCTCCTCCTCGAGCGAGGAGTTCCACAGTCAGAAGCTTGGTCTTGACATGACCTTTTTATTTTAACTCGTGGCTAACTGGAAGCCCTGACTTTCTACTGCACTTCAAATAATTTTGCTTTCATTTAAATGATCTCCTCTGACGTCCCGTTTCAGTCCTGCTCCATATCAGGAGCAAAACCATAACGGCAGCTCCTTCACACAGAATCCTGATTATTCCTGCCTTTTCCCCTCCCTTCCCAAGGCTCCCACCGAAACCCCAAGCCCCTCGCAGTCAGGCTGGATTTCCCGGGGTGCAGCGCCACCGCCTGCCCGCCCTGCGCCGCTGAATCCCCTAAACCTCTGCTTCTGCTTTTAAACAACTGCCGGTTCAGTCATACCTTCTCAATTTCATCACCTCTTAACTAATATTGTGAGGATTCACGGAACTACCGGTAAGACTACTGACGCTGTAAAAGCGGCTTTTATATTTTCTTGCTGTGTTAGACTCACTCAGGCAACGTTAAGAGCGTGCTTAAAATGTGGAGATTAAACCAACTAGCAGCACAGGACACCACGGTGCGCTGCAACACCGAACAGCCCCCGGGAGCAGCCGCCGTGGGGGAGGTCTCCGGCAGCCCGAGGGGCTCGGGCCCAGGGGCCCCTCCGGCACGGCTCCCCGCGCTCGCCCAGCGCCGCCCTGCTAGCCACACGGCTTTTGATTAACAGTACAAGAAAATGCATAAACTGATCAAACCATACAGTGGACATTACTCCAGGAGAGCAAGTTAGTCATTACTGGACAACGCTGAGGAAACTCCAGAGCTGAGCCGTCAGCGCTGGTCCCAGGCAGGGCTTTGTCTCGGAGTAGCGGCACTGGGCCCTCCTGTCTCAGGTGAAAATCACTCCACCGCACGGTAAGGAACTGATTTAATTTCTAAGCCACGCGGGCAGGGGTTTCGGTGGCCAAAGGCAACAACTACCAGAGACACACCGCTGGCCTGAGGCGGCGGCAGACTTCCCGCCCGGCGCCGCCCGCTTCCAAGATGGCGGCAGCGCCCCGCCCCGCGCCTTGCCGAAATGGCCTCCCCAGAATAGGCCGGGGGCTCTGCCCGCTCCCAAAATGGCGGAGGCGGCTGCAGGACGTCACTGCCGGCGGGGGGCGGAGCGAGCGGCGTTCCCCCGCCTGACGGCGATTGGCCCCTCGCGCGCCCCGTCCGCCGCGCGGCTGTCATGGCAACGGGCGGGGAGCGGGGGCGGCGGCCGNCCGCTCCGGTCCTTCGCTCCGCTCCCCCGCTGCTCTGCCGGCGGTCCGGGGGAAACCTCCCCCCATTGCCCAGGGGTCTGCCTCTGGCAAAGCGCTTCCCCCTCCTCCTCTTCCTCCTCCTCCTGCCTCCCTCAGCCAGCGCTAAAGCAGGCACATGTAGCCGAGAGCTCATCCCGGATGGTGACATTACGACCCTAGGGTTATTTCTAATTAGATGTCAAGTCTGGAGGCTGATCTGATTCACAATCGAGGCTGCCATCACCAATTATGCAAGCCAAAATAGGGGTAATCGGATATTATGCTTCAAAGCTTGAACTGATCACCAGAAAGGGCAAGAAAGAAACCCATCCCTATGTAGAAATGTTTGGCATGGTGTGTTGAGTTGCATTTCTTTCCTTTCCCCCTTCCCTCATGGGACGGGTGTGTGGCATAAGGCTCACGACGGTGGACGAAAGGTATGGCCTGGCAGATCAGCGGTCTGATCCCATGGCAAAGCCTCTGCATCGCAGATTATCTTGAAGGCACATCAAAGAGCATTGTGTATGAATGAAATAATCTTAAACCACCTAATAAAGCATGCATAACAGGCTTTAGCCTTCTAAATTATTGCATGTAGAGAAGGCTTGGCTTCTTTTTTTTTGCCTACAGCTTGAGTAGTATATTTTCTCTGTGCTGTGTGAGGAGTTCAGGCTGTCTATGTTGAGCTGGAGATGGGACAGTATGGGAGCTGGAACAAAACTGGTGCTTTGGAACTGCTTATTTAAATCCTGAAGAGATTTCTAATATATATCTTATTATAGATGCTAAATTCTAAAGATTTTCTTGCCATGATAACTTTATAAATTGTTTTATCGAAGTTGAGAATGCTTCTAGGAGCTTTTTGGGTAACTTCTGTAAGAAAAGGGGTACTTGTAATCCATTTGGAAAAGGGACATTGGAGCGGACGTAAAGCAGAAGGATAAAACCTGTGGATGAACTGCTTCTTTGTGTGCAGCAGCGTGAGCTATGGCACCTGCTCCACTTTACAAAGCTGCCTTTGGGATCCAGACTCACAAGATCATAATATTTCTGTGCACCTGATGCTTTTTTTAACATGTTTTTTGTGGACTTGGGGTAGACAGTAATGTCTGTGTTATTCCTAACCTCAGAGTTAAACGCTACAAATTTATTTTCTGGAGGATTAAGTAGCAGTATATGTTACCTGTTTTTATTCACAATGTCCTAAATACCTAATACCATGAAGACCATATGCCCCTTGCCAGGAAGAGTAAGGCTTTCTCATTCTCTTTCTTCATAAAATTTTATTTCAATAATTTTGCTATATAAATACAGTGGGAGAATTTCAAAATTTCATTGCACAAACGGTCTAGTTCTCAGCTCCTGCTCTTACAGCAAAATAGTAATGAAACACCAGAGGCGTGAAATTAAAACCTGTTATGCTTACCTCTCTTACCCCTCAGGGCACCTATGGAACGTCTGTCAGCAGCCTTGCTCCGTGTTTTACTTGGTGACATACAGAGCAAGGGGGACTTCACACTTAATTTCTTCGTTCTTATGGCTAGGTTTTATGTTCAGAGTGCCCAGTGCCATTCCAGCGAGTGTTTCTGAATTACTGATTTAAATTAGCCTCACAGATTATGTTGGTAATGAGCCATACTTACTGGTCAATTTTGTCTTTTCTGTTTTCTGAGCTTTTACTCTTTTGCATACCTTATCCCCTGGATTCTCCATGCTTGGTATTCTGTCCTACAAATTAACTTGTTTCACATGCTCTTGTTCCTCTCTCGAATATCTGCACTGCATTACCAGCGTTCTTCCTGCTCTGCATCCCACAACAGCAATTGCTTGTGGCCTTACTTCATCTTTCTTTGTTTACTGTCTCCCTCAATATCCTTTCTCCTCCATCCGTTAGTTCAGTCAATATTTTTCATTTAGTCTGCTGCTTCCCCTCCTGGCCACTTTGTACTCTTAATAAAGAAGAGACCAAATAGGGAATCTTCTGCCAATGGATCGTACCACCTAGGTGGCTAGTAATTAATTCCTTGTAAGCAAGTCACTGTAATGGATTTCTGTAAAGTTTTCAGCTTATTATAATAAAGAGGTTAATATGTATGAATGTAATATTATATTTTGTTAAGAAGGTATTTTCTCTTATCAATGTATATGTGACAAATCAGTTTTCTCTCTCCTCCCTCCCTCCTTTACATTGCGGGAAACAAGAAGATGGAAGTCTTCTAGGATGAACTGTTGACTTCAAGCTAGCAGACTTCAATAGACACAGGGAATCAGTAGGCAAGATCTTGTCTAGATTTGAGGAGAAAAAGAAACAACATTAAGAAGGGAAATACAAGGAAAACTCTTTTATTGAAGTTGTGTATAGTTTAGAAAGCTCTCCCTCTCAAATGTTTAGAAAAATAGCGTGAAAGTATTTGCTCAAACGACTATTATTGATGGGCACAGAGCCTTGGAAATAGTTTCACTGTTAGAGAAGGCCCAGCGGAGGGAACATACGTGTTTCTTGCGGGATCCATAAAAATAATGTAAAAGAACCCCTTAAAAATCTTAGGACTAGTAATGAAATAAAACATTTTAAATATATTTAGGGGCTGGTATTCTACTGTTTTTCCTTGTGTGCACTTTTCAAGATGACTGCATCTTGGGCTTTGATTTAGTACGTTTGATTCTTCGCTCTCACCACTTCTTTTACATTTTTTCTCATTGCTACTTTTTTTTGGGTTTCTTTTCTATGTTTGCTGCTGGATGTGTTGGCTTGAATATTTTGTTGGGTAGGAGATGTTACAGTACGCTTTTTAAAGTGGACTCCTTTTTATCGATAACTTTTTCTAGCGTTATTGCAGGGTGATATAGGCTTTCGTTTTGGTTTATTTTCTGTTTTAAGTTGTACGTTCTGAAATCCCCTTGCTGTAGTTACCCTGACTTGCAGCAAGAGCTTTGTTTCAGTAATAATTCATTATTGCAATATGCTCCCTGATAATTTGTAGAAATAAGACATAATGCACTGTGTGATTAGAGTTGTCCACATGGTAGTAGTTCATTTTAGTAAATTAACATATGGTAAATACCACTATATAATAATAATAATACTCTAAGCATGGCTAATATTGGTGAGCAGTTTATTCTATGGCAGTGATACATGAGGAAGAGGTGAAAGAGTTTGAGAGAGAGCAGTTTGACTATTGAGATTCTGTTATCGTAAGCAAAGACAGAAAAAACCTTTTTTTTTTTTTTTCCCCCAGCTCTGGGAATTTTGAGTAAATTGTCAACCGTGATAGCCCTGCCTGGGGTAACGTACAGGGGTAGACCTTTTAAAAAGCATTGCAGAATTTTAATGTGCATGCCAGTGAAGCAATTACTCCCATCGCTAGATTGGACTATCTGATTTAGTGTGTCAGATTCTTTAAATGAACATGATATGCCAAATGAAATAATGGGCACAAATTGAGCTTGCATCCTGAGTTTACTCATCACTTAATAAATTATTTCTTCAGCTAGCTTTCAATTACCAGGAAAATGGAAGAAGCAGATGTCTTGGGCATCAAATATCCCAGCATTAAGCGTTTCATTTGTCTCGCTGTTCAGTAGCTGCATGGAGGCGTAGAAAGAGTTTGAAATTTTATGCTAGGAAAAGCTGACTAGAAGACAAGAGTCATTTAACTTGTCATTAAACACGATGGAACAGACTGATGTGACCCGTGAGACAAATAAAATTATTGGCTTCCAATCAAAAGGTAGAAATGACCTATCAGACCAATTTGACTGTGATTGATTATTAAAAGTGTCGAAGTTGTGGCAACAATTCTATTCTCTTTGGGGCTCCTGGGTTCTTTTTTTTTTTTGTGTGTTTTTTTTTACTGTTCTGAGAAATGCCCCCCAACTCTGAATAAAAAAGATTTAAAATAAATTCTTCGAAGAGTTAGTGAACTGATGGCAACCTGAAAGTTGTTTGCGATGACTGATCCTGGGCCCAGACTCTGCGTGAGGACGGCTCCAGTCACATCCCTCCATCCTCCCGCAGCAGCGAGCACCCCGGCTCCCGGGTGTGAGCACCCTGGCTTTGGCACTGGCTAGTGCACTAGTGCAGGTGTGAGGCTGTTCCAGCTGACACCAGGTTCTCGTAACACCTCTCTGTTATAAGAACAGAGGACTGCTTCAAGCAGCCACCTTTCTTTTTAGCTACTGCCCTGCACCAGGAGCTGGGGAGGTGGCAGAAAGGCTTCTTTTACCAGAACAAGATTAATTTATATCTGCCTGGCACTGCCGGAGGGAGCCAAATAATCAAGCTCGTCTTTTCCTCTCCAAACACTACTCTTACCTAAAAGCACAGCACAGGTGATAAAGAATCCTTCCCAGCTCATTCAGGAGTGAGCATGATCCTGCTGTTGGATAAATCCAAATAATCTTGATTTGCCAGGAGCAGGGAAGTTGCCGTGCCGAGCTGCTGATGCGGAGGTGCAGCGCTTCCATTTTCCAGTCCAGAGGTGCTCACTCTTCATCTGTTGTAAAATGATTTCTGTGCAGTGTTTGTAAAGTGCTTTGATATCCTCTGTAGATGAAAGGTGTTATATAAATGCAAATTTAATTCCTTTCATTTCAATTTCATTTAATAAATAAATAAATTGGTCAGATTTTAGGGAAGGGTGCTCTGGGACCTAATACTGCATCTGTATTCTGTGTATACTTGTGGAGAGAGGTTAAGGGCACTGATTGTCTTTCAGAGCCTAACAGAATTAATTTTCACTTGTACAAAAACAGATTTTGCAGGCTGAATAATAATGAAATAAGTGAAAAATCCACTGGCTCTATTAAATTGGATAACTCATCCCTATGAGTAAGGAAACAGAGAAAGGATGCATTGCTCAATTAGCATTTTAGATTAATTTTTCAAGGCTATTTACTGAGGAAACGGAAATTTTAATTGAAGTAGCAAATAAAATAATTCGTTCATGTAATTCATCATGTATTGACAGATTCTTTTTCTGTCACATCACAGTGCTTAAAGAAATGTTTTAAAGCAAGAAAAAATAGATTTGGAGTAAAGAAAAAGTAGTTTCTGCAAAATACTCTGGTTCTTTCAGTAAGTAAATGGTACTGAAGTCACTGGGTGGTGAGGGTGGTAGATACTTCATGCAAGTGTGAACATTCCTAAAAATGCCATGGGCAAAAATATAGCATATTTATTTGAAAAAGGTGTGACCTAATAATAGAAGAGATTCCTGTGAACATATTCCATATGGTATTTAATTAACAGCATCTACATGGAGTTGCAGATAAAATGTTTTGGATTGATAAAAGGGGCTGTGTCTAAGGAAACAAGTGCGGAAAATAAGAATACCTTTTTTACACTAAACTATTTATTATTATAATACGGATTACAAATGTTTGATTTTTAACAGTAATTTTTTTACTCTGGATTGTTGATCCTGCTAATTCTTGGGGCATTTGTTCTTACTGCTAGTAGCTTGCTTTTTTTTTTTAAACCACTTTACTACTATTAGAAACTGTTGCTATCAGTAATTGGCAGCACTGTATCAGACCTCTTCAGACTGTTTAAAAAAGGTTGATCTTTTTGGTAATAGAAAACTGTATAGTACTCCAATTTATAGTGAAGTTTTGTGTGGATGGGAAAAGAAGCTCTTAAATTGGTGGAATACTTAATATTGTTGAAATAATTGCTTTAGTCCTTAACAGTTGAAATATATATGCTCAGTAAACAATTAAATTATAAGCTTTTTTTTTTTAAATACAGGCTATTAGTACCAGAAAGGAATGAATATTGTATAAATTAATACATATAACTGAATATATATAAATGAATAACGTAGTTAACGTCACTTAAATATCTTGCTTTGAATATCCATTTTCAATTTATTGCAGCTTGGACACCAATGTAAATCAGCTTGCTCAGAAAAATGCTTTGCAATTACAACTTACTATTAATTTCCAACAATAATGCTAACTACATTTATTCCCTGAAGTAAAGTCCTCGGGAGCAGCAATGTCCCCTGCTCGTGCTAGACTGGCGCGTGGAGGTGCCACGTGGTTGGGGGTCCGGGAGAGGGATGTGGGTTACCAAGCTGCAGTGGTGGGGCGTAAATACAGGGCATGGGGCTCGCCGGCATTAAATGGTGTTATCTTTAAGAATAGGAGTTGATGTAATAACTGCCAGTAATGGCAATTCCTCCATGACCCCTAGTGCTTTTTTCCCTCGATGGTTGCTTATCGCCCCTTAAACTGGGGAGATAAAAAAACCAAACAGCCGCAAACATTGTGCCAGTTTGTTTACTTCCCAGCTGTAGCACTTGCTGTTGCTGTGCCTTTCTGTGCTGGAATTAAGTGCTTCTTAATGAAAATGTATACCCTGTAATAGTATTTTAAATTACGAATGACCCATGCCTTAACTGTGGTTGATAACAAGCTCGGGGGTTCTAGTACAGATCATGCCTCTCAGTCGTTTGTTTTTAGTTTCTGTAAACCTTTCCTGGTTTGTTAACATCGTGAACTTTAGAGCCTTGAACTAATCAAAATATTCCTAGTTTTGCAACCCAAATATAGGCCATGTTTTCTTTTGACAGTCAGGAGTCTGTTTTTGAATGGTTTTATGTTTCATGTGAGTGTTTAGAGAAGTAAGGGATGAATGGGTATTGCCAGATTGCTTCAAAACTTGTCTCCCGTCTCTTTTCCAGTTTCCTTTTGGCAGACGCTTGCCGTGCGATATCTATTGGCATGGGGTATCGTTTCATGATAACGATATATTCTCAGGTCAAGTCAACAAGTTTCCAGGTACCTTGCTTCTGTCTCTAGTTTAAACAAATGCCTTAAAAACATGATTATTTAAACTGTTTCTGTGTTTTACTGTTTTGTTTTTTTTTTTTTTAATGTGAATTATATGCCTAATCAGCTGATAGTATTTTTAGCATATTAGCGGTTTTGGTAGGTGATTTCTGCTGAAGGGGTAACAATATCTGAATGGGCATCTCAAACAATTTCTGAACTGAAATGTGTTTTGGAGACAAAGTGGTTTTGATGAAAGGAGTCATTCATATGTATTAATTTAGGAAAATGAAGAGTGTCAGGCTACAATTTAAGTGAAGTATACAATTACTGTCTGTTATCTAGCATTGATAACAGTGCTGTATCTTTGGATTTGGTTTTGATTCATAGTGTCTATTTTGTTTCGTACTCTGGCCTATCTCAGGGAGAAGCTTGAAGTGGAGTTCCTCAAATGGATTTTTTAATATTGAAGAGTTCATGTCAGCCCTCATCTTATTATGACTCTTCTACTTTTTTAAGCTCCCTTTTTTTCTCATTTAATCCCTGTTGAGATCTCTCTAAATAAGAGCTAAGAGCTTAGGTATTGACTTATCTAAGCCCTTTACTTCAGATTTATTGCCGCTATTAGTATGCGGTGAGAATAAGAACCCTCAGATATCGAACTTTATGCTTTATTTACCCTGACTTTCTCCTGTCTGTGGGAAGTTCACATTCAAGTATGGGACGGTGTAGTTTTCTGGTGGTTTAAATCTATGTTAGATGAATGTTGCCCTCTCCGTGTTCTGGCTTGTACATGGAAAGCAAGTGGCATCCTTGGTGGTTGGTCAAAACCACAAGAGTCCTGCAGAACTAGACCTGATTACCTTGATGTTGGGTTTTACTAAATTCTTTCTCTTGAAGAGGAGGTCTTGGTGCCTCTCTTAGTTACTTGTGAGAGATTCAAAGAATCTGAATTGGACTTGGGCAAAAGTGTGTTCCCTGTTAGTTTCTGTCCTCCTGTACCTTTGGAACCTCCTGGTCAAGATGAACCACATTCAACAGAGGTTTGCAGTCACAGACTACCGAGTTCCTGTAGGTTTTGTGGGAATTTGCTGACCATGGAGGAAAGAAGCCCACAGATGATGTTCTCACTGAGAAAGAACCTATAGCATGAACCTGTAATACCTGAAAGCACATAAACGACACAAGAGTAACCCTTAATGCCCCGACCTCGGGAAAAGCTTCTACCAGAGCTCTCGCGGATCTGGACGCAGCATGATCCAAGCATGAGATTCAAGGCTGCGGAAAAGCAGCCAAGTTTGGCTGCTCATGAAATAACCTATTCTTTCTGACGTACTCACTTAAATGAATGCAAAGTAAACACAAAGTAGTTGATTGTATTTAAACGACATTCTTACCTATTCCTGGAACCATAGCAGGCTGAGGCCATAATTTTGGATTATGGCAAAGCCATACTGTTTGACTGAAACTTTCCCTCTCCTATTCTGAGCTGCATTTTGGATAACTGATTAATTTTTTTTCTAATACAGTACAGTAATATGTACAATATGAAATATGGCAGGGGAGTGCTACAAATATTTTGTCAGATTTAAAATTTTTAAGTATTTTAAGCTTTATTGAAAGGAATGACTAGAGTGCCTACCAGTAGGGTGAATAATGAAATAATAGTTTACTTTTAGGATGTGTGGATTCAGTGTGGATTCTTCATTGCTTTTAGACACTGTCTGTTATTTTCCCAGGCATGACGGAGATGGTACGTAAAATTACACTGAGTCGGGCAGTGCGAACAATGCAAGATCTGTTTCCTCTTGAATATAACTTCTATCCTCGATCCTGGATTCTGCCAGAAGAATTTCCCCTCTTTGTGGATGAGGTAGATATACTATTCTGAGAGTAAAAGTAAACTTGTTGGATGTTGTTGCCATGTCATTCTTCAGTTTTTCATGCCTACTAGATTGTTTAAAATCGCACTTTGGTTCTGTGGATGACATCTTTTTCAGTTTGCCTGGGATCAGACATAGTCTGGATGAACTGCTTCTGTTTGTTATGTTCAGGAATAAACTTTAAAACAATTATGCTTCTCTGCAATGCCAGAAGAGATGTCTGAAAATTAAACATGGTAGAACCATAAGCCCTTTCCCTGCGTGTTCCATTGAGTTCAAAAAGGGCTGAGGAGGTTACAGAACAATAGTGTTTGGAGTGTGGTACTTTGCCAGGTTCACTGTCACTGAAGCCTTTTTAGTTCATCCTGCCTGTGCTATCCAAATCCTTCACAACAGCATTTCGTACTGTGCATTGTTAAATATACTCACATCTTCCGGAATAATTGTTTGTTTCGATCTCTTGTCAGATTGTTCCTTTGTTTAAATATTCAGAATGTTGTAAAGTGCCATTCTTTTTCAGCTTTTTTGAAAAAAAGTGATGCTGTGTGTTGATGTTTGGTTCTGTTATTAGAAATATTTTTTAAAATATTGTATGTGTTTGTTTTAATCCTGTCTGACTCGCCCAGTGCATTTTTGTATTCTACAGTATCCTCTGCTTGGAAAAGTGAGAGAAAAAGGTATGGACTTTAATAGACTTCTATACTATGTGTTCCTTTTCAGATAATTACCATATCCACAATCCAGTTAAATCCACCAACATCTTTTAATATATACTTTTCAAATGTGCTGTGTCAATGCCATGGCACAGCTAGTAACAGTAAAAATGAATAAAATCCCAACCGTAGTTCAGCCTTATTGCTTTAGATGTAGGACCAATTTGTAAAAGGAGTGTAAATTATCCAATCAATTTAGCTATGACAGGTAGATAAGTGCGAATAACTTGGAAGTAAACTTCCAAAATGGTGCACTGGGGTTCTAGGGATGACTCTGTTGGGAATGGTGCCCGTCTCAGGTACAAGGCTCTGATTAAGTGAGCAGCGCGTGGCGATGGGATCTGTACGTCCCCTCAAACGCACAGACCTGCACGCTGGCAGCAGGTGGCACTGCAAATAAATACTTTTCTCTGGTTGAACGGTTACTGGAGTGAAAACGATTCGCTTTTTGTTCCAAGAATAACAGATGTCCAGTAACACACTCCTAGGAGTTTCCTTTGCATATGTTCTTCCATCTGTGTTGGAGAAAAGCATAATACGTGTTATCAAACATTATATTTTATGTTGTAAGAGTTTATGTTCTATAATACAAGTTTGTAATGTAACCCCTCCAAAACAAGAAAAAATACAAAACAAAAAATTCCAAATCCACTGTGAACCGTAAATGGTTGCAAACACTTCTGGCTTGCAGTTCCATGAGTTCCAGTAGGAGCTCTCCAGTCTTCTCTGTTGTTTATTTGTTTGTATGTGGTTTTGTTCGCTTTACAACCACGGGACCCTAATGCTGCTGAAAATGTCAGCTCTGAGACTAAGTTTTCAGCTTATTCACAAACATACAGGTATGTGTGGTGCCTGCACATTTGACATACCCCTGTGGGAACTGGCATACACGTGAATAGTGAATGACACGTCTGCATTTATCTGAGCAAAAGAGGATTTAGCCATCTCCGGTGCTTCTACAAGCAAAGCTCTATTGTCGTGGGCTGCAGCTGCTAAGTATGTAGCTCTATGTGAGTCGTGCTGAAACTTGTCTTGCTGCACCTTCGCTATTATTAGTATTCAAGTCCTTTAGGGCATAGTTAATTACCAAAGGTCACAAATTCTGTGTCGGTGGAGGTCTAGGTTAGCCCTGAGAAGATGGTTTGATGCCATTTGTAGTATAGCATTTTGTTGATGGGGAATTTTGCTGGACTGGGGAATTAACACCTGTGAGATTTTGTCTGTAATAGAAATTACTACTGAAAGAAGAAACTCCTTGAGGATTTCAGTCTCGCTGCCTCATCCTGAAGCACTGCAGCATTTCAAAATAATTTCTCTCTCAAATATTCTTTCTGTGCCTCAGTTCTGTAGACACGATTGTGAACTTTTATCATACATTTGTATCAGTAACCAAATCAAATGCTGTCATCTTTTCCCACTTTCCCCTAACCCTTAATCCAGGTAGAAAACACTGCAGCTAATCTAATATTAATTAGCCAGTAATCGATGGGAGACCTGCACTCCTAAGTTTGTTGAGGATAAGCTTCTTATTGGGAAATACCAACAAAATGGTGGTTCCTTTAGGGTCGTTCATATTAAACTGAAATGGTGATGGATATTTTTAACAAGGACTTAAAAATTACTTTTTCTAAGTAAATACATATTTATCTATTTTCAATATTTGCTTATTTTTTACCTTCTAAAATATTCTGTACTAACGTGTCACCATAACAGAAGATGAGTTACACACAAGCAAATGTCTCAGGTGCTACAGTAATCACCCCTTCACTAACAGAGAAGTATCTGTTGGAATCTGTGTGATAAGAACAACTTAGTTCTAATAGGAAATTTCAATTTCTGAGGAGTAACTAGCTTGAGATTCAAACCAGGGCCTTGATTGCTCTCATACTGCTTTCTTTGTGTTGTCTATGAGGATGATGAATAGGCCTAGTATGATTAATTTTTAATAAGAATCTAATTCGGACAGTCTAATTTCCAGCACAGCATATTTTTGATGGTTTAATCAGGTTTTCAGCTTTTGGATACCTCTTAGGCATAGACATGAATATTCTAGTCTTTGTGCTGTCAAGTCTTATAGCCCATTATATGCATTTTTTTCAGAACGCTATATTAATTCAGCCCGAGTTTCCTCATGAAGGGCAAACCTGCAACTGGATCAGATTTTCATACCATTAGACGTCGTACTATCCTCTTGCTGTTGGCTGTAAATGGTTAACATGTTTTTAAAGAGAATTTCCTTCTGTCAAGCTAGTACACAGAAATATCTCATTTCATCTGAACTATTTTTCCTACATGACTGACTTTTCTAAGTCTGGACAAGCTTCCTCATAATGAGAATCTGAAAGAATATATTAGAGGGGATTGTGGAGAATTTGAAGACAGCTGTCAGGAATTTCCTTGTAGATCAAGAAGACATCTGCTTTCTTCCAAGACAGTCAAGCTGCTGAAAACCAGACTGACTCTGGATTACTCTTCCCCCTTTCCCCTTCATCTACCATGTCTAAGTTTTGATGGACTAAAAAATGATGGAGAAAATTATTTCCTTTCCAGCTAAATGGAAGGAGTTAAGTTTGAGATGTATGAGAGCAATGATTGTTAAGATGCAGGACTTCGAGAGCAGGTTGCTGTTGCATCTTTAACAGTAGTTCCCAGAAAGCATTATCTTTTCAGAAAAGGTGCTGCTGTAGCAGAGCAGAAGTAGCCCGAGACGGGAACAAGAGACATGGGAATGTGAGGCGGATTGGAACGGGAGGCGGATTGCCCCGGCTGGTTTTGTAGAGGTTCCTTATTACTTTCTGCCTTAGTACACCATGATTGGCACTTTGTACATACAACTGGAGTCACAGTAGGGTGCATTTAGTTGAGGGGGTTTAAGATTAACCAAGTATCTTCCTGGGATGCTGACTTTAACAGCAGTGAACCAGAGAGATTCTTCTAGAAGCAGAGTAATGTCACGTCAGGGGAAGATTATTCTTTAGTGTTAAAAAGACTAGGGCATAAATCCTGCTTTCCTTCTTTGCACATGTAGGCCTGCTGATCTACTTGGACCTATTTATCCACACACCGTTTATGTAAGCCTGATCTCCATTGTGGCATTTTATCCCTCAAAGTGACCTATTTTGAAGAAAGATCTTTCATGGAACGAGTGTGACGCCCATGAGAAAAATCCTAGTCTAAATAATTAATCTTGAATTTCTGCTATAGTTAGTAGGAAGGCTTTTAGCGGTGTGGTTCTCAAGGAAATAAATGACTGGATAAGATGGAGCCAGAAGTCCTTCAGGTCTTGGGAATGTCACTGCCAGCAGAGCTGTACCTCCCATCTGGGTCAGCAGCCGAATGTACTCACAGCAGAGGGTGTTGTCCAAAAATCACAATGATCTGACCAGTGCTCAGTCTTTTCCTGTGTGCTGATATTTTTCTTTCATTCTACAGTGCTGGAGCTGGCGGTGGTAATTGATGTTTTCCTTTGTTAGCTTGTATCCTCAGGCATCTTAAAGTTAATCTCCAGTTGTGGCGGTGAGCCCGTGTGAAACTCGAGCACTGACTTTGTTCAGCACATTGCTGGCTGAATGGAGAAAACAGCAACTGCAGGTCTGGTCCGTAAAACATGTGAATACAAGAAAAGAGTGGTCTGTACTGTGATATCCCTCTGTTTTAAAAATAAGAGATTTTAAGTGCTTTATTTTTCCAAATCCCATGAGTAGCTGGTAAAGGTGTTAGCCTGTGTCCTGCATTTTCCTTAGCTGCGTTCTTTGATAGGGCTCCCTGTGCCAGTGCTGTTAGGAGGTTCGTGAGCTACAGTCCTTCAGCATCTATTCATTGAAACCTGGATTTTATAGTTGCACTTTGATAAATTACAATTTGTGCTCTAATAATTTCTTTCCTCCAAAATATTTGTGAATGCAATGCTACTATATTTACACCCGTAGGGACTTTGTCTACTGTCAGAGAACAGCAATAGAGCTGGGGGAGCTTCAGAGGCTCCTGGCTAGGGTCCTGTTGCTTTACCATGAACCTAAAGGGCTGCCGAAGAGGGTAATGCAGCAGTTCGTTTTCCACTGGTTGCTCAGTCCTTGACCTCCAAACCTGTTGCTTCTGAAGGCTGAGACATGTTAACTCACTGGCTTAAACATGCTCATATTCTTTCTTTGCTACATGTTGTAAAACATGCCATATTTTGTGAATAGTTTTTAAAATTCATCCAAGATAACTCATTCATCCAAGATAACTCCAAATCTTTCTTGACTTCCTTTCTTCCATTCTCAATTTCACTTCTACTAATTCTACTAATTCACTTCTACTAATTGAGGCATCGAAATCTCTGCAGTTCTTACTTTTGCCATACAAGTCATAAATAAACTAAAATGTATTTAGGCAGTGGGAGATATGCATGTAACATGAAAGATCTGATATTCAGCAGATGTGTCAGGCCCTTACAGTGACCTAGTTACCGTCTTCATGATTTTTTTCATCCTCAAATAAAACGCATCGAAGCTTGCAAAGTTTAGGTTTGCTTCTTGGGAGTGAGAGCTTTGTAGGCAATGTAGATGGTGTAATTTCTTTTTTCTCTGATGTAAAAAGATTCCCTAATTATAATGGTTGGGGTTTTTTGCGAGAGAGAGTTTTGAGTGAATATATGCTGTTTACAAAAGTGCAGATTTGAATCCAGGGTTTAGTTATTGGTGCTGTGTTTAATTGGTTTAATTGGTTGCTGTATCCAGTTGGGAATGACATTAGCCTCCAAACATTCCCTGCTAAATGTGTCAGTTTAACATGTTCAAATGTCAAAACAACCTTATTACAAAAATGTTTTGGACAGCCAACTATTAACAATCTGTTCCAGGTGGGAGTATGTAATTTTCTTGCAGATAACAACTGAAATTTTAGGAAAAAAAATGGAAAATGGCCCTTTCCTTTTTTTTTTTTTTTTACTTCTTTATATAATTCCTATTAGTTTGTAAATCAAGAACTCCAAAGATACTTATTGTACTTATTGTTGCTTCCAAGAAGGTAGTTTATATAGAAGGCTGTTGTCTGTTAAGTGCCAAGCCCTGTTTATGCCCCAGAAATCAAGCTGCTGAGGTCAGTAAGTAGAAATGACAGTAGGATTGAGCAAAAAGTTCAGATCCAATTGCCTTTTGAATTTGAGACTTTTGGAGTTAGATCTGAGTTTTAGAACTTTTTTTGGTTATTATTCTGCCCACTTTCTGTCTGAGGATGCAGATGCCTCTCTATAATCCTGTAATTCTCTATAATTTAGTTTTGATCTTCACCTTACTAAGCCACGTCTGGGGTTCTGTTGGTTCTGACAAACTGTGAGTACTTCCCCATCGCTGTTACTATTTGTAGTAAACCATTTCCCTTACAAGCCCCAAAAATCTAGGGCATGTGTGGAAAAACCCCTCAAGATGTGGGTATAATGGCTTATACTGTACTCATGGATATCTATCTACAAAGCAGTGAGAGAACTGGATACACGAGTATCGAGGTCCAAGCTGCTGCAAACAATACAGAAATAGGTCATATAGTCCCCCAGTGGCATTCTTAGAGTGTATTAAAGTTTACTTTAACAAACAGAGGTCTTTAGTGGCAAGGCAATACAAACAATGGAAAGAAACTGATACTGAAAGGTACTGATTTGCTAACCTTTTTTTTTTTTTCTTGCTGTTTCCGTGGCTTGATGCTTTTTATACACACTCACAGAGTGTCAGTAGGTATCAAAATTTCTTACCTGCTGTTTCCTTTCCAGAGGGTCATCTCCCATCACCTCATTCATAACAACTTCAATTCTCAATGTGTGTCTTTGGAAAATATGTTTTCTGGAATGTTTCTATTAATTTAACTTGTTAGCAGTAAGGAGTATTTGACATCATTTGCAAGAAATCTGCAAAGCGGAAGCGTTTCTCTGTGAAAGAAGTGAAATGTGTCTGTGTAGTGATTTTTCTAAGCATTTTTGCATATTCAGATGCGTTGCGCTGTGTCCATGTTGGTGTTGGCTGTTCACAAGCTCGTACACTAGAGCGCACTGTGTGTCACAGCGAGCCAGCCCTGGGGATCGCCTGAACACAGACTCAGCATCTGCACCAGCTTGAGGAAATGACAGCAAACATGGAGTACTTTGTAGATTCATCCAAATGTTTTGATTTGGTACAAAACACCATCAAATTCTCCACCAGCTTTCCTTGCTTTCCTGATTTCACACTAGGTACATCTAAAGAAAGCATCTGAATTGTCATGTGCTATGACTAGATCTTCCCAATACAAATCAAAGCAACCAAAAAGAGTTGTTGAAATCAGGGTAGATTTTTTTTTTTACCTTGCAGTGGGTAGAAAGGTAGTAATTGCATGCAAGGCCTGAGGGGAGTTCTGGTATAAACTAGAAAAACCTCCGTTTCAGAGAAAGGTGGTAGGTAGCAATTGAGGCATAAAATCTATGCTTGTTTAGTAAATTTTTGGTATTTGTATAATATCTGTACATGGCTCAGTATTCCCTGAGTGTCTGATTGTGCAATATATTCAGTGGTAGGAAAAGGTATTATCAGTGTCAAATTTCCATGTTTTCTTTCCTTCTCCCATAGTTGTTTGTCTGCATTTATACCTCAAAACATAAGGTGCCTTTCCTTAGGTTAATGATTATCTTTGTCAGTGGTAGTTCAAAATGTAGCACGGAAGTTTAACTTTGCAGTTTCATATGCATTAGAGACCAATAAAATGGACCTCATGAGATATACAACATTTCATCCTGTAAATTGGTACATAACATTAAAAAGAAGTTCCTGGAATCATTTATACAACAGCTTGTTAAATCAATTGACTTTTATCTGCACTAGTAAGTCCCTACTCATGCTTTCTTGTTTGTCTTTGTGCTTGTCAGCACTGTTTATCTTCTGCCTTTTTTGCACAGTGTTTACTACTCTAGTGATGTGATCATGTTATTTTTATTTATTTTTTGTTTATGAATACTATTTGTTGGCTTTCATAGTATCAGCCCTTCTTTCCCCCTGCCAATTAGTGTCTTTCAGTGTAATTCTTTTCCTTCTAGGTTCGTATGATGAAAGACAGCGATCCATCCTGGAAGCCCACTTTTATTGTGAAACCTGATGGAGGATGCCAGGGAGATGGAATCTACCTCATTAAAGACCCCAGTGACATCAGACTGACGGGAAGCATCCAGAGCCGGCCAGCTGTGGTCCAGGAATACATTTGCAAACCACTGCTTGTTGACAAACTGAAATTTGACATTCGTCTTTATGTCTTACTGAAATCTTTAGAACCTTTAGAGATTTATATAGCCAAAGATGGACTTTCTCGATTTTGTACAGAGCCCTATCAAGAACCCACTCTAAAAAATTTGCACCAGGTTTTTATGCACTTAACCAACTATTCACTAAATATCCATAGTGGGAATTTCATCCATTCTGACAATGTAAACACAGGCAGCAAGAGGACTTTTTCAAGCATTCTGTGCAGACTGTCTTCCAGAGGAGCTGATGTCAAAAAGCTGTGGTCAGATATCATTTCACTGGTGATTAAAACAATTATTGCACTGACACCAGAACTGAAAGTTTACTATCAGTCTGACATACCAGCAGGAAAGCCTGGGCCAACTTGCTTCCAGGTACGTTGGAATTTCTGCATGGAATGCAGTTATTTCTGTGCATGGATCAATTTTCTGGATGTTTAATTTCTTTTCTAGAAGCGTTCTGTAGTTAAGCTGCTGATCACTGGTTGGATGTAGTGCATCCACCGAATAGCATTGCACGAGACTCAGAGCTTAGCATCTCCTCACCCAAGTTTCACCTTAAAATGTGTTTCCTCACCTATGTTACTAATTGCCGTAAACATATACGGAGAATTTTCAAGGGGTATCAGTTGTTAGTAGCAGTATTCACTCCAGTTTCCATCTAGATGTTTGGACTATGAAGCTTTGCAGCTTCCTAATGCAGCGATGATGATGGGATTTTGAGACCCGTAGGTGCTAATATTCCATGTTGACAGATGCAGTGTTTGGAGAGTGTGAAAGGAGCTGTTAGTATCAAAGACAAATGGTTTCAGTAATTATTCAGCAATATAGCATGTTTCTAAGTTATTTCTCTTTTGTCCCTGAAATGTCTCTTTCTCCTGAATGTTGGCATAGAGATGGCCATTGCATTCTCTGGAGGAACACTGCGCAGAACTGAAGTAATACATTGCTTGTTTTGCACAGATTTTAGGGTTTGACATTCTCCTGATGAAAAACTTGAAGCCCATGTTACTAGAAGTAAATGCAAATCCCAGCATGAGAATAGAACATGAGCAAGAGGTAAGACCTATCAACATGATAGTGATATTGGGATGAAATTGTTTAGGTTTGGTTTTCTGGTCTTTTTTCCTGGTTTGAAAGATGAAAGCTGTCTGCTAATATGAAACCTCCAAGGTTCTCTGTAATTTTCTGCTTGGAAATCATTGCTAATCTTATACACTGGAAATATGACTTATTGGAATTGTGAAAGCTCTGCATCATCTTTGTCATAAATACATTTATTCATCATCCCCTGCAGTTGACTTAATTGTGTTTAGGGGATTGCTAATATTTTTTTTTCATGTTTGTATACATCATATAAATGGTAATATTGGCAACAATCTTTTTTCAATATTTCAGTTTACTAGAGAAACTTGCCAAAAATTGTTACAATATCATAAAGAAAATGTTTAGGTGTAAGAAGTATTTTGTTATTTATCATTGCGTATGTAAAACATATATGACATACGTGAAGTTTGAGTAAATATGGAGTAAATAATCCTTAGTTCTATACTGAATAATTGTACCCCCATTGTAATTTAAAGCTTTCTCCTGGAGTATTCGAAAATGTCCCAAGCCCTGTTGATGAAGAAGTGAAAGTAGCTGTTATCAGAGACACTCTTCGTCTAGTGGATCCTCAGAAAAAAAAGAGAAAAGATGTCCAGTAAGTGTGCTGACTTTCTTTGGATTTTGCAAATAATTATAAAAGTGATTCTTTGTTTTGCCAATTATGTTAGTTTATCTAGGATAATGAGTTACCAACTGTCTGTCTCTGGGACTCCTTTTGCATCCACAGCGTTAACTCTCTCCAAAAAAGCTTGGAGGATATTAATTGATGGCATGGTACAAAAAAAGTACTCGGATTAGTGGATCTGCCAGAGGAAGGTCAGGGGGAAAAAACCAACCTGTTCTCCTTTGTGTTTGGTAGCAGCAAGTCCACCAAACGGCATCCTCACAGCTTGGCACCAACCGCTTCTCCTGCTGCTTTCACGTAGGAATAGATAGAACAAGAGGGAATGGCTTCAAGCTGCAACAGGGTAGGTTTACACTGGACATTAGAACAAAATTCTTCAGAGAAGGAGTGGTCAGACACTGGAACAGGCTGCCCAGGGAGGTGGTGGAGGCACCGTCCCTGAATGTGTTTCAGAGTTGTTTCGATGTGGTGTTGGGGGATGTGGTGTAGGGGAGAACTCTGTAGAGTGGGGTTGATGGTTGGACTTGAGGATCCCAAGGGTCCTTTCCAACCTGAATGATTCTACGCATGGTGGAAGTGCGGCAGGAGCCATGCGAGTGCTCCAGCTCAAGGAATTGAAAAGGTCCTCAAACGGATAGTAAATCAGGCTTTATCAGTTCCCCTGCAATATCTTACCTTTGATTCAGAACTGGTGCAAAAAAATAAGTCACTCAGATTTATTTGTTTGTACCTTTATTTGGGGCCTCTTTTTTTAATTTAAATCAGTCATGAGTAGTAATTTGTGTATTAACTTGCTTGAAAGTCACAAATTACTCTGAATTAATCACCCCATTTGAGCTGATAAGTATGAATATGGTATTTAGAAAATGCTTCCTTGATTAATAAACATAGTTAAATCTATGATCTAGAAATGGGAGGAACTGCCTGAAGCAGTTTGCACGGAAATGCTTGTGGTGGGATCAGGCTGAGAGAAATAGCTTCTTTTT
Source organism: Rhinoptilus africanus (assembly GCA_013400135.1). Classification (NCBI taxonomy): domain Eukaryota; kingdom Metazoa; phylum Chordata; class Aves; order Charadriiformes; family Glareolidae; genus Rhinoptilus; species Rhinoptilus africanus. The sequence goes on along the minus strand of VXBO01010649.1, from coordinate 398,102 downwards.
TGATGAAACACCTCGTTTTAAGCAGTTCCTTGGAAACATGAAAGGGAGATTTTATATTTTTTTTGTCCCTTGAAATTCTTGCTTAAAGGCCTGCCTCCCTACTAGAATATCGATTTTGTTCTTCTCTTGGCTCTTAGTGGCAATATGTTATTCATGCTCTAGAATGATTTCAAGTGCAAATGTGCTGTCCTTCTGTATGCAATCCCATGAACAAGACATGACTGATAATACTTACGAGTCATGCATTACTGTAATTTTATTATAAGATCCGAGTCTTTCAGAGGCAGTGCCACACATAGCGGTTGGTGTGGTCGGTATACGGTGCCTTGCAAAGCAACCTGTACTCTGTGTTGCCAGTACTTAACCTTCACCCTTAAGATTATTTCAGTGCACGGAGCTGAAAAAAGATCGTTTTTTAACCTATAATTTTGTAACTAGTCATGTCTTTTTTATATGCTGAAGTTATGTCAGGCATTCATTAACTACATATTAGATATGGAAAAAAGGCAAATGGTAATTAGAAATAAATTCATGGAGAATGTTGGTGTGTGTGGAATGCTCGTTCAACTGAGGATTCTTCTCTGATACATTTTGAGTACTAAATAATTCGTAACAGGATTAGCTGGTGATGAGATAGACCATTGGCTCTTCACAGCAAGAATTCATCAGTGATGCAGCTTTTTTTACGAAAAATCTCTTTAATGGAGCATCTTGTTGATGGATGTCTGCATGTCTTCACCAAAAGTCAATTCTGTTTCTTGCTGCAAAGGGCAATATTCTGAGGGCAATATTCCGATAACGTTGTGTGTGGATATCCAGGAACTCACGTGGGACAACTGCCCACCTGTTCAGCTGAGATTTACTCTTCCTACTTCCAAGTACTTTTTATTGAACTGGGCATGCTCTGTGGGAAAGCACAATTTGGCCAATTAATCGAGAAAAAAAAATCTGAAAGAATTCCTGTTCTGACAGCTAACCAGTTGCAAATATTGTAGACTTTAGTTTTGATCCTAATTAACTAACGGACATTAATCTAAGTAAAGTTTTAATGTTATGTATAACACTGAGTTTGAACACGCAGGGGAAATACTGGGAAGTCTGTGCTGCATCTCAGGTAAATACTCTGCTATGGAGATGGATTTGATTTCCCTCTAATTATCTCCCAGATTAAAATAAATGAAGCATCTAAATGAAAGTGAGTTTTAGAAGTCATCCTGAATTACTTCATTATCAGGAAAGATTAATAGCTCAGTAATTTTTTTAGTTTAAGTTTTCCATATCTTTATGGAGTTTTGATTATTTTTTTCCTCCTTCACTTCATGTGACGCATAATATTGGAATAAAGGTTAAGTTGAATAGGATTGCTTTATCATGCTATATGTATCTCTTAATTTTTCCAACACAATTCTAGTCTTCACATGCACCAATCACTAGTAATTATCTTGGCACTGCCAATAATTAGTCATTGAAAATCTGCAGTGATACAAGTTCAAATGAACATACTTAAGTATACTTGGTGGCTATTATTCCACAGTACGACGGATCTTTTCTTAGTGTTAAGAATTTGTCCCGGCCATTTAAGTACTGAGGTATGTACTTAATATTTTGCGTATATAACATGTTTAAACATAAACTTTAAATTCATGCAAAGATTTTTTTTTAATTTTATTTTTCACAGAGGAAATATCTTCTGTTGTAGAAATGAGGGAAGGTTTTGTGTTATCCTGTGATGCAGAGAACTTAAGGAATTAAAACAGAATAAAAAGTGACACAGGCACTTGTGAGCTTTTGGGAGGGATGGGCAGGGTGGATACCTGCTTCTCCCTGCTGTTAGGTAAGCCCTGCCGGTCAAATCCTGTGTACCTGCTCCGCACAGGACCTGTTCTGCATGTCGACATCCTGAAGGCGGTAGGTATCCCTATAGAGGCGTTACCCTGCTTTGCTGCATTCATCTCCTTGCTGCTTCCGAATCCTCTACACTAGCACAGTTGTAGCCAAAGTCCGATGGCAGCCGAGTTTCCAAGTAACTACTAAGAGAGATTTGGAGGCATGTTCTGCTCTGGAGGGTGAAGGTGCACGTCAAGGGCTCGCAGCCTCTCGAGAAGCCTCTGAACGCGGCTCTGCGCCTTACTGTGTTAGACAGTTTCCAAGCTGTAACCCGGAGGGTGAGTGGTGTCTGGCTCTGCCTGGCCAGGTAGAGACTGGGTAGCCCTTTCTGAAATTAAAGGTGGCAGCTAATCAACTACATGTTGTGTGGTTTGTTTTACTTTTTTGCTGTTCTAAAACAAACAAAAAAATACAGCTAAGAATGCATGGTTATAAAGAGGGGTTCTGATTTCTCCCCCGCCCCCCCTCCGTGGAATTTTGAAGGAGCCAAAATGTAGAGCCTTTTTTGCCCTAGCTTTGGTTCCTAGACGAGTCCCATTTTCCTTAGGCATCCTTGATTTTGGAACTCAAGTTTCACTCATAATTAAGAAATTAAGACATTTAATAAAATAATATGGAAGATACTAACTCCTTGCTTTTGTTTGTGTGGGAGTGCAGTTCTCATGGATTTTAAGGCTTAAGCAGATCATTGCAATCATCCAGCTGATGACATGCTGGAAAAAACACAGTTATTTGTGGCTGAGCTGTTTTCTTGGAAAGACGTGATTTTCAACTCCTCTGTAAATCTGTTAAATATTATCAAACAAAGCTTACTTTCTGCTAGCATTTCAGGGGGTAGTGATGGCCAGTAATCTTGGTTTCTGTTCTGAACATCTGCCACTGCTAATTTCGGAATTATCATGGTGGGTTTTCCAGCTTACATTTTTTTTCAGCAATGGTAGCTCTTTTGACTTGAATTTATCATGTAGTGAAGACCTTCAGTACCAGATTAGCCAGCTGGTCACTGTATCATCAGCAGGGAGCTTTCTTCCTCGAGCGAGAAATCTAATGTAAAAAACCGAAAAAGATGGGGAGGGATTGCAGTTTCTTGTTACTTAATATATTCAAAGCATCGTGTCTGGCAGAGGTGGCACATGGCCCTTCAGAGGATCACAGTGTGCAGTTTTATCCAAGTCTGTCATGAGCAACATGGTCAGAAAGCTGGGCTACACCCGAATGGAAGAGTGAAATCCTTGTCACAGGGTAAGGCGTTGAACTGTGCTCCCTGTTTCTACAAAGAAACTTGGATAAAGCTAGTATGGCATTAACTTTGCTCCGGATTTCCTTCTTGCAGCAGAGGGGCTGTTCCCAGCCTGCCGGAGGTGGGAGAAGACTTCAGCTAAAGGAAATTTGCACAGTCACGTGAATGGTCTAATGACACCGAACAACATTTAAAGTAAATCAACGTTACTTATGTAAACAGCAGTTTAATTAAGATAATCACTGATGCAAATCATTGTTTATGTTATGCCTTCAACAGAAAATCCGTTTAAAAGGCTAGCAAGCTTCTAATTTTTTTTGTGCCTAATTTTGAATCTTTTTAGTATTAAAAGGTTTTAGTTCCAGCGTTTGTTTAATTATTAGCGATTTATTCATCTTAAAATTGCATTAGATTTGAGGAGCAAAAAGGAGCCCGAGTCTTGTATGCAAATTCTGTATGTTCTCCGCTGGATGTTAGATGTAAACTATTTGACTGGTGGCGTAATTGCAAGCCGTGAGTATCATTTGGAGCGGGTCTGCTCTAAATGTCTTGGGAAGATCATTTATATCATCTCATCAATGCTAATGACCTGCTTTCCTGTCCTGTCAAAAATATTTGTGCCCTAGTTTATTAATGCTAATTAATCCAGCGATAATAAGAGACTTCTTTATATTTTTGTTGCTGTTGTTTATTCTGTGTCCCAGTATGATCTCTTGCATTTACATGCCTGGTTTCTTAGATAGTTCAAGGCAGAAAATAAGCATTTCATTCTTTTGACAAAGAAAGCATAGTATGACATTGCTTGCCATTAGAAATATGAGTTGCTCATGGAATAAAATCTGTTTTTTACTTGCTAGAGATGATGAAGGTGCAGCCCCCAAAGTAAAATAATGACTTTTATTCAGCACTGAAATAGCCATTGACAGAAGAAAAAATTGAAACACTTTGGAAATGAAATGTAATTTAATTTATGGCTGTTACAAAAACAATCAAATCAATGTGCCCACAAAAATGAGTGCTTTTGTTTTATTACCTATTATGGTATTGCTGTTTTGTTGCTAGTTTATCTTTTCTTGGGTGCTGTTCTCTGTACAGACCGCTTCAGTGTTTTTCTATTTGAATTCAGCCTTAAAATTTATTTGTGATGTTCTGATTATTTTTTTCTTCTTTTTAAAACATGTCAGGTATGATTCTCGTCTCTGAATTCTGTGGCTCTAGCAAATGTCAGATATGATTAACTAATTTTTCTGAGCAGGAGGAACCCCAATGTGGTCTCTCGCAAATTTTTGCAAGATCAGCATGCAACCACTGGCTAATGTCACTGTTCGGAGAGCACCCTGTAAATATTAATGTATGTCGGTTTGACTTTTTATCTCTAAGTGTGGTGTAGTTAGGAAGAAATTCCAGTCAGGGTTTTGTAGAACTTACTACATGAAAGATCTTGCTCTTTTCTTGCACAAAACAAGATGGTTCATTTTTTTCTGCGCTGTGGATTACGCATCTTTCTCACTTTAAATGATTTCTTTGATATAGGACAAAATTAATGGTTTCTAGTAGGTGAATATGTGATCTGTATTAAATGAGAACATGAATTAATTTCTGGGCATTCCACTCATGTACTTTCCATCTTCAATGTGACTTAGGTTGAAGTGGCAGCTTCTTCAGGAGGGGTCTCCTGCTGCGCTAGTGACCCGCGGCTCTAACCTCCTCTGCCGTGCAGGAGGAGTGTGGGCCTTTACTGAAACAGGCCTTGCAGTGATGTTTCTCTTCTGTATGTTTCAAAGGCATTTTCCAAATCCTAATGCTATTCTTAATTTATTGATATTGAGGAGCAGTTTTGCACTTCCTTAGGGAAAGAAAAAAAGTCAGGAAATCACCTGTGCGGCTGTATTACATTTATTTTCCAGATTTTTTTAAATTCAATTTCATAACCTCCCCTGATGTTTGTGTCATGTTTAATGGAAATATGAAAATATACTGTGCAAAGATGTCTCGAGAGTATGATTATCCTAGATTTTGATGATGATAAAGTCATTCTTGCCATTGATTACTGTGTTTATCTCACTATCCGTATTCTAAGGTTATGATTGCGTGGCAGGGGTGGTTTAAGAGGGTCAGAAACTCAGTGCATAAACATATGGAGAGGCTGAATGGGAGAATTCTGGTGTTGCAGCTATCGCTGATCAGGAAATAATGACTGTTGTTGCAATGTATCTTAGTTTCCGCTTCTGTGAGTAACTGTATTGTGTTTCACAGGGATTCATTACTCAGGGCTGTCAGTGCCTTTTGCATTATGTGGGGTGAGTTTAATGCTTATAAAAATAAGCATGTAATAAACCTAGCTCGGGGTAGCGTCAGTATTTTGGCTTTCATTTGCTAATTGACTTTATGAGCTGACTGCTAGAGCTTTAGGTCGATTCCTGTATCCCTTTGCTATCACTTGGCAGTCTGGTCAGGTTTTCAGCTATTCAGATGCTTCTCAAGCACCACCTCTTCATTCCAAGCCTTATTCCTGACGGAGAGTGTATATACTCATATGTGTAGCTTTCTTGAGATTGATCTCTCTGCTGTGGTTCATTTTGGAGGCTGACACAATTTTTTTCTCCATCAGTCAAAATGACCCAGCATTCATATTCAGGATCATTCTGCCAAAGCCCTTTGCAAGTACATTGAATTAGCCCCTTTCTCTTTCCTAGAGGGCTTTTTGGTTTATTCCTTCACCAGGCAATCTGCCAACTTCAGTATCAATTCTTGTCTGTTACATTAGCCCATGCGGCTTTTGATGAGTTAGACATGTGAGGGAGACTTTTAGATGTGATGTTTGTCAGTGTTACTTCAGCTCAGATTAGTGGAACGTTAACTTTGTTTTTCTGTAGTTGGGGAGTATTTATTTCTACTGCTGTTTCTCATCCTGCTCAAGAAAAACGATCCTCAACTACTCCCTTTGGTTTTGTGAAGCAAATGTTACAGGTGCCTTGATATTTGCCCTCTGTTCTTGCTTTTACGATTATTTATCTGCTTCATCCTTAAAAGCTTTTAACCTTTCTCCTATCGATTAGGACAGGCCCTGCTGGCAATTCTACAAGCTACGTGAAGGGAGGGGAAGGATGTGGTGGTGCTGGACTCACAGACTAATTCTATGTTGGTTTTAAGAGCCACTTAGAGGAAGGCGCCACAAGAGTGTTTACTGCAACAAGAGAAAATACAATACTCGGTACAGAACAGCAGCAAATAATTTGAATGTGCTGTGGCAGCAGTCCTAACGTAGAAAAGAAAAGAAAATCTGCTGATACAAAGAGGGTCAGATCTTTTAGTTCATAGGTGGCTCTATTTCACCCATAATCCAAAGTGTTTTAATTGACTAAAAATGCATAAATACATGAGCAATAACAATGTTTCTTAAAAAATAGCTAAACCCATACCCCTAGCAGAGGTACAGCAGGAATCCAGTGATTCACTTCAATGTTTTTCTCTATCAAACCATTACAGGAAAAGCTGGTTTTGTGAAAATAACTCTGGACTAGACATAAAGGACACAATTTCTTTTCCTGATTCAGCCAGTTTACTCAGTGACCTTTAGACAAAACATTTTCCTTCTGCTACCACTTTGATTCTGTGAAAAGAGGATGTTGCCTTGCTTCCCCCCTGCATTGCCAGGCTTTCTAAATTAATAAATAGTGTGCAGGATGTGGCCTGTCATTATGCTTAGTAGTATATGAGATCAGTTTATGTATTGTTGTGATATAAAAATATTACAGAAATGCTTCAGTTTTCTTCTCTGGAAGACTCTAGGTCCAATTCTGCACTCTTCAGTAGATATCCCTGGTGGTTAGTCACATTTTGCTAACCTGGTTGTCATTAGTGATCTCTCTATCTTTTACTTTCTCCCATACAGAGTGCTCAGAGTCATTGCATATTCTGTACAATATGCTAACTTGGTGCACGGTGTGCTGTTTGAATATTCAGGATATTAGGATTTGAAAAATACTTTCTCTCAATGTCATTCTTTGGTGGTGTTTTCATCTTTCTTCTTATTTTTACAGTCCTTTGCTAATAAAATAGAGAACTTGTGTGCATTCCAATGATGTTCCACAAACACAGCATTAAATAGCCCCGTGCTTGCTAACAGATTAATTTATGATTATTCCCATTTTAACCTTCACCACTGCAGAAAGTGCTGTTATTCACAGTCCAGTTTTGCAAGTTGGTCTGTTTGCCCATATATTGTATTCTAAGCACTAACGTCTTGAATGTAAAGACTATTTTAACTTCCACATAAAGTGGGTTGTCTTATTTTGAATCTCTTGAAATGACCCTGTATTGAGGGACAGCTGGAGGTGCTTAGAATGTACTAAGCAAGCAAGCTGGTGACAGGCCCAGTTCATTTAAAAATTTTAATGGACAAGAATTGATACGGGTTGCAGAATTTTAAAAGGTTTCATTTTCAGCACTGTGAAATTAATTGGTCCAAATCTGTCGTATGCTTTTGCAGTAATTGGCGTGCTGCAGTGCCCTTAGCGCCGGTGTGAACCGAAGTCTGGTTTTATGTTACCAAATTGCAAATGGAGACCAGTTTATCCAATTAGACTTGAATCACAGTGTTTTGAGATGCAGCTAATCTAATTACATTTTTATTGATATCTCTCTTCTTTCTTTTTGCTCTCTAAAATTTCTAGTGAGCAACAGAGGAAGGATTGAGAATAAGAGCAGCAATGTGACCTGTCAAGAGCATTTCCATAAAATCTGAACTTTCCAAACATTCAAATAAAGCAAAATGTGCTGTAGCAATTACATCTCTTAGATATTCACACTGTATTACATTTTAAGTTGATCATTAAGAAGCCTTTTTGCTTTCTTTTCTCTTACGATGATTTTTAAATGAAAAGAAGACCTTTGTGATAACATACAGAGACAAGGACGGTTTTATCAGAGTATGTCGCTTTTCTCTCGTCTTTGTAGTGCAGCCACAGCAGTTGCTGGGATCTTCAAGGGCTGCCCAAGAAGCGGGAGGTCAGGAATAAAGCAGGGTGGCCGCTTGGTCTCCTTCCAAATGGCATGAAAATGAACGTGGAGGGTGTGGGTCTAAATACATCTTTGAATTCAGTTATCTGATTAGAGATTTTAAAGTGAGTCTTAATGGTAATAGAATCTGGCTCAAGGCATGCTGTGTTTTGCATCCCGCAGAACCAGCAGAAATGAGTGGGGCAGGAGGAGTCCCAGTGACTTCCCCCAGCCAGAATAAGGTGGCCAGCAGCCAGGCTCCCTGCGCTCACTGCTCGAGCCCGGCTCCCTAACGGACAGCGTGGATCTTGGAGCTCCTTTGGTGTCTGCTCCTGCTTTCACCGAGTTCTAACAAAGCAAGCTGCTTTTGTGTTGCTTTGTTTTGTTGCTTTTCTTTTTTCTTTTTAAACAAAAACTCAGCAAAACAAAAACTCAACAAAAACTGTTCAAAGCATCCCTGGGAGCTTTGTTGCATTACAGATATTTGCTGGATCCAGCCATTGCTGATGGCAAACTTCATCCGAAACCAGTGAAAATTTAGATTAAACATGGTCAGAACTTTGTTCAGGTTACATTGGGTAGGATATAAAATAAATAGCAATTTTGACCTTATTAATAAAATACTTAAGTACATACTTAAGTGTGTTGCAGAGTTAGCTCTCCATACCTTTGAGAGAGTGAAATTACTGTAGTTGTTAAGGCCATTCACCTTTTCCTTTTACCTCAGAGGTAAACTGGCTTGCAAAAAGAATAGGTAAAGAAAGTCCTGGATGTTCTTGGATGTTATTTCCACCATTCAGGGCTTCTTGTATGTAGCCTTCAAGGCTGACATCTTTTCAGCCTGAGAGGGGTTGGTGGTTTCATGTTAAACAAGGGCTTAATTTCCACGTAATTTTCAGTACTTGGCTGAGGTTGGTTTGGGCTTCTCTGCCTCAGTGATCCAGGCATCCAGCCGGCCTGGAAGGTGCAATGCATTCTGTCAGAGGGTGGTAATCTGGACTAGCTCTTTAAGTTGAAAAAGTGTCGTGTAGCAAAAGCTAAACAAGTGTAATTGTGCCTGGTGAATCCATGGAAGAGAGTTCCAGGGCAGAGGAGAGCAGTGTCTAACGGGAAAACAGGCTGTTCAGCAGCACTCTGCATAAGGGAGTAACTTTCTGCATATAAAATTGATTTAATTGAAATCTATTTTGTTTCTCTTGTAGGGAAAGAAAGAAAGTTTATTCTCTGTCTTCTGTCCTCATTCTACAAATGCCATCTCCTCTCTTCCTCTGCTAGACTGCATTAATCGCAGCCTGTCTAGTGCAGAAAAGAAGAGGAAAATGGGCATTTGTTTCCTTTGTTAAGGAAACTGCTTAATTTTTTAAAGTACATTTTTAAGAGATAGTGCTACATCTTCTTTCTTTGGATTTGCTATAATTTCCTCTTTTGCTTTTCAATACAAGAAAGCTGTTGCAGATTGAATTTAAAAACACTTTCTTTCTCTCTGTCTTAGAGTACAGGGCAGAGGCCGCATCTGTGTGCCTCGTCTGTCCGAGTGCCTTCACTGAATTTGCGTGTTCATACAGAGAAGGTGATTAGTAGTTGGGCTTGAGTGCAAATTGTGGTTTTCCTGACACTTCAGTATGTTAATCATTTGAGCTGAGTTTCTGCTACCAGCAAAACAATCTTCACCTCTCCTGCCCTGTATCTTGCTAACATAATCTGGAGTTTGGCTGGTGCTTGGTTCCTGCGGGAGCAGTGGTTCAGCTGCACTCCTCAGTTGGTACCTTTTTCATGGCTTTTGTATAGGGCACAATTTCCATGAGTAGCCCGCAGTTAAATACCTCTTGAATGAAATTTGATTTTCAGAATGTTAGCTAATTGCCTTGTCTGAAATTAAGGATGTTTACTTAATTTGACTTTTTTCTCCTTTTACCTTCTTGAATGTATGTTTGTGCTGCACGGAGGCAACTCTGCTTTTAAATTAATATTCCCAGTTGGTCTATGATGTAAACTTCAGGAACTTCCAATTTTCTGTAATCTTTCTGATACTAAATTACTTCCCACCAGATACTTTTTATAAAGTAAGCGTACACATATTTCCTACAAATAGTAGTGTACATAGTGTGTATTTGCACATACATGTCTGTATATACAGCATGCCTATGTTGTATCTTTGTATAAGGTATAAAAATGTCTTGTTTCGTACCTGTCTCCTTGCCATCTTTACAATCTGTACGTGGTGTTTACCTAAAACTCCGACCAACTGCGGTAGTTTTGATTGCGTGAAATCTGTGGGGTGAGCCTCGAATGCTCTGTCTTGGTTCCCAGTGTATCTTTGTAAATTCTTCGTGTGACTGCTGAGCTGCACTATGTACTTTATGCTCTCTCAGGAATGGTACAGCCCGTGAACAAATTGATTTAAAAAAATAAGATTTCGTGCAACCTAGATGATGTTATAACAAATTGATCAGCCAAGGGCATACTAAGGTACATCACCTTACTAATAAAAGAAACAAATCATTTCTGTGGAGTAGGGCTCCTGGGCCACGTGGCAGGGTTTTATTAAGGTAACAGTAAAATGGAATAAATTTAATGCATAGGCATGGATTGTATCCCTGAATGCCAGTAGAAGGTTCTTACATGCACATGCCTTCTAAGAATTATTTAAATGCAATGTATTTAGATGTCACAGTTAAGAATAGAGGGGACTTGTAGCAGAAGTTGTCAATCTTGATGCAGCTGTGAATTATAGAGCAATTTTAATTTGATGCAAACTATTATTTCCCTGTACTGTAACACGAAAGCCGAACTTTGGTACTGTTAGTTTGAACAAAATACACTCTACTCTTTTTTTTTTTAATGATGGCCTGAAGTAACTGATAGTACTTTCCATTGCCTGCGGCGTGTGTCTCCGCTGGCAGGTTTCACCCACTTGGATGCGTGGTTTGGGGCGAGCACTGAAAGAAGTCCAATTCAAACATTAATTGGAATTTTAATGGAAACTATTTTTTCCTGCATGATTTTTAGATATTTCTAAATATTAAAAATGAGACAATACTTTTTGAATGAGGTTATCATATTCTTTTCAGTCTGAAGAGTTTATTTGTTTTGAAAAAGCTCTCTTGCTTCCAAAAGGTTTTGACTAAGCCTGTTAAGGTGCTTGGAGGAAGATAGAAAGGATCCTGGTTTTCACCGCAAATTTGATTTTGCTGATTTTTGCATGCAGTCTTTTTTTTTTTTTTTCAATTGAAGTTGCTGGGATCTTAATTTTTTTTCATCCTTTAAAATAAGATAAAGAATCACTAGGTTTTTCTTTACCCAAATAGCCTCTGAAGTGGGGTATGAAACTGTAAGGTAGGGTCTTTTTCCTTCCCAAGAAAGATCTCAAAAGCAGAGGTAGAGACTTGGTAGTTTCTGAACTAGTATGTCCTATAAAATGTAAGTTGTGTGACCATCCTCCGAGGAGAAGGAAAATCAGCCTAAGGGGCCATAGAAGTAGAAGATGAGGAGATGCGAATGAGATTCCCCAAGATAAAACCTGGTAGAATAACGAAATGTAAGAATTTCCTGTTGGAATTAGACATTTACACATGGATGTTTAACTGGAAATTGTTCCTTAGACTAGTTGGGTGGCTAGAAGGTGCCACAGTTTAGATGCAGGTTCCTGATGTGTAGAACAAACTGTACAGTGCTTTCTTGGGAATTTCAGTGCGTTCCCCGTTCATTGTGTTCACTGCCCCCAGCCGGGCCTGGCTTTCGGGGACCCGCGCACTCTGTGTCGCCTTTCCCTGCCCATCGGGGACTCGGCTCTGCCGGGAGGGACCCACTCAGCGGTCGCGGATCGAGTATGTCGGAGACCAGAGCCAGGAAATGGGTCCGGCTCCTACCGGCAATATTTTAAGTGTTCCACTACTTTACTGGATAGAAAAATCCATAATTTATACTAACAATTTAATATAAAGATATATCAATAGCATAACAAGGGGGTTTTAGGCCTGAGGAAATCATAGCAATGCATGTCAGACATTTTTACAAGACACTTGATGTAGTTTGGGAGTTTAAATAGTACTGCACTCCTTTGACACATTCCCAGTGTTACTGGTTAACGTGTAAGAGCTGGTTATTCCAGGGAGACTTATTTAGGCAACCATGGGCACTATCGTACCTCTTTTCAGAAACAGTTTCAGATGAAGCACTCAAACCTGCAGGTTTGGGTTTTGTTTTTCTTCTGCTACTTGACTTCCATTCACCTTCTACTTCTCCTTCCCTCCATTCTCTGTTGCTTTGAACTTCTGTAGGTGTTTCCAGTGTGGGATAGTATTGGCGGCTGCTTTGTAATAATCTCTGGTAGCTGCTTTCCTCTCTGGAAGAGTGTCACTTTAAAATAACACGGATAAACATGACAGCTGGAAATAGCAATTTTTGTTTCGTTTTTTTTGTTTTATTTCCTTCTACAGGAATACTGTGATTTGTTGGGACAAAGTTGAAAATGATATATTTTCCTGGCAAGACATTTACTTTTCAAGACTTTTTTTCTGTTGTAACTACAGGGTAAATGCAAGCATTTATTTTGCTGGCATTCGGTCTTCAGTGAAGGAAAAATGGAGGTTATTTCTCTGATTTTTTGCAGGAGCTTCATTATTCTCATCAGCTTCAGGCCATCAGAAAGTTACGTGTTCTCAGATAGTGCACATAATAAATATGAATATCAGATCATAACCATATCTGAGAGCTGTTTGCTTATTCTCCTGTTTATATTCACATAATAATGGCAAGGGAGTGCAAAGCAGGTTTGGAAGGGACAGCAAAATTAAGTGCTTGGGATTTTGTCTTGACTTAAGCACATGCATTGGGCAGAAAAACAACATTTTTCCCTCTTACAGATATCCTTCAGGTGTCAGTTCTGCAGGATCCGGGTTTTATTACATCAATCACAAGCAGCTTAAGGCTTCCAAAAACATAGTCACAGACAGATGTTGAGCCTGTCTGGGGATTAGAAATATCCTCTTCCATTAAGTATAAATTAACTTAATCACCAGGTATGAAAGATAAGCAGCATAAACATCATTCCCTGAAGCTTTCATTAAAATTAAAATTCTATTTAAAACTAGGCTCGTATTTTCTATGACTTGATCCCCCTTCAAAGAGATTATATCTGCTGTAAATTTTTACAGTGACAGAGTGACAGAAATTAATGTATTGGGGGCAGTGATGTTCTCTATAATTTAACTTCTGCTGCTAGTCATCTTTTTAGCAGGAAAGATGATTGGCTTATTTTTAAGTAATAATTGGTCTCTAGTCTCTGAAAAAATTAGAAAGCCATAAAACTGCCTAGCACCCAGTTGCCACAAAATGAAAGCACAAAGCCACGTGATTTAACAGCAGTGCAATCATCGGTAGTGTTATTTTGTGGATGTAGAGTTCACCTGCTTTAATAGGAGGATTATTGCTGATAAAATGCAATTGCACTGCTGCTTTCTAGTCCATTGGATGACAGGGTAAAGCTCCTTTTCTACCCTAGCATAATCACGGCTGCTTTCTAAGAATAATTTCCACATGAGAAGAAATACCATGGGGTTTAGGTTTTTTCTGTTCTACTGTAAGACACTTGGTGGTCTAATTTAATGTTGGTTTCAGTATATTATCAGACTTTACAACTGGTTTGGCTTTGCAGTATTCTGTATTACTATTTTTAAGGCACAATTTTCTAAAGAAACAAAGGAAACTAGAGAAATAATGAGGCACGTAAGTACCTTAAAAGCAAACAGTGGACACAAATAAATATACTAGGAATAATAAAAGTTACCTTCACAAAAGTATTGGGGACCATATTTAATGATCTTTGTTCTATAACCATTTTCTGCTACAGTCGAACAAAGTCCTTCAATGCAGGTTTTGTGTTGCTTGCGCATTATTTCATTATAGTAATGCTGTATTTTCTGCGACACTCAAATAGATGACAGGTAATAGTATAAGCATTCACTGCTTCTGTTACATTAAAAGTACTAAATCATTAGCCAATGCAGACTGATATTACCATTATTCTTAAAAAGAGAAAGTTGGAAATAAAGAGTCTCAATTAATAAGTAGGAAATAACTAGGGTTTTTTTTCAGCATGTTGCACCTGAGACTCCTCGGATGCATTTCTTCACTTTAATGATTTAAACTATTAGGAAGTGCTGTAGAAATAAAAGCAGAGGTCATGTGCAACTGTTAGATCCAGTTGGATGTTTAATCCAGGTATCCGTTTGTATCTGTAAAGGGTGTCTCTCCTCTTTGGTGTGCTGCTGGACTGAATCCGGTCATCACCTAGTAAGGCAAGAGTCTAATAAAATTACATTTAATCATGGTATCACTGGTGAACACTTACCGTGTTGGATATTAAGTTTAAAATGGTTTGTTGGATTGAGCTTTAGTTTAAAGTACAAGGGAATTAACACAGCCTTTCTGACTTGTGATTTGTGTAACAGGCTTGTTGAAAAGCTAAACACTTCTTTTCATACTTATTTCTTTTTAAAACACCCTAAAACTAAGCCCTTTCTGATCTGGAAGATACTGAGATCACAAGCATCTAAATTGGCTAGAAGAATAATATTTTCAAAGGATAGTGGAGCAAATCCTCACTTATTAATCAGGGCAGATAAGATCCATTCCAAACTATGGAGAATTCTTCAAATAACTGAAAGACTTGACTTTTGGGTTTCTAAAGTTTCTCTGAACCAGTCATTGCTCTGGCTAGGTCATCTTCTGAGCTCTCTCCATGGCTGTGTTGTCAAGGGAAGGATGTAAATTGCTCTTCTTCCCAGTGCTTCGGTATTTTATGGATGGCTGCAATGGTGTTAGCTGTTGCCCATAGTGAGAGATTTGGGGCTTTTTAATGGAATTTGAAAGTTTATTTATATTATGGAATATTGGAAGCTATTATTTCTGTAGCACCCTCCACACAAAAGTAAACAAGAGCATCTTGAATGGTGTCATGTAGGCCTGAACAGAAGTGCCCGCATTTGTGTGGGCTGGGGGTGGGAAGGTGCCTTTGCACCACCTCCTGTTTCAGAGATTCCTCTGAGCAATGTGCGATTCAGCCAGGAAGGGCTCTTGTACATCTCCTTTGAAAGGGAACTGTTAATCCTTGAATAATACTTGTTGATAATTGCAGTAAGTGTAACATTGTTTGTGTGGCTATCAGACATGTTCCCTAATACAAGCTGCATTTCTTCTAAACAAAAAGTGTGGGAGAGCACATTAGCTTGCTTTAGGCTTCCAGTTTGAAGTGCAGGCTCTTGTCTTCTCTGCATATGATATGAAAATGTCAGCAATATTCTCATCCATCACTTTGTCTCCTTGCTGTGGAGCAAGTCAGGATCCACAGTAAGGTTCTACGTCTTGGAAACACTCATTAACAATGTGTTAAGGCAGCAAACTTTGTCTTCTGTTTCCTTTCAAAAGCTATTTAATCTTTAATGAGATGTGTTCATTTTCATAATAAATCCACCTGATCTGAAGAGGCAGCAAAACATCCTTCTCGGAAAGGGGTCTGGTGTCTGTGGAGCATGTACGGAGTGTGGTACGTGGTAAACCAGTAACCCTCCTGGGCCAGGACACGGCAGGCCGGCCAGTAGCAGATGCCGTGGCTGAGAGCTGCTGGGATCGCGGCTGGCAGCCTGCAGGGGCTTCTGCCTCACCTTCTCAAGAACCTGGTAGATTATTTTGGTTTTGTTAAGCAAATGGCAAGGCGATGGAGTACGTTTTTTAATTTATCCTTGGCTTCACCTGAAATGTGTTTGCCGACTCTCAGAAATAAACTTGGTGTGCTCCATTTCTTTCACCCTTCTGGAGGGCGTGCAATGGTAGGCCAAGTTGGACATGGTCATGCTCATGATGAGGTTAACATCTAAGTGAGGTGATTTAACGGCTTGATTTCTCTAATTGAGCTGTGGATTCCTTGTTCTTAGAGAGATGGAAATTGTAACTGCTTCCAGGAGAGCGGGCAGCTGCTGTGTCTTCCCAGTGTATTTTGTATGATGTGAATGCCAACACCATGCTGATGATCAATCCTTCTTTTTAATGGGATTGATTCTGCTCTTTGAAATGTGGACACTGTGGTTGCTTTGACTGCCTCAGAGCATTCTCAAAGTGTTGAGTAACCTATATGTAAGAGCAATAATGTTTCTAACATCAATTCAAAAATCTCTTACTCCATGGGGTTTAATATTCTTTTAATACTTTTATGTTTGTGCAACTTTATTATTATTTTGAAAGGAGGAAATGCCAGTGCTATTGATGTTTTTTTACTTTGCCAGAGGGTGAAGAGAAGATGAATATTCAGTTTCTTCAAATGAAACTCGCAAGTGGCTGGTACAAAACAAAAAATGCTGATTATTCACACAACATGGAGCCAAACTATGGAACTTCTTGCTCTCACGTTGTGTGAGTGTTGGAAGTCTCTCTGTGTTAATAGAAGTAATGGGATTAGTTCATAGAAGAAAATTCATGAATGGTTGATGATGCAAAGACACTGTTCTGGCTTTGACTTACTGTTTCCTAAACGATGTATTTCTGTGAATGAGCACACAAACACATTCATAGCGACACACTCCAGTGACAAACACGGATCTATTTCTTGGGAGGTCCGTACGCCATGGTGATAAATGGGTGGATAGATAGATTTGTCATGCAAAATATTCTCTGCTTTGAACTATGTTAACATAGTCCTTGCTTTGTGAATAGTGGCTCAGCTGAGGGGATAATTATAGCTTCAGAATTCAGAACATAATATTTTCTTTTATTAGGTAAGCAGTAGTCAGCTGATACAAAAATTGCTTAATTTTTGCTTCTAGCAATGCCCTAAATGTTAAATATATCAAGTGAGCGTTCTTAGAAATATTAATATTGCAATTCTTACCTAATTTAACTCTGAACTTGACAGCTAAATTTCATATAGGAGTATACAAAATGTTGGGAATTTTGAAGACTTTAATTAGTAGTTGCAAATTTGTTTGTCTCTTAGCAACTTGTATTTGCATAAAGATTAAGGCCGGTCAGAATGAAAGGGATAAAACAGAGATGGAGGAAACATTAATAAATTAGTAATCATGTATAAAAGATAAGTAGTCTTAGATGTTGTTTCCATAAGCTCTATTAAAATTGAAATTCTTTTTTAAAGATGCACTTAATATTGTCTTCACAGTTGATCATTTCCAAAGAGAGATCTGTCATGAGCTGCAGAATTAGAGAAATTAATGTATTGAGGTCAGACATCAGTATGTAAATTAAGCTTTGCTTTTATTCTGTATGGCAACAGAAGCATTACCTTGTATTTGACCTTTCATTCATTTAGCCTGACTCAGCTGTGACGGTCAAAACAATTAATTCTAAGGAGCAGCTTTAAAGTGCGGGGCTCGGCTCTCTTCTCCTCCCCTTGCTTGGTGGAAATCCCGAGAGAAAGGAGGGGATGGAGGAAACCTGGGTGAGTCTCTTTCTGGAGATTTGTTTCAGCATTCAGGAGTTATCCCTTCCCCACATCTCCACTGCCATGCTTGTCCATGGGCATTTTCCAAGCTTTTCAGGGAGAGTAGGGCCAAGCACAAGAGCCCTAGGTGTGCAGTTCCTGATCTCCCAAGGTCAAGTCCAGAACAACACTGTATATAGGGTGTTTCTTGGAAGTCTCTTTCTGGAGTAGGAGAGAACTGGGTGGTAGATAGGCATAGGAGTTTTTAGTACGCTTTGGATCTAACAGGTAACATTACAAAAAGGTGTACTTCTGTATTTTCCAAATGACTGATAATTTAATGGCAGAAATGGAGGTGAAAATCCCCCTTACATTTCCACTGTTGTGGACTTTGAGCCGTATTTCTGCTTTTTGTAGCTGAACAGCCAATGCTTCCGCCGGCCTTGGACTCCGTGACCCTTGGGGAGATGCATCATCCCCTCGCCCTTCTGGGCTGGCGATGGCAGATGGCAGCGAAACACAGAAGAAAATGTAATGGTGCATTGCAAGTGAGCGTAATTCATCTGACGCGGGGCAAAAAATATGTTGTGCGCCATTTCCTTGCAAAAATGTGCAGATCACAGTAAAATTCTGGTTTTATAGACAACGACTCTGGCTGTAATATACCTAGCTAGGCAGTTTTTCTTAATTAGTTGTGTTGAGACCACGTCGATATCGGGTGCATACAAGTGTGTTGAATAGATCTACAGAAAATAAACTTTTATTGAAGTACTGTCTGTGGCAGCCGCAGAGAATTGTACTCTGAATATAGTGGGTGTAAGTGCTTGCAGTGAAGGTGAGCGTGCAGAATGGGCTCCTCGGTGTAGCAATTCGCTTTTACAGATATGGACATGGACTTCCGCAGGTTTGTTTCTGAAAGTCTTAGTTTTATTAAAAGTGCAAAATACAACTTCCACTAATTCAGATTACATAATCAAATTAATTAAGGTCTTTTGCATTAAAAAAGGAAATTTAAAGAAGTCTTGGGGGGAAAGTTAAAGAATGAAAACAAATCATTTTACTTTATAAAAGCAATAACCTGTAAAAGCAAATTAAGAAGTATACTCTCTTTTTTACTTCATGGATGTACAAGATTTGGCAATAAAGATTAGAATTAATTTTTCTTGTTCTGATTTAAATATTTTATAGGTTTTCCCAATGTATAAGTGGAAAGAAAGGAGATGTGCAGTAGCATATAAAAAAGCTGGTTTCATTTAAAAAATACTTTTCTAATATGGAATACGGTTTCAAGAGCTATTTCAGTAAAAGTTTGAAATAGGAAAGTGGTTTTGAGTTTTTATCCATGACCTCAAAGGCAGCTGTAAACTTTGCTCCATAGAAAGAAGGGGGGAGAAGGAAATTCTAGGTGGTAATTTAGAGCTTCTGCTTTATTATGTTCAACAATATTTTTTCTTTGACCATAATACCGTTTTTTTTCCTATGAACTCAATTTTTGATGACCCTGATACAAGGCAAACATAGTCCTGTTTAATAATTTGACCATGTGCATTCCCCCTCGGTCAGGGCGACAGAGCGGCTGGCTGGGCAGCACTAGAGAGACCTGGGGTTACAATTAATTTCTCCGAAACTGATCCCTTTAACAGTCTCTTCAGGATTTTCTGTAAAAAAAGAAACCCAATGAAACTTCCTCATCTCTGTTTGCATCTTTTAAAGTAAAGCTTTATACTTTTTTAACTGAAAACATGAATGATGAATGAGTAATGTACAATGCAAAAAGACTCTTGAATTTAGAATGAGGGAGGGTTCAGGGCTTCCGGGCATCATTAAAATAAGAGTTATGTTACGAACAACACAACCTTCTCTCCTGCTGAGTACAAGGTTTCGCGTTTGGTCAAGGTCTAGTTCAACTGGCTGAAGATTTGAATTTTTAAATTCATGAACAGACCTTTTAAGATTAAAAATAGAAGCCTGCATGCTTATTGTTTCTTGGCTGTAGGTGCCCTCGCTCTTTTGGCAGCCGGAGGATGCTCGATGGCGGTGAAACCACCATCCGATCTTACATGAGAAAAACAAAACTAATGATTTATTACTTTAAGCTTTACTTAACTAATGACAAAAATAACGTTATTTTTCTACTTTGCTGTCTGCAGCAAAGAGGAACATTATCAAAGCACTCCATAAGATTTGTATTTATTTTTAAGGACTTCTATCTCAGAAGTGTTCACACTTACAGATATTCAACATCAGTGAATGTAAGTGTGGGTACAAAAGAAGTGCCATTATTTTGAAATGTTGTAACACTATTAGAAGAACAGAGGCTTTGTGACTCGCGGTGTGACAGCCCCATCCGAGCAGCGATGCCGTGGCAGTTACGAGTGCTTAAACACCAAAAGAGGCCGAACATGGATGCTTTTTTTACAAAGAACCCTTGCAACGTCTGCTACCATTCAAAATTCGTCTAAATAAACGTGTAGCTGCGTCTGCCACTGGTGGTTGCCCTTGAGGAGATGCTGTGGGTGAGAAGCTGCTCATTTGGAGGCAGCATCTGGAGGTGTGAATGAACTCGGAGCCCGGGTTCAAGCAGGGATGAAAACTTGACCCCCAAAACATCTTTTAGAAATTCGAAATAGTAATTTAATTCATACTTATTAAAACTTTTTTTGGCAATCGTTCTTTTTTTTTTAACATTGTAAGAGCCCTTGGCCTTAACAGTTGCCGTGCATTTATTTCCAACGTGCCTCTCCCTAGAAGTTAAAAATATAACTTTGAAGTGTTCTGTACTGAAAGGGGACGGTGTGGCAATGGATTCATGTCTTTCAGGGAAATTCATTAGAAAAGGGAGGCTACAAATCCCCTGGAGATATTTGTTATGGATGAGTGACTGCAGGAGGGTTGTAGGAGGACTAAGGAAACAATTTTTGTTTCGGAATACCAGCCTTTTGGAATACCAGTCGGAAGGTTCAGATTTACTGTGGATTTGACTTAATAACTTTTACAGTGCTGTGGGGGGATAATTACAATGTTGATTGTTATTCTCTGCCAGAACAGAACTTTCTGAAGGACGCTAAATCTGCTCAGGAACATAAAAGATCAGCGTAGTAAAAGCACTAATTTTTATCGTACCTGGTATGAATTATACTTATTCTTGATGATAGGTACTTAGGAAAATGACTGGAATGAGAATGAAAACCTGTAAATGCTTAGTGCTTGCCAAATAATTACCTTCAGCGCTCAGGCTTTCTGACCTTAGGAGAATAGCAATCTTGGATTTTAGCGAGATGTGTCAAATGCAGAAAAAAAGTAAAAAAAAAAAAAAAAAGTCATGCTGAATAAACATGTAACACTTATTTAGGAACATTGTTATCTCAATCAGTTTTATTTAAGAAATTTGGCAATGATAATGAAGATGAAATAATGTATTTTGACAGTATGCACAGAGGATTTGAAGAAAAAATAATGAGATTGCCCAGAAATTGTCTTCTGAATAGTGCCTGGATGTATTTCTGTGAACCGTATCGCTTCTCAATGTATTGTTAGAATTTCTTCTTTGCAAATATATCTTGCTACACTTTTTGTAGCTTACTTATCAGGGAAGGTAAAAGCTTCTAATCATTATTGGAAAATAAGTTTAAATATCATTAGATTAGTACAATCTCTAAGTTTTCCCATGAAATATTCCATGAAATTCCATGAAACTTGTCATTTTTTCTGCCATGAAACTGTCTTTTTTTGATGCTGATAACACCAACATGCAGTTACTCTCTGGTGTTTCCTCGCCTGTGTGGAAGAAGTCAGCCTGTCCCTTTTTGTGAGCTTGTAAAGAGCTTCCGAAAGGGAAATGGATATTCTACAGCATCGCAATGGATCTGCATCGAGAAAAACAATTTTTGTGGTGGTAATCCCAAAATTTTAATAAAGGAGTGGTTTAGTATAGAGCAAAAATTGTAAAACTTACAGAAAAATGTTATGATTATGCTCAGCTCCGGTCATGTCAAGGGGAGTTATGAATGAACAGTAGATCTCACAATTAACCTGGTAACGGTGCGGCATCTCTTTGTTCATTGTATCTATGGGTGGTTTTTGGCATCAGAGAATGGTCTTGCTTTTAGATACTCCTATAACATGATTTCTGCTTTAGGGAACCTTGGTATTTGTTATTGATTTTTCATTATTCTCATAAAATAATGTTTTATAATTAAAAATAATCCAGAAAGACAGCATGTGTAATCTTGTAAGAATGAGGTTAACGTAAGATACAATTGTGTTCTGTGGTGCAGGTGTCAGACCTTGGAGGAGGCGTCGGAGGCCAAGGAGGAGGCGCGGGAGGCGAGCGCGGGGGACGGCGGGGAGCGCGGGGGCAGCCGGAGCCCCGAGGCCGGGCTCCCCTCCCTCTGCCTCAAGCAAGTCTTCCCCAAGTACGCCAAGCAGTTCAGCTACCTGCGCCTCGTCGACAGAGTGGCTGCGCTCTTCATCCGATTTCTTGGTGTGAAAGGAACAACGAAGTTGGGGCCAACGGGTTTCCGAACTTTTATAAGGTTGGTAAAGTGAAGGTTTCTGTAGGAATCGCTTAAAGTGTAGTCGAGAACTTCAAAACTCCCGATGCTACAGGGTAGCTCTGCTGTCCCGGCGCCTCCCTGGACTTGTGTTGAATAAAGGCAGGCGCCAACAGTGGCACACTTTTAGCTTGTACATTTTGTAATACCTTCTAAAGAAACTTTTCCCCATAAGTTCCATTGAAACATTGCATATTTTTTTACAAAATAGATACATTTTTCTCATTCCAAGCTCCCAAAATACCTGACCTGTGAAACTCTATCTAGTAGGAACGTGGCTTATTGTTCTACAGTGGATCAGCGATACTTTGGGAGATGCTATTTGCGGTCTTAGTCAACATGTCATGTTCCTAGTAAATCGTAGGAATACCATTGTGAAAAAGTGACAACCGAAATTGGGTCACTCGAGATCTGATTGTGCTGGCCGGGGGGCTAGAGCCGCCTGCCCCAAGCCACAGGAAAGCGCTGCCAAGTGCCAGTTGCTGACACGTTGTGTGCCCAGGATTTGCTTTGTGAAATTGCAGCTTGCAATGGCAAGGAATGCAATTTATTTTTTTCACATACTTGTTATTTGTGAGGGTTTTTTTTCGTTGTTCTTTTATGGATATCTCTGCTCTAGTCATGGTACGAATATCTCATTTTCTGTCTTTCATTGACAATGACAAAAGAAATAAGCAGCAGCGGCAGATGTACTCTTAAAATACAGATCCTGTTTCTATGCAGATGCATTTAGCATTCAGGAATGAATATAAACAATTTGATTTATACAAATTACGATATATAGAAAATGACTGAAGGCATCTGCTCTATCCACAGACCAGTACAGGATTGTTTCCATTTCTGTATTTTCTATTGTTTAGTCCAGCCTTAATTTGGCACTTGTCAGAGGAGAACAGAATAAATGCCAGCCTTTTCTTTTAAGACTATTAAAATACGTTGCCATATCTCAACAAAATAGTGTTTGCAGTTTCCTAATACATGTTAAATTAAACTGTTTAATATTGGCAAATATTTTGTTTATTTTTTTTCTCCAGAGGATCTATACCAACTATATGGCCCTTTTCTGAAATGCTGTCATTACTATTCATTTCAGAAATAGGGTCACTTTCCTAAGATGTGTGCTGTATCACTTTTCAAGAGTAAAACAGTACACAAGTGTGATTTTGTGCATGTGTGCATGTGGGCAAGCGGTTGCAGAGACCAGCCACTCAATTTTAGCTAATCAGAATGTGTTCCCCTTCAATAATTTCTTCATTCTGAAACATAACTAAAAGGGAAACGCTGAATGTGGCTCTAGTTCTTGCTTGGATGCAGCCCAAGACTCTTTTGGGGACTATCTAGGCCAGGCTTTAACTTTGTTTTAAGGGAGCTCTGCTTAGGCTGCTAAAGAGTGAGATTCTTTTAAATTATCCGGTGGGGTTTGTTGTTGTTGTTGGGTTTTGTTTAGTTTGGGTTTTTTGTTTTGAGGGGTTTTTCTTTCTTTTCTGGCTAGAAATTTTGGCCTGCTCTTTGGCATGTGCACTAGTTCCAGCTGGGCTGCCAGACATCCGATGGCTAATTCCCCTCCGCTGATCAGCACTCCACTGCGGGCTCAGGCCACACAAGTGGCACGTCCCCTCCATGTGCTTATCACCAAACGCCCCAGATGCATCCAGAGATGCTGCTGTTTTCCGGGCAGTGTTGTTCAGCAGCGCAGAGGGGAAATCTGGTCAGTGCTCAGGCATGAAGAAGTAAGTCTGTGCCCAAAAGCTTTCCTCCAGCCCTTTGCAAAGAGGATCAGTCAGTCAAATAAAAGAGCAGTTCTCTGCAAACTCTGCCTCATGCAGATGGTCTGTGCAGATTGGGGTTGGGTTTTGCAGTGTACCAATTGATTCTGTTCTGTTACGGCCTCAAAAGGTGCTGGCTATAGCCTGGGAGAAAGCTGTGTCTAACGGTCAACTCAGATTTTTAATTGAAATATTCGAGGTTTTCTTCTTTTTTTTTTTTTTCCTCCATTTTTTTTTCTCTGCTTTGTTGCAAAACCAAAATAAGACATTTAATCTGTAATCTCACCTGCAGCCTTTTTGTGGCTAGCGATTGACATGAGATTGCACATGCAAATCAGATTTAGATTCATAGAATCATAGAATTGCCCAGGTTGGGAGGGACCTTCCAGTTCATCCAGTCCAACCATCAACCTAACTCTAACCAAAACCATCACTAAACTAAATCTCTAAGCACTACGTCTGCCCGTCTTTCAAATCCCTCCAGGGATGGTGCCTAAACCACTTCCCTGGGCAACCTGTTCCAACACTTAATAACCCTTTCAGCCTAAAAGTTTTTTCTAATATCCAGTCTACACCTCCCCTGGTGTCAAATGCATCGAAGCAGGGCTGTTCCTGCTCCGAACTCCTTCTGGCAGAGGCGGTGCCTGGGTGATTGGAACAGGCAGCACCAGGCACAAACAGGAGATGTTCTGCACCTCAAATATTCAGGACCTTCACCATTTCAGACACAGACACCGAATGAACACTGCTTTGTTTGCTGCCTGCTGTGTGTGTTTTATTAGACCAAGCACATAGCAGTGGGTGTGTACATATGACACGGGTAAAGTTTTTTCCAATGTTCTTTCATTTTTTCTTGCGGAATTGTTGGATGTTTGAATGTAATCAGATATTTTTTTTTTTCTATATTTAACAGAAACTGCAAACTGAGTAGCAGCAATTTTTCCATGGCTTCTGTAGATATCTTATATATTGATATCACAAGAAGGTGGAACAGCATGGGAATCGACCACAAAGAATCAGGTAACACTATTTTGTATTTGAAGACTATGGAAGCTGGGGTTTTTTTATAGTTTTGGTAGCTCAAGCACACTTCGACCATACAGTAAAAATAATGGGAACAAGGTACATACATCTGAGGCTTGTACACGTACAACAGATTCTTCTGTTTAGTGCCATGGCAATTTCCCTTCATCTGATATAGATCACTCTTAGTTTTCAGTTTATTTATTGGAACAATTCTCCTGCAAAGCCCCTTTTTATAGTTGCAATTTTACATTCGTAATTCTTGTTGCTGTTTTCAGAGAAGCCTTTAAAACATTCCCCATGGAACCTCCAACTTAATTACAGTGTAAGAAGGTATGTCCATATTAGAGTAGGTTACATGGTCTAGCAAAAACCAACCAAACAAAAAGCTGTGCAGGAGGTAGAAATAAATATGCTTAGCTTCTCTTTTTGCTTTAATGCTGTTCCTCACAGAGGTTCCTTTGGGGGCAAACAAAACTACCTGTGTTACTTTTCCCAGCGAGTTCTCTGCCCCCGGCCCAGCTGTATAATACATTTTGAAATCTCCGTTGTCTTTGGGATAGGCAAGGGAAGGACAGTAGGTTTCTGCACAAGCTCACTCAGTGGTCAGTTATTAATATGCTCTTATTAAGGATGAGTTAGCTGCTTTTTGCTGCAAGCACTCCTTACTGGGAATTGTCCTCCTGCTAAGTCGCTTTTAAACGTTTTAACCTCCAACTTGGATTGTAACGCTCAGTGTAAGAGTGTGCTCAGAATGGCTGAAAGGCTTTTGTAAGAAATTCATCTGCCTCAGCCAGGATTCCCAGTCCTGTGACTTCTTTCCTTCGGCTGGTTGGAGGCAGGAGGTGCGGGGTCCGTTCCCCAGCATGTCACTCCCAGTCCTTCCCTCAAACAGCCTCTGTGAGAAACACTACAAATCACTCATCTAAATTATTTACTTCTAACTTAGGAACATGCATGTAAATTAAAATACAGCCCTTAAAGGTGCTAGCCAAGAACAGAGGCTATGGGAAGTTTGCTCAACAGCAGTAAGGATTCTATAGTTTTAAAGCCAAAAGGAAAATGTTTATTAAACTGTGTGATCTTACTCCCGGCTTCCAGATTTTTCGTAAATTCCTTTTGAAGGAAAACACACTAATGGAAATGTCAGTGTTTTCTTTTTCCTGAGTTTGGCTCTTATCTTCTGCTCCTAGTACAGGGCAGACCTTCTTAGATGTAAGTACTTGTCCCACAGTGAGAAATGGTCATATCGGCTTTGGATCTGCACTGATAACCCTGGGACCAGAGACTCTGTACCTGCAGATCGAGGCGGTAACTTTCTGATGTAAATATTTTCTGGGTTGCAGTTTAGAAAAGATTTCTCTCAACAAAAGAAACTCTTCAAACCTAGTTTTTCTAAATGTTTGAATATTTATTTTTTTTTCACTAAGTGGTAGCACGCTATTGCTGCAGTGTTAAAGGACTTGGCAGTGTTAGATACCAGCGATGATACCAGGATGCCCCGTTTTCTGCTATTGAATACAAATTGCATTTGCATCTGTACCTGAGGGTGCTAGAGAAAATTACTTGCTTGTGAGAAAAGATGATTACTAAACATTAGTGATGGGTTTCTTCTGTTGGTCATTTTAAGGATGTAGTTTTGTGAGGTGTTTACAATGAATTGGTGAGGTTGTTATTGACGTTTATGAGGAAAACCTATTGACAATGAAGAAAACCTCGTGTAATTTGCTCGAGAAACACAGAGCCAGCCTAGCCTTCAGTAGTGAATTACTGCCCCATCTGCTCTGGTCATAGTTTTAGATCTGAGACAGTAATCTATCAAATAGCTGAATTCAGGGATTATTTTCTTGTTATATTAATGGCCTAAATACACCATTTAGTATATAAATTAATTTCTAAAATTGCTGTTACATTTCTATATGAACTTGAGTCAATAAATCTGGCAAATTTTATCTAGCTTTTGTAAAATGTTGAATAATTTCGATTGTGCTAATATTCCCATCTCAACAACACCAGCAACAACAAAAATTGTTCCTGGCACATTTTTTGAGCCATTTATAGCAGCAAAACACCAGTTGTATTCTTAAAGGTTTTATGCCACTGTTCCTTGTGGACGGTGGCATAAAACAGAACAAGGAGAGGACAGAACAAGGATTGTTACCTTTAAATCAGTGTGGGATAAAGAAATCCACATTGATGCCGCTGGTATAAACTACATGGCTGGTCACAGAGCTGCAAGCCAGCATCTTCACAGAAATTGGTTCAAAACATAGTTTTATATAAGAAACTTATCATGGACATCAATGTATATGGTCCTGCATCTTTTTTTTTCTAATGCTAAAATAGCAGAAAAATCAAAAGTATCCAAATTGAGACTGACTTTTGTATTTGTTATCCCACCTCCCTAAAATACACCTGTAGTTCCCTCCTCCATAAACATCAGAAATCTCAGTGATACACATAATAATTTGGGAAAGTGTGGTCAGGTTATGACAGCAGTAAAATTATTTTTTAATATTTTTTGAATATTTGAACATGCTTCAGAATTGTTAATGAGCCTTATATTTGTATGAAATAGATAAGTGTTATTTTGTCTTGCTTGAACATAGGAATCCTATAATATCCTGTAAAGTTTGTGTATGTGAATTCAGATAAGATAAGGCAAAAGGAGAATGAGTAAAATAGACTGTTCATGTGGCTGATAGAATAAGTTCAGACCTAAGATTAGAAGGGAGAAAATGAAGGTGTAGTGCAGAGCAGACGGTATGGTTCATTATGCGTGAACTCCCCTACTGCTTTGGGTAGGTTAGGGTCACACGTGTTCACAGGTATGTAAAATCTGACTATTTGCATTTAGCATTTCAGTGTGGCTATATGTCATTTACGTGGTTAACTGTTAAAATTTCGCCAGCAGAAATTACAGAAATGCAAGTGAATCTTCAGGCTTTCAGAAATGAAGAGGTTCGTTGAGAATCTCAAAGAACCAGATGTTTTCTAGGTGTTAAACCACAAAATACTCAACCTTCTCCGTTGGCTTTGCGTTTGGCCCACTTCCAGCTGTAACCGATGCAGTCGCTATAGCTGCTGCTGTAAAACAGCAGCTTCTGACTTTCTTTCATTAAATGCTTCCCATGAGTGTCACTTCTCGGGGAGAAAGAGCGAATGCTACCGAAGGTGCTCTCCCTGCCTGCAGCTCACCGTGACTGATACAGTAATTCACCGAGCTGGCAGCTGCTGCTCTCAGATAACCCAACAGTTCCTTCGCAAGCTGTTTCACAGCCGAGATCGTAAGCGGCCCCAGCTGCAGCCTTAGTTGGGAGAAATTACACTTCAGAACGTAATTGTAATATTCTGAAAAGGTGCCTTTCCTGCAGCATCAATGAGCCAATGTTAAGTTAAAAGCCTCAAATCTTTCAATATCTCATCCTAAAATAATCATCTTAAGTGTATGCTCAAACTAGGAGAGCCAGTTAAAGCCCCCACTTCAACTGTTTTTCATTCAGTTGAAACAAAACTAGTGCAGAGTTATCGGGGGAGGCTGAAAACGGCCTCTTTGCCTTCCAAAGGAAGGCTGAGGGTTCAGACCCAGCGCAGCCTTGGCGGAAGGGAAACAACACTTCAAATAAACTCACTTCTGTGATAAGGCGCTACTTGGTAATGGGGTTATCTTTATAGTGCTACAGACTGAAATGCCATACTATTCCAGTAGGTCTACATCTGAACTTTTGTTTTAGGTCCATCTCTAAAAATAGAAGGTTTAAATGACCCAATTCAGGTGCCGATACAAACCTGGTTTTCTCC
The DNA here is from genome assembly GCA_013400135.1 of Rhinoptilus africanus. Classification (NCBI taxonomy): domain Eukaryota; kingdom Metazoa; phylum Chordata; class Aves; order Charadriiformes; family Glareolidae; genus Rhinoptilus; species Rhinoptilus africanus. The sequence goes on along the minus strand of VXBO01010649.1, from coordinate 369,401 downwards.
CCAGGTGGATTGTTTTCCTTGAAGCTCAACTATGTGTCTGATTCTGTTTCAGCTTAATATTTGAGGCAGCAGAAATCAAGGCTGATGTTACACCAATGTAATTGTACACCTTAAAATCCGGCGTTGCCGTACGGGTTTGCCCCTGGACGCCAGGCTGCTGGCGGGGCTGATGGCTGCACAACCAGAGGCAGCCTCAGTGACAGTGTCACCCCTCCGTAACCCAGCCGGGCTCACCCTCTGCTGAAACGCTGCATCAGCTCACGTGCATGTAACATACAAATAAAACCTTGTCTTTCAGTTTTTGAAGGACAGGCAATTTTTTTTCCTAGTGAGCATTCTAGATGGCTGCTGTTTAAGTTAAAAGATCATAGAATCACAGAATCGCCTTGGTTAGAAGGAACCGTTCAGATCATCGAGTCCAACCATCAACCTAACTCTGACCAAAACCATCACTAAACCGTATCTCTAAGCACTACATCTACCCATCTTTTAAATCCCTCCAGGGATGGTGCCTCAACCACTTCCATGGGCAGCCTCTTCCAGTGCTTAACAACCCTTTCAGTGTAAAAATTTTTGTGAATATCCAGTCTCAATGTTAACTACCACGATTGCATGTGTCCACACCCAGCACGTACATGTTTGACCTTGGTGCTAAAGAAACCAGAGAGATTATTATGTCTAAAGAATGCAGTTTGCTAGAGTACACTGTGCTATGAATCTCCTGTAAACACCGTTTCCTTGCAGGAATGTGTTTGCAAGCCTTTGTCGAAGCTTTCTTCTGCCTGGCTCAGAAAAAATACAAGTCCCTCCCCCTTCACGAGCAAGTGTCGTCGCTGATCGAATTTTGTGAGTATCACCTGGCTGCCCTGGATGAAAAGCGCCTGGTCTGTGGCCGCGGAATCGTGGAGCGCCGAAATGCTGTAGTTCCTTGTCAGACGGATGGACTTCACCTTACACCAGCTGCACATACACCCCTCCTGAATCGCACGGCTGCAGCTAGTAAATTTGCAGATTATAGAAATCATCGTTATTAGCGGTGCTAGTTCACCGGGACAGAACTGAGAATTAATCCCCAGGTACGTACGTGTGCTGCAGGAGGAGACAGACTCTTCAGTTCCTTCATCTAATAGTCACAATTATTTATTTCAGCTTTTTAAATTTATGCTTTTCAAAAAGTCTACTGCAACTTCCATTCTCCAGTAATGATCCCGGCAATGGCTATTTATTTACCTCTCCGTTGGACCTACCCTACACCTCACGTGAGAAACCGTGCTTTCGTCCCAGGTGTGTAGATAACCATGTGTGAAACAAGGATCAGGACACAGCGGGACGATAACCAGCGCCACGGGACCGGTTGCGCTGATGGAGAGGCGCACTCTTATTCAAAGGAATTACAGTGCTGGGTGTATCACGGAAACCGGGCGAGGAGCTGCAGTCCCAAGTACCGGTTGTGAACTATGGAAAACTGAAACCTGGAATTACGTTTGTGGTCAGACTTCAGGCTTTGACCCTCTTCTTTCCATGGCTTGGCCTGTACATGTTGGAATCAGTACAGATTTGGTCATTGTCTATGAACTTATTTTTTAACGTTGGTCTTAAAACACTGAAATCATATTTTGGCTGCTGGCTTCTTTGTACATGTCTTTGCCATGACAAGTACTGTTAATTTTTTAAAGAAAAACTACAGATGTTTATCCTTTTTCTTCCACAGAACCAATAAGCTGACACTTATTCACAGAAAAAAATTAACTTCATGAAGTCAAATTTGGCAAATCAAGTGGTGGGTTTGTCGTCAGGTACTAAGCGCTGCTTCTGCAAGAAGCTGTGTGGTGTAAAGGCCTAAGAATTCAGTTAAATTCCAGTGAAACCAATCCTGTCACTGACTTTTGACTAAACTAATTATATTCTAGCTTTGCTTATTTTTTGCCTTTCGCATGCTTGTTACGTTATTTGCACCTGTAATAACATCTAGAGCAGATTTGTTTGCACGTATTCTTCATTTTTTCCCTTCAATAACAGTATAACTCTGCACAAATTAGATCTATATTATTTAACAGGGTATTTTGTCACGAATGCTGGACTATACCACTGGCTCTGTACAGAGTAGTCTTTATTTTTCCAGAGTTCCCCAATCACACTCCTCTTGCAGGGGCCGAAGCAGAACATGAGACTGGCTGAAAGGACATGAGAAACTTGGAACTTTGGGGCTGTTCAGTCAAATTATTTTCACTCTCATATTTTCTTATAGTAATGTATGTCTGCATCTGAGTTTGAGTTTCCTCCTTTGTTCTGCTCTTCAGTGCTAATGAATCTAGTTACGCGCCACTGTTCTTCATGCTGTCGGAAACCCTGAGGCTGTCAGATGGCGCAGCCTCCGGGCAGTGAGTTTTGGGGTGGGGAAAATTCCCTGAGCTTGACACTGCCGCCTTCCCACGGCTGGTCGGTCAGAAACGCGACCTTAAAGGAAGCGCACTGTGGGTGCGGGGGGAGCCCACCCCTTTAATGTCACGGGCTAACGGCACACGCAGCGTTCAGTGAGCTTTTACTTCAGGAGAAGTTTAGAGTTTCTTTTCCTACGTTAGTTTTAAGCAGCATGCATTTTTCCTAAGTGGCGACCAGCAGCATGGCAATGCAACGCAGAAATCAAGCTGAGCCCACAAGAAACTACTCCCTGGCATGTGTTAATATCGGACGTGGGCGTCCCGTCTCCTCTTCGTCTTTTTCTGTAACACCGATCAGAGCGGTAGTAGATGATCTTTTGTAGTTCAGCGGCTAGACTGAAATGTTATGTATTGTACGGAAGAGGACAATTGCAGACTAATGCCACTGCCCTTAGCCTTGTTTAAGTTTCATAAAGATTATTGCAGTATGAAGATAAAATGCCAAACTCCAAGGTCTGGCATCTGTCAGAACCAATGAAGCTGAAAGGGTCATTTTTTCCACACTTTCATTGTAATATATTCGAAGACATTCACAAGTTGAAAAATGGTTACTTCTCATTTTGTGACATCTGACATTTGTCTTGCGATTGGCAGCGTGTTACTAGAAAATGGCTTACAGTTTCTCTCATCTTGTGATTGATGTCCTGTAAAGACAGAGTTACAGAAGAGCCGGATTTGAAATGCTACAACTGCCAATGCCTCTCCTTACAGCTTCAAGTAGTACAATCTGCAGCCTAAACCACCCAGGTTTTACTATTGTATCACCGGAATAAATTAACCACTGTGTGTAATGAACACTGATAAGATCTCTCTCTGTTTTGGAGATCTTTATACAGTCTCTTTATGCCGATTTGTACAGCCTGTGCATGCACAGGCTGATGCAGGATGCCCTGTTTATCTCCCATTTCAAATATGAAGGGTCCCTTGTAGAACAGTCAAAATATTCAATTATCTGCCTCTAGTAATCCAGTGTTCGTCTATTTATATAATTGGAAAATTGAATGCCGTATTATTCTCAGGGGGAGGAGGGGGATAAAAGAGGAGTGTACATTAGAGACTTAACAACAAAGTCACATTTCTCTTCCCTGCCATCTAATGCAGTTTGCTCTCAATATTATTTAGCATCCAAAGCAATTTCACGTAGCCTTTAAGTTACCAGTCTATGCACATGCAAAAAAAATGACCAGAAACACTTTATTTAGAATATGAATGCTAATGCACTGATAATCTGCTTATCCTGAGATACCTTTCTAGTGGAAGAAACAATACATGAGAGGCGGTAGGCGTTTGGTTTTTAATAGCACTTTGCTATGTATTCTTTTCAGAGAATAATAGAGCACTCCATTTATGGCATATATGCTATGAACATTGCATATTAGTGAAATCTTTCTCATTATCAGCCGCTCTGGGTCTGGTCTTCCTCACTGGGTATAAATCAGAGTGAAACACTTCCACAGCTGAGAAGATTTGAGGCAAGCGAGGCCAGAATTTCAATCCAGACGTCCCCCTTCCCTGCAGGCTCCGGTCCAGCCCCAGTGTGCCTAAACTTGTCAGCTCCTTGTTCGGTTTTGAGTTCTTTCTCTGTACAGAGCTCTTTGTGGCTAAATCACTTGAAATTTATCTTCTGCCTAATCTGGAGCAGGCTCTTGGCCCTGAATTGCCCAAATGCCCACCTCGCCCCATTCCGGCCCTGTAACTTGGGAACATTTTCTGTGCACGAGGTGGGTCACTTCACTTGCCACACACCTGTACCTACTTTTAAAACACAGCTGGAAAGGGAGGTGCTCGGCTAATTACCCAGTTAATGCTCTGGTGAGAGACCCAACTCCACTTGCTCCACTCTTCAGCTCAGCTGGAGCTCGCACCGGGGCCACGCAGGTGACTCCATTTTACTGGCTTTACCCCTCTGATTGGGTTAGTCTTGTGTTCAGCCCACCGTCAGACCACAGCATTCTTCCCAGAGACAGGCGACGGCAGTTTGGGAGCACTGGTGATGAGGAGGGATCTGATCCTCGTCCCTCCTGAGCCTGGGGCAGCTCCTGGACAGGGTAGGTGCAGATCCTCACGCGGCGGGGGCTCGGGGCGGACGGGGCCGCAGCCTCTGTGGGGGTTTTGGGGGGTGAGAAGGGCATTGCTTCTACGCTGCTGGACCTGGGGGCTCTCAAAGGCTGTGCTAAGGTTGTAGGAAGAGCTGCCAGCTGGGTCCTGCCTGGATGGTGCCTCACCTCTGCTGCACTTGCGTATTTGCTGTGAATGACTTCCATCGTCGCTGTCCCAGCTCCTTGTTTCCAGCCAGCACTGTCTGACCTTACTCTGATCTCTCTCCGATGGGCAGTGACAATCTACTTCTAAATATTACCCTGTTCCTTCTGATCTGTTTTCTTTTCCATCATACTTTGCTGTGTTTCCTCCTAATTCCACAGTTTCATTTCTCAGCTTGNGGGGGGGACATGGTGGGGACATTGCCGTGGCATCAGCAGGTGGATCCTCTCTGCTGTGAGCTCCTCGAGAGCACTCAAAGTCAGGGCTGGGCTTACCATTGGCTTTGCTAATACTGTTGGGTTGCTATTAAATGGCCCCAAATTGAGTAGCGATTTGTAGATGCCGTTCGGAGATGTGTCGGTGCCCAGCCCGGGCAGGCTGCGCTGTGCGGGGCCCGGGGGAGACGGGGGGATGGAGCAGCTCCCCGGCAGCGGGGTGGGAGGGCGGGCAGGGGGTCACAGCGAGCTCCAGCAGCGANAAGAGGCGGTAGGCGTTTGGTTTTTAATAGCACTTTGCTATGTATTCTTTTCAGAGAATAATAGAGCACTCCATTTATGGCATATATGCTATGAACATTGCATATTAGTGAAATCTTTCTCATTATCAGCCGCTCTGGGTCTGGTCTTCCTCACTGGGTATAAATCAGAGTGAAACACTTCCACAGCTGAGAAGATTTGAGGCAAGCGAGGCCAGAATTTCAATCCAGACGTCCCCCTTCCCTGCAGGCTCCGGTCCAGCCCCAGTGTGCCTAAACTTGTCAGCTCCTTGTTCGGTTTTGAGTTCTTTCTCTGTACAGAGCTCTTTGTGGCTAAATCACTTGAAATTTATCTTCTGCCTAATCTGGAGCAGGCTCTTGGCCCTGAATTGCCCAAATGCCCACCTCGCCCCATTCTGGCCCTGTAACTTGGGAACATTTTCTGTGCACGAGGTGGGTCACTTCACTTGCCACACACCTGTACCTACTTTTAAAACACAGCTGGAAAGGGAGGTGCTCGGCTAATTACCCAGTTAATGCTCTGGTGAGAGACCCAACTCCACTTGCTCCACTCTTCAGCTCAGCTGGAGCTCGCACCGGGGCCACGCAGGTGACTCCATTTTACTGGCTTTACCCCTCTGATTGGGTTAGTCTTGTGTTCAGCCCACCGTCAGACCACAGCATTCTTCCCAGAGACAGGCGACGGCAGTTTGGGAGCACTGGTGATGAGGAGGGATCTGATCCTCGTCCCTCCTGAGCCTGGGGCAGCTCCTGGACAGGGTAGGTGCAGATCCTCACGCGGCGGGGGCTCGGGGCGGACGGGGCCGCAGCCTCTGTGGGGGTTTTGGGGGGTGAGAAGGGCATTGCTTCTACGCTGCTGGACCTGGGGGCTCTCAAAGGCTGTGCTAAGGTTGTAGGAAGAGCTGCCAGCTGGGTCCTGCCTGGATGGTGCCTCACCTCTGCTGCACTTGCGTATTTGCTGTGAATGACTTCCATCGTCGCTGTCCCAGCTCCTTGTTTCCAGCCAGCACTGTCTGACCTTACTCTGATCTCTCTCCGATGGGCAGTGACAATCTACTTCTAAATATTACCCTGTTCCTTCTGATCTGTTTTCTTTTCCATCATACTTTGCTGTGTTTCCTCCTAATTCCACAGTTTCATTTCTCAGCTTGCCTAATGCACTGATGTGCTCGAGGTGGCTGAATCCATCGGTTCAGCTCACGCTGCTGCTGTGCAGCCGGTTCTGGAAGACGCCTGTCTTCGTTTTGAAGGTGAATCTGTCCCGTGTTGTCTCTTCGAGGCGTTGCCGTGTGTCAGCCTTTGCCGAGCCCGTGCCTCAGTTGGAGCCTTTCCCTGTGTGGGGGGGACCCACCGCTGCCGGGCGGCTGCCGTCCCTCCAGCCCCTCTCCTCAGCCCCGCTGCCAGGGACACGCTGGTTCCCAGCGCCTGGGCTGCCTCTCAGGTCCACGGAGCAGAAATGCACCGTAAATTACTATTTGGTCAGGTTCAGCCCCCGTGGGCTTCCCAAAGCATCCCCACACAGGGAGATCTCCACAGGCATCCCTTACCCAGCTCCCTGTGCCTGCCAGAGACCGGGTGCTTCCAGAACCTTCCCACCAGCAAAAGCCCATCAGCAGCTCTGGGAGTGAGCCGTGATGCTGCTGTGCAGTTTGTTCAGTTGAAACGGGGAGATGAGGTAGAAGTAATTTTCACACCTGGTCTGGATTGTGGCTTTTTCCAGCTCTGATCTCCGTCCTCCGCAGAGGTGGATCCTGCGGCTCCCGCCACAGGGAGCTGTGTGCAGCCTCACCGGCGAGCTGGGGACA
>VXBO01010649.1:303663-355265 GCA_013400135.1 Rhinoptilus africanus | reverse complement strand
GGGGACAGGGTCAGCGCCAGTTGTTGACTGTTGAGGGGAAGGAGACGAGGGGAAGGGGGGGGATCTCTACTGCAACCAGACTGCGTCCTGATTTGAATTTCTTTTCATACTGGCTCAGGAAACTAAGCAGCAACTCCAGAAGGTGCTGGCACTGGAACTTCTAAGATTTTAATAACTCGCTGTGGAAGGATTTAAGCGTTCCTGCTCTTTCAGCAGAAGAACGTGTGTTCGGTAATTTGCACGTTTGAGGTTAAAGCAGGAGTTTCTGACAGATCAAGGCTGGGGGGGGCAGTGCCTTGAATTGTGGCTGAGGAGAAGGTAAAGACGTACTGTGCTTAGCTCCAGTACTAAACAATTGGTTTGTGGGTGGTTCTTTTTTCCCAGCGCTTACGGAGAGCACTGCCTGCATCCCAGAATTACTCCAGTGTATGAAGGGAAACACGTTGCTGGTGGGGTGCCCGCCCCCGTGCCCCGCTAGCGTGTCCATCCCTCTACGTTACTTCTCTCTTGAAAAACTTCCACCTCTCGCAACACAAGTATTTTGGAACTCAAAACCGATCGGCTCTAAACGCACGTCTCAGGGCAGCAGCGGTTTAAAACAGTCCTTTTTGCAGGGTTCTGATAATGTGTTTGACTCTGAGACCACGGCAGATGGAAGTGTACGTACCCAACGCTCCACAGTACCCCGTGTATTCCTAACCTGTCTGCGTCTGTCTCCAGCTGTGACCTTCTCAGTTTTGTGAGGTTCTTCAAAGCCATCTGTGCTAGTCTCCAAAAGTCAAAGGTGACTGTACTTGTCATAAATGCTTAGGTAATACTTTTCTCTGAGGAGCTCCGTTTGGGGTCTGCTGTGCGACTGCACCGCTCTGCAGGCGTTGGCGGGGTGCGGAGACCTCAGGGAAACACCTTCGCTCCTCCAGGGACCGAGCCGCAGCGGGCTGGGCCCAGGGCTTCCAGGGAACGGAAAAACGTTTAGGAGAAAGAAAAAAAAAGAAGCATCTTTAATTTTGAAAACAACCGCGTGTGGAAGAATGCTGTCAGTGAGCCTTACGGCTGTGGGGCAGCGTGGCACCGCAGAGCTCACGGGCAGTGTCCTGCTCAGGCAGCCTGGGCAGCGTGAGGCTGGAGACGGAACCTCAGCTGTGCGGAGCCCAGGCAACATCCTGGTCCCTTTGGCTGTACATTTACAGGTGGCGGGAGGAGCTAGGGCAGGCGTTGAGCAGTGTATTTAACTTTAGTGGGAGGAATAGGCAGATGTCCTGTACACTGTACACTGTCATCCGTATCTCAGAGAAATCTCTCTGGCTCTCGGTACGAGTGACCTGCTCTGAGAGTGGGAGTCATGAAGTACTAGCTTTTTATAAAAAAAAAAAACCAAAAAAACCAAAAAACACACCACAAACCAACAAACACACCGTGGCGGCAGGTCAGCGGCACAATCCCCCGTTAAGGAGGTGACCCCTCCGCTGAGCACAACGTGTCTGAATGTGCCGACTCTGCGTGTTTCAGCAGTTAGGAAAGTCTAATCCTGGCTTATGCCTGCACAGTGCTCCTGACAAGGGGGCTTTCGGTGGTGGCTGCTGTTCTTGTTGGTTACTCCCTTATGACCATGTTTTACATTCTTCAAGCCGGTTAATTTCCATGCAGTGCTCATTCCCAATTTAAAGAGGACAGTATTCCAGAAAATGGGATCTTTTTTTTTCTAATGCATACTGTGAAAGAAAAGAAATACAATTACCGATCTTCATGGTTCTTCAGGGCTTTTTCTTGTTTCTTTGTCTGTTTTTCTCCCCAGAAATAGTAAAAATCTCGGCACAGAGCATTACATCCCCACAAGGAACCCTTTCTCGCACACGAAGCTGGCTGTTTCGCGTAGCCCCTCACTCCCCCTCTACCACAACGGGCACCAGAAATCCAGCCCCGGTACCTGGGGCACAGCTCGGGGCCAAGCTCAGACAACGTTTATTTTATTCTGTGGCTAGAAGTGGGGGGGGGACACAGTGCCCTGGGGGCTATTGCTTACAAAGACTCTTCCCCATTACTTGTGGGCGAGCAGAAGCTGGAGAGAGGACTCAGGACGTCATTCACCAGGTTGCCAGCTCCTCCCTCCACGTGTGCCAGAGCCGTGGGCTTGCTCTGCCCCCCCGCCTGCCCGGGACCCCCAGCAGCCCCAGCAGCACCAGTTGTGCCCTCCTCCACTGCCCTGGTTCCCCACGCAGCACCCCTTTGGCTACCGCATCGCACACAGTGTGCGCCCTGACCTTTCATCTGGACTGTGCTCCCTACACGGGCGGAGTTAATTAAACACTAATTAGCTGCGTAAATGCCCTGCAGACAGTCACCCACTGTAGGAGTCAGTGGCCTCACAAAAGCCAAAGCTGGGCTGGGGCTTTGCTTCGAGGGAGTTGGGAGGAGCGGGTCAAGCTGTGCTGCCATCCCTCCTACGGCTGCATCCAGCAGCACACTTTAACTGGACCTACTGGGCCACTGCCCGCTGCAGGCTCTGCCCAGCTCCCTTCATTTCGCTTACTGCAATGACAAGGACGTTATTCCTTGCTGGGAGGGGTGAGGCATATCCTTTGGGCAGTTTAGAAGGAAAAGGTTACTCTTGTTTCAACATTAAACACTGATTTAAATCCAACAGTGACAGCGATTCTCAAATATATGTTATTTCCTTATGCCACTCATCTCACACTCGATCTTTCCGTCCCCTCAATGTGCTGGCATTAGCATCTCCCACAAAGGCTCAGTCAAGCGCGCCGTCCGCAGCAAGGAGCTGGTTTCTCTGGGGGGAGAGAGCAGCCGTTCTCTGAAGCCGGGGCTCACACCTGCTGCTGCACGGTCTCTCTGGCCAGGCCTCCTCTCCTGCGGCAGCGCCCTCCACGCGTTAACAATTACTGCTGTTTCTGAATTCTCCATTCTCTGTAATCTGCAATTTAGTTGGGTTTGTGGGGGAGATCCCATTACGTGTCTGCATGCTGTACCTCTCTTTCAGCTGAGTAAGGGCACTCATTAACCGTGCGTTGGCAGCATCCAATGAAGCAGTGCGTTTCTCCTGCAACCAGAGAGGCAGAGGGGAACAGTCAGTGGAAAGGATGGACGCCAGGGCTTGTCCTGAGACCGTGACCCAGAGGCCCCTCGGACCAGCACCTTTCTCTCTGGCATTCTTAGGTGTGGGGTTTTTCAGTGCTACCCAGCATTTTTTTTAAATCCGCTGCTATTAGCAGGGCCACAGATGTACTTTGCCTGGGCACCATGAGCTAAATTCATTTCAGCATCCTGAAGAAAATGGAAATAAAACAGTTTTTCTAATTCTACAGTTATACAGAAACGGATTGTACTGTTTGCTCTAACTGCAGCTGTTACAAAGATGGTAAGATCCCTTTTCTAAAACCAAGCTCTCCCAAGATAGTTATTCCTGTCAGTGTTTAATTGATTTTGTTAGTGTAAATTAATAGTTTAAATGACTTGTGGCCTCCCAGGATGGCTTTGATGGCAACTCTCACCAATTACAGTATCATAAGGCTGGGAGCAAGAGCTTCCATGTCGCAGCCTGATTCCGCAACTCCTGTTCTTTGTGCCCCTGAACAAGTCACTGTCCTTCTCTGCCTGCCTTCAGCGGGAGGGAACAGGAACAACCCAGAGGGACACAGCAGTTTGCCCACGTGTAACTTTGAAGGTCCACGTATGAACACGTCCAACGCTATTGTACAGCCTGAGATGACAAAACGAGAGCAGTCATCTCAGAAGCACGGTAAGAGCCTCGCGCGTCCCACAGACGGCGGCAGGAGACAGGGCAGCGCGTCGAGAGCTGCAGGCACACTGCGCCCACGCCGCTCCCGCCTCACAGGCACCCCTGGCGCTGCCCGGGCGCAGATGGGAACATGGCGATTTACCAGCTTTGAACAAATTACTCTACAGAAAAACAGTGATTCTTTTTACAAAGTTACTGCTCTCTCATCTCCTTTTTAATTAGCTATACAGTAAATTAGTCATGAGTAGCGACTCAGAAGTGCTTAATAGGGTTGTTAAAAATAAGCCTAGGATATGCTGTCACCCAGCCACAACCTGTAGGAAGGCCCAGCTGCTGAGAAGACGCTGATCTCTGCCTAGACAAAGTAAAAGACCACGGACTGTATTTACATACTCTCTTTTCCAAGCACAGTGTTTCGCACCCATCATGTGATGCTCCTCTGCCATCGTAATCTCCAGCAATAACTGAGCTTAACAATTCTGCAAGCCACAACCCAAGGCTGAAAAAACACATTGGTTTTGCTCTGGCCAGGCTTTGTGTTTCTTGCATCCAGGTCCTGCAAGAATTACTGGACCATGAAGCACCAGGCAAAGCTCTGGGGACCTCAGACTGAGCCAACGAGGATATGATCCTTCCACAAACTGACTGAACTGTGGGTACGATCCTGCCACAAACTGCCACCCCCCACTTCCTCTGTGTCACCTGCCAAGCTCCAAGGCTGGAAGCAGCTGTACAAATGCAAATGCTGTGACAATAAATCGCATCCTGTCGAAGTCCGACCGACTGCAGCTCGGTGCTGACTCACCCAGGCGCACGGTCCCGCCGTGCTGGAGCTGGCACTGCTGCACGGCAGGGCGGCTGCATGCTGGCAGACACCCCGAGAAGTGCTGCAGCCCTTGGTATCGGGGACTCACCTGTGCATCAATAATCTTCTGCTTGGAATCCACGGCAGCCTGCATTTCTGCATGGTCCTTCTTTAGCTCCTCCTCAACTGACATCAGCCTGGTAGCCAAACAGACAAGAAAAAAAATTACACTTGTTGGCTCTGCTAGAGCCCAGATCTCAGTCGCATACGCATCTAAATCAGCCACCGAGTGTGAATGATACAGATCGTGTCCTCATTTAGTCCTCGCCACCAAGGATGCAAAGGGGTGATGTACGTCTCTGAAGCACATAGGAAGAGATGTGAAAGAGCAGAGAAGCTAGTCTACGGACAGAATGGGCCTTACATAGCAGCCCCCGTCATCCATACCAGGTCAAGCCATCTCATCTGACACTGGAATGGCGAAGCACACACTGAGATGCTCCCAGGACCCACAGTCGAGCACAAATGGGACACAGAGTCATTGGCACTACCTTTTCTTACACACAAACCAATGGTTCAGAACCAGTCTTTTTTCTGTCTCTTCTCCAGAGACCTCTACAGCAGACTGCCCCAAAGCTTAAGTGATACAGAAGGATTAAGACTGACCCATTAACGAGGGCTGATTAAAAGCACTAAGTGGCCCTGGCTCAGGTAGCACTGAAGCTAGCTACACTGGAGCAGTCTGTGTCCTGGACAAATGTAAACACATCACACCGGGTGGGAGAAAGAGATTTGTAGCTCGGAGTAATGGGATGGTGATGTTTAGCTAAATATCAGGAAGAGAACATTTTGATCATTACATCTACTGCGCATATGAGCAGAAAAGCAAGCCTGTCAGATCCTCCGAGAGCTGGAGCAGGCTGCCAGCCCTCCCCTCCTGAAGTTTTGCCTTTGTGAATCAGGAAAATGTCGTTTTCCTTGTCCCAGGTAACACTGATGGAAGCCCTGAAGAGTAAGGGCTTAAAATACCCCACAGGGACTGGAACCCAGAAGGGCAAGAAAGTGAATAAATGCTGGAAAACCCACATGGGAAACCTGCCTGCACCTTGAAAGAAACCTGATGGTCTGAGCAGGGGTCAGCTCTAATGCCAGCCAGGCTGCCTGCCTTCCTGCCATCTCCAGCACTCCCACCTGCCCTGTACCTGCTGATGATGCCCTTCATCTGGATCTCCTTATCCTCCTGCTGTCTCCGGAGACGCTCCTCGCTCTCCTCCAGCCTGGCCTGGTACTCCAGCATCAGCTTCTGCGTTGTCTCCTCCTGGCACTTGAAACGAGTCTCATATTCCTCCAGCTTCTTGTTGGAGATACGAAGCTTGTCCTGCAGCACCACTAGGTCCTGCTGGTACTACAGCACGCAGGGACAGACACAGGAGGAGAAAACACATGTGGCATGTTACCGAGCAGGGCTTTGCCCTTGTCAGGGTCTCCCCGTAACCCGATTATGCCCCCCTCCTTGCATTAGACTAGCTGCAAACCCGTATCAGATAACCCCGCTTGCCGACACCTCCTCTTCAGTCTTCTCCACACTGGGCTAGGAGCGATGCTGGGTTCCACGGGGCGGGCAGGTCACTGGCAGGTTCAGAGAATGGGTTGTTAGCAGAGTCTGGCATTTCACATGGGGAACGCAGGTTAGAGTGAGTGAATGGCAAACGCATCTGGCATCTCCCTCGCACTAACAGCGCAGGGCTAGACACAGGCAGAGGCTGCACTGGTGGGGTTTTGGGTTTACACGTGAGCTCTTCAGCCTACCACAGTAACCGTGGGCGTTCTGGAGCTGCTGGAAGCCAAGCAGGAGCTGTTAGTGCCGCCTGCCTCCTGCCAGGCAGCAGGCTCTGAGCGGTGACAGGCGCAGGCCACCGCTGTCTCGGCACACAGTGGTCACCCCTCGTCAAGGCGAGGGCACCAGGCTGGCGTGAGCGGGGGCAGTGAGCGCTACTGCCCTCCGAGTTCCAGCTTCTTAAACAGCACACTCAGACGTCACAGCAGGGTTCAATCTGAGAAGAGCTGCCGCATGAAGCCAAGACCCCACAGTTGCACTGTTCATTCAGAGGAAGCTAAAAATCAGCAGCAGAAGAACCACATAAAGCAATTATAAAAATTAAGAGCTTTCTAATGCAGCAAAACTAGGTTCAGAAGCACAGCATTCAGTACAACTTGCTTTGCTAAAGGAAAATCCAGTGCGTAGCTGTACAAAAAGCCCCCACTTCAATTTAAAAAAATTGTATCTTAAAAAAAAAATCAGAACTGGAATAACCTTATTATTAACATGCAGCTGATAATTTGACAAGCTGCTTTTAAAGAGTCAGATATGGGAAGAAGACTGCCATCTGAGCCACGAAGTCTGTCACAAAGCTACGAGCCTTATTCATGAACTGACAAAAATGCGCTTAATTGGGTGCTGGCTTGGCCAGCTGAAAATACAGCCTTGCCTTGGGCCATGGCCACCTGTGGCAGCACAACCATGGGCTTGGTGGTGTCCCAGTTGTGAGGGTCCTGCTGGGGAGCGTGACCAGCACAGCAGCTCCTGGTGAGAGGGGAAGGCAGCCAGGCTGCTGGTCAGATGGACCCCCCAGGCCATGTAAATCCATGCTGCTTCCCTAATATCACTCCAGCAACTGACTGGCTGATGGCAGAAGTAACTGTTAACAACTCCTAAGGATTGAAAATTTGTGACGCTGATGGTCTTCCTGAATTGCCAAAGCACGGGGGCCGTGGCAGGCAGATGGGCAGGACCTCCGAGCTCCTTCTGCCAGGGCAGGCACGGGCACAACAAACAGATCGCTCTGTTCTTCCTTTAGCAAAGCTTTTAGCGCGGCACTGAAAGGACACAGTTGGCACATGTAGCCCGGAGCAATGAGGGAACACAAACGCCCATACAGCTGCACAGAAGCACTGAAGTCAGACAGAAGGGAGTTGCTTGAACAGGAAAGATTAAATACCTACCCTAGGCTTAAAATAGAAGCAGCGTAAGTGAGCTCAAATGATAGCAGGAGAGGCCTCAGAGACCGAAGGAGTCGCTCCTGTCTCTAGAACACTTGTCTCATTCTCGGTTACCATTCACCTCTTACAGGAATGGGGAGAGAGATCATGCTAATGGCGATCTTTGATGTCAGTGACTGATGTGACAGCAAAGTAACAACAGATGCTGCATGGGAATGAGACAGCGGGCTCCTGGGGGTGGGGGCTCCCTCTGAACTTGGGACAGGGACGAGTTTGCTGCAATACCGTCAGAGCTGGCAATCCCACCCTCGGCTACCGTGAGCAGGACCTCTCTGCACAGGACGGGGTGAGCCGGGCGCGTCCTGGGGGGCAGCGGCCCCTGGGGCTGGCAGGGCAAGGGAGCAGCCCCTGCGAGCGCCCACCTGGGAAAAGCTGGGCCCGTTCCACAGGAGAGGGTGCCAGGAAGGGGACTGGCGGCAACGCTTGGCATGCACCGTGCCCACAGCGGAGGCCATCTGCCCGCCCGCGGGAGCTGGCAGGCATGGGCTGGAGGAGGCCAGCACACGGCTTGTGTGCTCCGGTGGCATTTCACCTCACTCCAGTTCCACTGGAACAGCAAAGCCTGCCGCTCTCCTCTCAATTACAGACTCAAATAAGCACCGAAACCCTTTAGAAGCCCTGCAGTGACTAAGTGCAGCAATAATCCAGTGCGTGATGCACCAGCCTGACAACTCCTTCCCTTTGATTTGCTGCCTACTAGTGTCTCTGCTTCCGTGACAGTCAAGATTCCTAAACCTCTGCAAACAAAGTCTGCTAAACTTGTGCATTTTTCTGTGTCAGCTGCGATCTGATCAGCACCTGTCTGTGTATTCACAGGAATACTCAAGGAGCAGAAAGCCAGGAAGAAATGGGCTGAACTCCCACAAAACTGCCATGCTTTTCCCAGGGCAGCTGGGAGCCGTCGCCTTGCACCTCCCAGTCCCTACGATACCTGCCTTTGGCACTTCATCTGAACTTAAGAGGTGACAGTCCCAAAATGATACAGCACAGCAAAATGAGAACAGGAAGGCTATTGCAACGAAAACAGAAACATGTCTGTGCTGGAAAAACAGGAAAGAAGTCCAGGGAGGGTGATGTCTGCCGCTCTGTGGGAGTGGGTGGTGACATGGCCGGTGCGACAGAAGAGAAGCACACTGAGGAAAGGTCCCCAAGGCGAACTGTGCCCAATGCAGAGGTCCTGGCAGAGCCAGGCTGCTGAGAAAGCACCCTGCAGAAGCAGCAATCAGCAAAGACGGGATCTCCTCAGCTCTTGACTGCCGTGTCCTTATTTCTAACGCTCCCTCACCCCTGGCCAAGTCTCCCCTGTCTCTTCCCTGTGTGTCCCACCGCAGGCTCGGCCGGGAAGGAGGGGACGTGAGCTGCACCCTGAGCCTGGCCAGCAGCACAGGGCCTCTCCGGGGCGGCAGGCTCAGGCTGAACACTCTGGAAGCGATGTCCCGACAGAGCCCCGTGGCCTGTGTGACACCGCCGTAAGCTCAGGGCAGTGTCACTGCACCAGGGAGTCACCCAGGCCCCAGTGTTGTCTCCGAGACCAGAATCTGGACTTAGGTTTCAGGTCTGTTTACAGCCTGTTGACAGGGAAGCTGCTTCTCGCTACATATCCTGGTTGTGAGGCATGACGCTGCCTGTATCTTACTCTCGTCTCTTTTATAGGTGTGCTTATTTCACTTTTTAAGCTTTCTCCCCCTGCAGCCAGGGGGAGCAGGAATGGGGGAGGCAATGGGCACTGCCTGCCTTCGGAGTGTGCTGCAGAGCGGCACCGGCACCTCACTGGCTCCTGTTTTCCTTACGTGCTTTGATCAGAGGGTAATTCCAGCCACAGAGTGTGTGAAAACCTCCCAAACCTTCCCCAGAAGCGCCCTGTGAGGCTGAGCAGGGCACAGAGCAACCTGGCAACCCTCTCTCCTGGGCAGGGACGTGCCACACAGCCCACCTCGTCCCCAGGCCGCTCAGAGGAACGACATTCAAGGAAATCCTCTCTCTATTTAGAAACTTGTTTCAATCCAATCAGGTTTTACCTTTTCTGCTTGGCTGAGCTCGTCCTTATTCCTGAGCTTATCCCTGTGCTTGGAATCTGGGTCAATGCTTTCATCTTCTAAAAACTGCATGTTCATATTCAAAAGCCAAGCAGCAGTGCGGTCCAGGGCATTGGGGTTCACAGGAGAAGGGGCCTACAATGAAACATACAACCATAACAAAAGAAAAACCTGTAACAGAAGTGGTCATGAAGCTGGAGAGAGAGAATTTCCTTCCAAGCAAGCCCTCTCCCATGCTGCTCAAACAGCAACGAACAAGTCTGAGCTACCAGAGTGGTCGGGGCTGGGGGGTAGGAACAGCTCCTGTTCTGCACCTCGCATTAGTTTAGGTCAAAAAGGCCAGATCCTTCCCTGTGCCACCCCCACAGGACAGACGCAGGACGGTGTGCCGCAGTGCTGCTGAAAGTAACGGGGCAGGCTTCTGGGCAGGCCCCGTCACCTCGGGAGGACACGGGCTGGGAAGCGCGGAGCTGCAGGCGAACGGAGGGGCCTGACGTGGTATATTCACTCCGCGAGCAGAGATTTCACTCAAGTCTTCAGCCTCTTTTACCGAGCCGTCTTTTGGCTTGCTGTGGAGATTTCCTGCAGGTAAAACCAGATCTGCAAACTGGAGTGCTGCTTTGGGTCATGGCAGGTGCCTCCTTGGAACAGGTAGGTTTCTTTTTGTCTTGAGACTACGCTTATGGTGCTGGAGAGGTCTAAATGCTCGACATCTTAGTAGGTCATCTCCAGGTTTGTTCCTGCAGCTGCAGGAGCTCAAGGAGCAGTGCTGTGCTATGGCCAGCCAGCCACAGCTGCTGCTTTTCACCCCCAGCCTGGGCAGGGACCGCAAATGGCGTTGCCTGAATATTTTCCAACCACATTACAAGGTTGAGGAAGTGAATCTCCAGCTATTTCCCCTCCAGCCTGGCTCATTATAAACTGCAGTAAACAGTGTCTTGGATGAATATGAGGGATCTGGATGACTTGGTCGAGGGAATTCAAGTTAACAAGTCAGAAATGTCAGGGACTTTCTCCATTCAGACCTCTGGACAGCAGAGAAACCCAGCCACTGGCAAGCAGCAGAATGGGAGGTTCTGTACTTGGAAGGACTGGGGACCAGTTTAATCACCTCACTGGGGCTGGGGGCTCTTCCACTCCAGTCTTCTACTTCCAGAATTTTACATCAGAAGTCTCAGACTTGGCCCATGAACGTCACTTGCTGTAAACCCTCAGCCAGCCTCTAGCTTTCTGCTTTTCCTTCCGTCTCCAGCTCAGACACTGCACTCCTGGTGCCTGCTCAGAATTTCTGGCTCTGAGGAGCGCTGGCCACCCCGGTTCATCTCAGTAGTGCTAAGGCCACTGGTCCAAGGCTGTCAATGAAGAGAGCTCAGACCACTGCACTCAAGTCCTTCTGCCTCTTTCTTCTGCCTCCGAAGCAGTAAAACAAGACATCTGATCTGGCCTGGGGCAGTGTGGAAGTCAGTTCAGCAGATGAACTCACAGAGGTAGAGGAAGCGCTTCTGGCTGGCAGGAACAACCTTCATGGATTTCTACTAAGACAGCCACCAAAGAGGATTTCTTTGTTCTCAAACAGCATTTAATACCACCAACTACGAGCAAGCAGTTTCAGTATGGTTCACAGGTGCTGCTAACATCCAAGTGAAATAGGCAGATCGGGGTAGGAGAGGCATTCTGAGGAGTTCAGGTCTTGAGAGAAACGTTGAGAGGACAAGAGGAGTGGGTGGAGGAAAGATGTGCAAACGCAACTTGGACAGGGCTTTCCGAAGGTCGCCCGGAGTTCACTGTTCTCTCTTTCTGCAAGAAACTCCACTACCAAACAGGCTGCTGCTGCTTGCAGAGCTCTGTGCCCTCTGTACCTAATGAGTACTGATCTATACAAATGCTGCCACATGGCATGCTTGCTAATGTCAGCGCTTATGAATCAATACCGTATGCGCAGAGCAGCTCCAAATGGGGCTGATGAAACAGCCTTCAGTGAGCAGCACCGACAACGGCCTCCACGGCTGCCTCGTCAAGGGGAGGCACTTACACCAAAACTCGGTTGCTCTTTTAACACTGTACTGCTGGAAAGGTGCCTTATTCTGGGTCTGGGCTGAGATGCAGCGAGCTCTTGCCAGTTGTCCGCATTCTCTGGGTTTGCATTATTTTTAAACCTCTTCCTTTAGGCACCGAAAGGCCCTACTGCGCTAACTTTCTATAGGGTTAGTTCTGAAATGTAGAATGAATAAATGAGCACGAGAAAAACAATTTATCCATGTCAGGAAAACCAGAGGGCCCTGGGTCTGTGACCTGCTGCTTTCAATTTTAGCTCCACGAATAGTGAAATTTCTTTCTGTGCAGACCAGCGTGTGTGTCTGGGACCTGAATCACCGCAGAGCTCTGCCCGGCAGGACCTTCACTCCCGGCGGGGAGCACACTCCTTCCTCACCTCCCCAGGTGCACTCACAGGAGAGTCTCCCGGAGCAAAGAGGAGTGTCCAGGAATGCCACGGCTCCGCTGGGACAGGAGCGGCATCAGGGTGACTCTTAGTTACAAGAGAAGATCGGGGCCTGGTCCAAGCCTGGGAGATGGCGCAGGGTTGACTATGGCATGGGATGGGAGCCTGGGCATGGAGAGGCAAAGCAGTGACAAGATGGTAGCGCAGGACAGAGGCATGGCTGCCATCGCCCTCGTGTCTCTGCCACCTACCGCCTTGCGGCAGTCACACACCAACATGCCACGCAACGGAGGCACACAGGGAACGGACACTGGTCTGTGTCCCCTTCCCTGGAGGGCCTCCGTCTCAGGCCAAGCTGGGTGCGAGAGCCAAGGCTCATCCCCACATGCAGTGCCACCGCGGGGTTGGCACTGATGTGGTAACTCGAAGCCAGGATAACGTCCCCTCCCATTGCAGCAATCCCCACCAGCCAGTTTCTCCTCCAAGTCCACGGGCTGACACCTGCCTGGCCCCTTCAACGCCCGGGGCTGGCGCAGCCCCCGAACTCACCTGTTTGTGCATCGTGCGCTGCTTCATCTCGGGGCTGTCGCCCTTGGAGGAGGAGGACTGCTGCCGGAGACGGGCCCCGCTGCCCGGCCAGTCGGGCGAGGAGGACATCATGCTGCCGCTGGAGGGTCGCTGGTACTGAACCGTGTTCAGCAAGGAGGGCGGCGTCCGGCCCCGGGTGACAGGCGGGGGCGGCGGGGGCGGCTGGTCTATCCGCCTCTGCGGTCCCGCGCTGTTCTGTCGCGGCATGGTGGGCTGGCCGCCCTTCTCCGTCAGCGAGAGCTGCCGGCGGGCCAGCTCTCCCGTCCGGCGGGTGAAGTCCTCGCTGGCGGCGGGGGCGGCGAAGCCATGCTTGTTGGCCGTCAGCTCCTCGCTGTTGCTGTGGGAGCTGAGCGAGCTGTGGCACTCGGAGCCGGAGTCGCCCAGGCCGCGGGGGGAGAGGGGCAGCCCGGCGGCCATCTGGTAGACGGGGTTCTGGAAGGAGAGGGGTGCCAGCAGCTGGGGCCGGCCGGGCGCGCTCTCGCCGCTCGGCGTGGTGGGGGTCTGGCCCACCCGGCGCACGGTGGCCATGCCCGTCAGGCTGTTCTGCTGAGTCCGTGTGGTCCATACGCCCTGCAACTGCCCCAGCGACGACTGACTGTCATTGAGGGAGTCAGCCGCGCCGGGCGCGTTGGCCCCACTGTCCAAGAGCCGATTGTCCTGCAAGTCCACCATGGACAAACTCTTGCTGCCATTAGACATCTGCACGTCGGGCTCATTGGCCTCTGAGTAACTGGAGCTTCGGGCAGGCGAGGGCTGGGCCCCAGCAGACCTTGTGACAAAAAACAAGTCCTTGTTTTCAGGGGTTGGAGATGGTAACCGTGTGAAATCTATCAGACTGCGGGGAGGTCAGTGCGTAAGGAAGAGGAGAGGAAAACAAAACAAAAAAGAAGAGTTGTGAATGCTGCACCAGAGCAGGAAAACGAAATCACTCAGAAGAAATCAGTGTGGCGCAGCTGTGTGGGACAGGACGGGGACATGACCCAGCCCCTGCAGCAGGGACCCTCGTCCAGGCCCGCCCGCAGGGAGGGACGGTGCCGGGGGAGCGGGGGACGGGGTGTGGAGGAGCCCTGGGCCAGGCAGAGGAGCGAGGGGCGTGCGGACGCTGGCGAGAGCTGTGCCGGAGGCACCGCGGACACACTCTGCCTCCCCGGCCGGATCCACTCATCACGCTGGCGGCACGTGTCGCCCTTTCTGCTTCCAGCTGGCTGTACCCACGCCACTCTCGCGTCCCCTGCTCCGTACCTGGGGAGGGCACGCTGGACAATGCTTGTACAGCATGGAGCACTGTGGGGGCCTGATCCAGACTAGGCCTCCGAGGGTCAGACAGAGAGCTGTAACAGCGGAGCTAAAGCCTAGAAACTGAAGGTTATCCACCCATTCCTCCTGCTCTAACACAGATTCATGCAATATTGATTTCTCGGGGATAGGAAGAAAGAGCTTTGCAGTAGCTGAATGTGGATATATCACTGATCAAAGATGGTGCGTTGTAAGCAAATATTTGGGTGAAAGCATATTGTCAGAGATCCTCCATAGCGTTAGATTTAAATAATTGCACCTCACGCTGGGAAGCATTAGAGATGAAAGCTCTGATTAGGGCAAGTCCAACGCCATTGCTGCCTTTCATTCCTAATTAAACTGTTAAATATTATGCAGTTTCCATTTACAAACTATGTTACTAGCACAGTCTTTCAATTTGTGTGGGCTCCATTTCATTTGCCACAAACACAAACATTGTAAGTCTGCAACAGAGTCATCTTCCCCATGAGTGAAACTCCTCACATAATTAGGCCAAAAAGTATGCAGGGACTGTGTCTGTGAATCACTGCTCATCATTAAAAACACCTAGTATTATAAAAACTGGGCAGAGCAGACTGGAATTCATTCTCAGGCCTCTACGGCTTGGCAACTGTTAGAGAAAGATTTGGATGTCAGTGAATTCGGCACATACCCTGTGTCTTATAAAGATGGGTAGGGCCAATCCTAAAACTCTTGCATACTGGGAGATCTAATGAACTTCACGGTGACACCCCTCACTTTCAGGTTAGCACAAAGAAGCCCTCAAGTCCTCAAAGAATGAACATTTTGCTTCTGCAGCCACATCTCAACAGCTGAGACCAGAACGGCCAAGTTCTTGATTTCCCAGACCACATCCCCAGTTTTGGCTCTCGAGGGACCCATGATGGAGCCACGTGCCTGCGCTACCGCCCACTGCTTTCCCTACGTTCAGAGCTGAACTCCATCCAGGACCAGCTCTGCGATGGGAAAGCCTAGGCAATGGATCAGGCAACTCCACACTGCACCCTGTCCTGCCTGTCCCTGCAGGTGCTCAGGTTTTGGCAGCAGATGGATGTTCAGTGTTTCCCTGGTCCCTGGCCAGGCCACCTTTGATGCTCTTACCCAGATAAGTCATTCTCTATCACCATTTTCTGTAGCCCCGCAGAGATGCTGTTGCCGGCGTTAGGCGTGGACGCAGTGTGATCGGCTGTGACCGAGACCTGCACGCAGGCCGGGTTACTGAGAGCTGAGTTGACATCCCTCAGGATCCGAGGCAGAGGCCCAAGTTTTGTTGCAGTGGCCTAGGCAGAAAAGAGAGCGGAATTACTACAACATCTTGTATTTTTGCTAGAGAATTGCGGGCTTTGCCAGTTGCTGGACAGTCTCTTCAGTGAATCACATTAACAACATTCATTTTCTCCATCATTCACCCCTAGCGCTGAGGCTATGGGATGTCCCAGAAACCATCTGCTGTGTGAGGCAGAGGAAGTAAGCATGATTAACAATCTTCAGATAAAGAAGAAGACAGCTACAGCCAAGCCTGGTCCAGGTCTCTTGACGAAAATCCTTTTAGTTGAAAAGAAACCTTTTCAATCTGCTGGGACAGACAAAATCCTGGTGTTCAGCAGCTCTGCCTTCTCATCCCACGTGCCCCTCCATCCCCAGCCCTCAATGATAAAGAGCAGAGGAGGGAAAGAGCCACACTCACCTGCCTCAAAGAAGGACGTAAAGAACGAGCTGCTTCTGCAGCATGTGCAAAGGCTGGGGAAGCGCTCAGGGTTAGCAACAGCTGTGCTGTGCACAGAAACAGCGAGTGGATCGACGCCTGCTGGACGCGGGGAGGTGTGTGGTGTGGTACCTATGCCCAGCACTGGCCAACTGCGCTTCCCCCGCCGCCTGCCCCCGCGGCCCCCCCGCGTACCTGCTCCAGTTGAGAAATGACTTCCCAGAGTAGCGAGTGCAACGTGGAGAGTTCCCGGCCCAGGTCGATGTAGCCTTCAAAGCCAGCTGTGTTTGAGATGGTTTCGGGATTGGAAATCTCCAGAAGAAATCTCTGCATGTTTGTCCATTCATGTTCCAGGAACTGATTCATAAAGGACATGTATTCCTCTTTGCTGCCAAACCTATCAAGACAGCGATACGGATTTCAGCTAAGTGCTGTGAACAGAAGTGCCGTCAACACAAGGTAGGTACATACCCAGGTACAAATGCCAGAGCTTTCCTCTGAACCCTTCAAAGCCTTTGGGATCCCAGGTTGCTATCAGGCACCTGCTATACCTCACTGATCATGGAATCAAAATTAACTCCAGCCTAATCCAGCTAAGTCCTAGTCAGCACGGGATCTTTGCAGCAGAGATGAAGGTGAAAGCTAGAGAAACAAAGCCGCCCTTGGTAATGGAGTGATCTTACTGCTGGGTCAGGGCACAGCCTCCAGAAATAGGACCTGTCACTGGAAATAAAGGAATCGTAGTATCAAGCACCATCAACTGACCAAAGCCTGGGGAATGATGGTGGTAGGAACCCTGCACTCTCCCCGCTCTTCCGTGGGCACGGAGGCCAATCCCAGCAAGGCTGGCCCTGCTGCCCCGGCACAACCGCCCTGGGACCACCCTGGAGAGCCATACCCACAGCGGGACAGCACGTCTGTCACCTTGGGCTTCCTGCAACCTCCTTCTTCCCTCCAAGCCCTCCACCCAGACTTCGCTCTC
Source organism: Rhinoptilus africanus (assembly GCA_013400135.1). Taxonomy (NCBI): domain Eukaryota; kingdom Metazoa; phylum Chordata; class Aves; order Charadriiformes; family Glareolidae; genus Rhinoptilus; species Rhinoptilus africanus. Next base: position 338,599 of record VXBO01010649.1, on the reverse strand, counting down.
AGTTAGATGTCTTATTTAGAGCGCAACAGGGAGGGCCTCGTGGTTCAACTGTACCAGCAGCGGTTGGTGCTGTGCCAGGGCCAGCGATTCTGCGAGGACGGGCTCGGCTGTGTGCCATCTACAGCACAGCTCAGCTTCATCACTTTGGCTTGACTAATGTCAGCTTAGGTAGAGAGTCCTTCCTGCAAAGTGCTGAAAATCTGAAAACCCTTTAGTTAGGGATTGGTCAGGAATATAGAGAATTTCTGTCATCTAGTGTAACACACATGCATGTCTTCCATCGGCATCTGCGTGCGTATATGCGCATTCTTGACTGCGAGCGCGTGTACTAAGCTAGTTTCCAAATCTAAGAAGCTTTGGACAGAAACTGTCCATTCATGTTTCGGAAAGCTCATCATTTTGTTATCAGAGCTCAGGATAAGTAGCTCAGAGCTGCAGCCAGTGGGAAAGATTTTTCAGAAATCTCTCGCTTTGTTTCCATCAAACCAACGGGCTTAGTTCGAAAGTGATAGTGTCCCCGTTCTCTTTTCATACCTTCCCAGTTCAGACAACTGCATTTTAATAGCAGGGAAGGTCCCAGAGCTCACAGGAGGGAAAGAGCAGCTCCTGCGCTATGCACACCATTGCGCCTGGGGTTCTGGTCCTGCCGGTGTCACCAGCCGTGGCACAGCCCTCATGGGACAAAGGACCGGGACGGTCCTGTTGCCACCCCGCCTGCTCCTCTGTGTGGTCAAAACAGCGTTTTCCTGCTCATAAAACATGTCCTGTTTTGGAAACTTAAATGCTCTCCCTGACCCGACAGCGAGGGAACAGGTCCCAGAGAGACGTGCAGGAAAAAGCCAACAGGAAACAAACAGGCCCTTTCCACTGAGGGAAGGAGCGGCCAGTGTGGGACTCCTGGTGCTGGAGCCGCGGCTCTGCCAACACCCCCGGAGCGGCCTTCCCCCTCTCCAGACCTGCCCCGGCTTACTTGGCGAAGTTGGCGAGGTTCTGGGTGACCTTGGCAATGAGGGTCAAAGTGCGTGCAGTGCGGTCATCCGGGTACTCCTGCAGGAGACTGAAGAGGGACGGGGACATGATGGCCGGACAGAGGAACCGGAGGAATAGGGAGGCGCTGATCAGTCGCTCACTGATGTCTGGGCGGCCTCGGTTGCTGCATTCTTGTCTCCACGAGGCAAACACTTCTTTGAGCTCCCTTGGGAAGACACTGAAACGACAGGAGGACACACAGGGATGGTAAGGTCAAGGCCAGGTTGTTCAAACTGCCACACAGCGGTAACTAAACACAGCGCGTATCAGCCATGGGGCGCGACACCCGGACCTGTGCCACACGGAGCCCTCTCGCCCTGCTGATCCACAGCAGCACCGCTACCGACACCAGGCCATTTTTTTTGCAGAGTGTCCATTAGGAGACTCAAACCTCACAGGAAAAAGCAAAGCTGCTCCGTGAAGTTATAAAAGAAGCCGCTTTCATCAGACAGATGTTCCTGGTTGTGCTGGGTGCCAAAACCCCGGACAAGTGGGAAGACAGAGATATGAAACAAACTGCAAAGCAGCTCATCACAAGCCAGCGGCTGTCACGGGGCACTTTGGACGGGGGGAAGCTCAGCCTCCCGGGTGGAGAGTGTCTCCTGAAGATACACAGCACCACGGGACGCCCTCGGCAGAAACACCAGCTGTACGGGGTCACTGGCACTGCTCGGAGGGAGGGCTGTGCAAACTGCAATACTTCTGTTCACGCACATGGATCAAATCCCACTGTAACTTGTACAAATGCGGAGCCCCACCAGCCTTACTCCAGCCTTGTAACCGTGCAGACCTCAGCCTGGCTTTCCCGGATACCAGAATTCCCCCGGGTCCAGCCGACGCTCGCTGCAGCAGCCCTTATCGCCTGAGAACTCACTGCCTGTTTCTGCTCGGCCCTCCCCAGCTCCCTGCTCCCACCTTATCCTGTTCCCAGCATGTGTTATTTATTCAGCTGGATACTCCCAGCCGCAGGAGCAGGCTGGCAATGGGTCCCACCGCGCTGCCCTTGGTCCCCTGGGTCCCTGGGACACGGCTCCCCACCCGCCCCGGGGGCTGTCCTGGCCAGAAACCACCGGCTTTGTTCGGAAACCAGAGCTGTTTAACCACAGAGCGGGACGGTACAAGAGCAGAGCGAAGAGAGGTCAGACTCCATTTCAGACCATAAATCTCCTTAACAAACAGCCATTTCAAAGGACAGTTTCCCAGTTTTGCTGCAGGGACTATCCGGGAGAAGCAAAGCAGTGTCAGCCTGCTTCTCACTGGCCTGTCCCCTTCCCTGGGACTGGCTGTCCCGCGGCTGAACCTCACACGAGTCGCGGAGAAAACCGTGGGAGCTGCATGGCCAGAGACACCATCCACTATCCAGCAGCAGCAAGAACCAGCTGGGAGGCTCCGAAAGGCAGGAGCACTGAGGGGGAAGAACCCCTGCGGCAGCACGGCCAGGCCTCCGGGCTCTGCTTCCCAGGGCTGTGGACACGCGCTTCACGAAGCCCAACTGCCCGGATCCCGCTCTGGGGCTGCTGCTGGGCACCCTGCCCGTGGGCACCCTGCCCCACACATTCCACCCCATGTTGAGCCCAGCCCCTCGGCACAGCATTGCTTCCTTCGGAGGACACGCATCTGCACTCCAGGTTTCCAGGTTTCTCTCCGACCTTCTGACACGGGCAGTGACACTCCACGGAAGCGCTCGGCAAATGCTCCGTCCTGGCTTCACGCCCTCACACTCACAGGCTTTTACCCTGTGCTTTCTAAATAACATTAGCCAACGTCTTTGGCTGGATAAATTCTCCTCTGGCTTTGGCTTGATCCGCACAATTGGACAAAGCCCTTTTACTTCATGGTATTTGCCCAGAAACAGGAGAATCCTTTAAGCAATTTAAGGCTTGAATGATCGGGACAGGTTGTACAGTTACTGGAAAGTAAACCCTTGACGATGTATGCACCGGCTGCAGGCAGCCTGCGAGTGCTGCTCCCGATCACAGGCCGGGAGACCATAAAAGTTTAATTGTGTAAGAGCGGAGGGAATTCAGTTAGCTGGCTTTATGTGACAAACGGGCCCGTAATTCATTACCCAACTTTCCAGTAACGAGCTTCCACATGCTGAATTTCTGCTTACACCGAAACTTTCCAGATGTCCAAATTATGTCATAATTATAACAATTTTCAGTTATTGTAAACCTCTTTCCTCTCTCTGACTCTCTCCGGCAGATGAGCACGCACACTCTGGCACGCTATTTAAAGCAGGATCGTTAGCTATCAGGGTACCTTGGCCAATCCCAAACCCTCATCAGCCCAATTAATCCCCAAGAACCGTTGAGCACAAAGGACTGAGGGGGAACCACTCCGCGCAGCAGCTGAGCTGCTCCAGCTTCCTTGGAGAGGCAGGGCTGGAGGAACAAACTTCCCGTGCATTCCTGACTTTCCTTTCCTGACCTCCTAGGTCACTTTTCAAGCCTATTTTTAAAGTGACCTTTTAGTGCTGCTTTCGTTTTTTTAGGAAGATATTAATTCAAACAATTATAATCCACTGGTGACTAAAAGCAGTGAATTCCTCCTGGGAGAGCAGGTGAACGCCATTCCTGAGTCAGAGAGTTATTAATTGGCCCAGGATAAGGTATAGGATACCTGTAGAGATATTTTTTGTTTATTTGTGGTAGATACAGGAAGGCTGAGTGAGCCTCTTGCTGCTCGCCCTCTCCCTGAGCAATATCAGGAAAAGCAATTCCCTTCCTGGGCTCGCAGGAGGGCACACTCAGTATCCTGGGAGATTACAGATAATGAGTTTTCAGACCTCAACACAACAGCTGGGGTAGGAGAGAAAATGAGAAATCCTTATTATCAACAACTTCCTTCCTCCAATATTATCCTTAGTTGATGTTTTGCAACAACAGCGTTGCTACTAAACACGTTAATAAAACCTAAGCCCAGACTTTTAAGCAGGAAGACTGCAAATCCAGCAGTAAGACAAAAATGATCATTCTCTCGTGTGATCAGGACAGGAGTCTCTGGGTACGTTAGCAACAAGCAGAAAGAAAATATTTTTATTTCTCTAAGCAAAGAGAGTCTGAAGCCCATTTCCCCCCCCTTGCAGCTCATCTGTAACAGACCCAGGGGCTCCTGGCTCCCGGTCCCCAGGGCGGAGCAGCAGGGAATGCCATGAGCAGAGCCAGGCCTGACAGCCACCTCCACAGCAAGATGCGACTCCCTCACTCCACTCAATTTTGCATATTCGGGCCTGCCCCCACTAGCTGCAAGAACCTTTACCCTGAGAACGACTAGGAAATGCCTCCAACTGCATTCCAGGCCTTGGGCCAAGGAGGCAATGGGCTCCTCATCGCCGCCGCAAGCACCCCGGGGCTGGGAGAGAGAGGGGTTAACCCAGAGGAATGCAGGAGCTGAGCCAAACAGCAACCCAGGAGCAACAGCATCCTCCTGCCGGGCTCCAGCACTCTGCAACTAGAGAACATCTGCCTGAACAAAAGCTCCCTGTGCTGGTGCGGGTCCCTCGCAGGCAGGAGCGGTGCCACAGACCCTGCCTGCTGCAGAGAGGGTTTCAAAACTCCCCCTGGTGCGCTGGGGAGGCAGGCAGAGCCCATCACCCTGACCCAGGCTGAATCCTCACATGGGTAGGAGACCCAGGACACACATTTCTGCCCTTTATTCCAGTCTTTCATATACACTTGGCATCAAGTCCCTTTCTGGATTGGTCACACTGGCAAAGGCATTCCGTGTTCCTTGACTCCACCGCCCTGTCCCCGCGTCTGTGTGCCAGGAACCCTTCGGCAGCCACCCAACACAAGTGCGATGGAGAATCTGTGAGGCTGTGGCACCCCTAGAGCGGATACTCTGGACTCTGGCTGAGCAGGAGCTGCTGTCTCACCCCCCTAGCCACCCCCAGGACCCCCTTCCGCACTGCAGGACACGGGCAGGTATTGACAGCCTGAAGACAGAGTGCTGCCACCCCCGTGCCCTGCAGCCGTACCGCCTCGGCGCGAGCTGGGGGACGCAGCGGGGAGCGACACTCGCGGGATACCGACCAGTAGGAGTTGATGATTTTGCAGAAGGCCAGCTCGCAGCACATTTTCAGGTTGCTCTGATGTTCAGGAAGGTCTGAAGACGAACACTTACTGGGATCCACCTCACAATTTTCATCTGATTCATACAGTGCCTTGATAAATTCCCCTGTAAAACAGACAGTCGGTGATGGGTTTTGGAGACATGACAGACACAGCCTTCAAGCAATTCTGTTCGTAAGCCCCCGTGCCCGAGCAGTTACCCTATGCCCGGTCACACTGTCTGACAGAAGCGGGGTATGAGAGCAGGGACGGTGGCTCCCAGGGCAGGCTGTGTCTCAGCCAGCTCTCAAGATCTCCGAGTGGACCCAGGAGCAGCCGGCACCGCCTCGGGAGCTCGCAAACCAACACAGCACACCCTGCAGAGAGGCACCCGGGCTCCCGACGAGCACGTTTCACCCCTCTTCCCCAGCTGGCAGCTCTGCCTCTGTGGCTACGGGCTATTGCACCAGCATGCTGCTGCCAAAACCCCCGCTTCCTCAGCCTGCCCTGCCCCCCCCATCACACCAGTTCCAGAGACGCTCCCTTGGGCTAATCCAGTAGGAAGTATGCTGGCAAGTTCTGTAATTATTTGTAGGATGGCCTGCTACTGCAGACCATGCCCTGGCGCTGACAAGCCAGAGTGATTCACAGGAGAAATAGGTAATTAAAGGAAAGAAACAATTTACTTGGTTTGTTTTGAGCTGAACATCATACAAAATGAAATTAAAATGTATCTCTGCCTTTCCCTGCACTCCTGTTTGCTGCCTGGCTGCTCCTCACCCTTGCGGACGCTCCCGCTGTGGTCCTGCTCTGCCAGATCCTCACCTCGTGGCACCTTCACCCCCGGCACAGACCCCTGCCGCCCCGCCGGGGGGTGCTCCCCACCGCCCCGACGCACGTCCCGCTGCGGGGATGGCAGCCATCCATCCCAGTCAGCACACAGCAGCAGCTGCGGAGAGCGGGATAACGGGGATGGAGAGGCAGTGTTTAGCCAGGGACCTGCAGGGTTGGGTGACATCCTGGGAGAAAGGCTGGCTTTGGTTTTCTCCTCATTCCAGTTGGTTTGCTCATCTCCTAATTCCTGACTGCCTTGGATTTTCCCATCGTCTTGTTTTTTGCCCACTCTAGCCTGCATTCCTCCCCTACTGCCAAAACAGATTTTAATTACATACTGGAGAGCCTCTCCAATGTATTTTCAGCTCTGCCAGGGAGCTCTGGAGCCTCTCTGCTCGCCTGCAGGTGATGCCTGCTGTTATCATCCGGCCCTATTACTCGCTCGTGCTTCATGGTTTAAAGGAAAGCACCACACTGTATTGTGTTAGCGTGTGACACACAGATGAATCATTTCACTGATAAAAGGTGTACGCAGAATCAGCGCCCCGAACAGCCAGCAAGAACCGCAGGCTCCTCCTGTACTAGATGGAGCTGGCTTGGCGGCATTTGCATTGAGGCCTGAAAGGGGAATGTTTCAAAATTCTCTGCCTTCATTAATCTCCTGGCTTTTGAGAAATTTTATAAGGTAATCTACTTACAGACTTGCCTTCAACCATAAAGTATTACAAGGCATAAATAAATAATATTCCTTTTCCTATTCTTGTGGGCTATTTGTTGGTTTGACTGAATTTGCTCAACGATCTCCCCCTCCTCAACTCTGTCATTATTATTATTATCTTAATAAAGTATTTACGCTTCTTTGCTCCTTGTGAAAATTACACAAATCCACTGGTAGGAACCCAACATACTGAAAAATTAACAGCTCAGTAGGAACTCTGCCCATCCTGCTGCTGGGCTGTGGATCCGAGCTGGCCGCCTTCGGCTGAGGTTCAGACATAAGGCTTCAAAGGCAGCCTCTCCCCATCCCTGTGCCATGCCGGCTGCTCACAGCCACACAGCAATTCCTTCCTGACCTGCCCAGAAGCAGAAGCTCTAATTATTTTCATTTGCATCAAGAGAAATATTTTTGGAGCCATAAACATAGCCAGCACTTTAAAAAAAAAAAACAAACCCACAAGAAAAAAACACCACCAGGAGGGTTCCCAGCGCGATCTGGGAGGCGACTCTCGTCACCGCGACTCGGGAGATTTCATCTGACTCCCCAGCGCTGCGAGGAACCGGGGGAGCATCTCTGGCGGGGGTGTGCAATCAGGGGAAGGATTCCAGCAGCCGCCCTGACACTGCCAGCGCCCAGACAGAAGACTTGGCAGGCAGCATAATGCCTTCAAATATCAATTTGTTACCTCCTCTGAAAGCAGATTAAAGCGCTAACTCAGCGGTGACCTTCACCTGGGAGCAGAGAGCTGCCTGCTGCGGCCAGAGCTGTGCCCCGGGCTCGGACCCCACGGCCAGAGAAACCCTCGGCAGGTACACGCTGCTGCCTGCGACGGCCATCGGGGCTCAGCTGATGGTCTGCACCGCGCAGAGCACCCTGCAGCTTGGAGGAGGACCTCTCTAGGTGAGACATGCCAACCCTCTGTACGTACCTAAGGCATCTTGCAAGTATTTCTGCCCCACCAGCTTCAGGTATTCTTCGATTGCTTTGGTGGCCAGTGTATTCTCCCTGAAAATGAGATGCTCATTCTCACCACAGCGATCAACTTCAGACATCATCAGGTCAGTCAAGAAATCCTGGAAAGCAAAGGCCATGGTGGGTCACCAGGCAGTGACATACGCTTGGTTCAGCAGAGCAGGCAGCCTCCCCTTCCCCGGAGAGGTCTCCCCTTGGTAAGACACAAGAGGGAGCGGAGGTGCCGCGGCTGTTCCCGTGTGTGCACGCTGCGCTACCGCCAGCCCGACTTTTCTCCTCTTTCTCCAACCTCACGGAGACAAGAGGAGAAATAAACCTCTGGAGAGTCACAACCTTTGCACCCCAAAAATTTATTCTGTCCAGGCCTGCACCACATTCACCCCTCCATCAGTGCCGGTTTTGGGTTAGGTCTCATATCAGCCTCACATTTTGCGGGTGCAACCTTTTCTCCGCTGTTAACGAGGCTGCATTTGGTGCCCAACTGCGCTGGCTGCAAAACACTGAGATGACACGAGCTGTGCCCCACAGCCAACAGCGGAGAACCAAGCCTGTAATATGCATCAAGATGCTCAAATGTCCTGTTTCCTTAGTGTTCATGGAAATAAACAGCACTGCTACCGCACACATTTTGGGCACATTTTTGGTTTGATGCGCACACAACCGAACACGACGCAATTTTATAAGCCTCTGTGCTGCCGAGCGGCGGAGGGGGTGCGCAGGAGCAGACCGAGCGCTGCCAGCTGCCCGTGCAGCAGTCCGGGCTACCGAATTGCAAATTCTAACAGAAAAACAGCGCTTCAGCCCCAGCTCCACGTCTGCTTCAGCAACAGCGTTATCTGATCAGAGAGGGTCACGTAGCTCCCTGTGCATTCTGCTGAAAATCCACTACGTGGTGTAATATTTAGTGTGCTGCAGCCAGCGTTAATGCAGGAGAAAAGCCATGCAGTTTTTAATGCTAATACATATTCAGCTTCTGTCCTCTGCTCTGCTGATGGGAAAAGCTGCCCTGGGCCCCCCGGCTCCCTCCTCCCACCCAGCACCGCTCACCCGGGTGACAGAGGGACACGGGCTGCTGGCACCCGGTAAATCACATGCATTAAACCTCTCCCTGCTTCCTCATGCAGGAGACGGAGCAATGTTGACATACAAATTCCCTTCTACAACCAAGGGCACCTTTTTTAAACTGCCTTCCTCTAAAACGAAATAATCTGCTCGGTAATAACCTTTCACTAAGAAATTCTCCTGCGTTTGTCACGACTGCACCAGGTGTAACCCGCTGCCGGCAGGGGCAGCAGGAGCACCCCCGGTCCTGTCCCCGCCGCCCCCACGCCAAGCACAGCTCCCGGAGCCCCCCCAGCGCTGGGGCCGTCACTCACCCAGCTGCAGCCAGAGGGGACACTCGGGTCCCATTCCCCGCCAGCGGCTGGCCAGGAGATTTGTAAGGGAGGCATTAATCTCCCTTTCATTTTTCACATGGACACTTGCGCATTGGAAGTTTAATCAAGGTTCCACCAACGGCTCCACCTGAACCCAAGGGACCCAAATCACTTGATCCACAGGCCCTTCATTACTGTGCTTCTGTCCCAGAGAAAGGAAAATCCCAGCAGCAGGCAGGTATGCCTCCCGTGGGAGAAGAGGGGAGGAAAGCTGCCATCCCTGCAACCCAACGGCACCATCTCTCCCACCTTCCCACGAGACTGGCACCGACACACTGCCGTGACCTTCCCAGAAGAACTTCCAAAAACGCCCAAAGAGGAGCTTTGGAAGAACAAAAAAAGTCACTTCCATTATTTCTTCAGCCAGAAGATCCCCTTCCTCAGATCCCGCTATGTCAGCAGTGCTCCAGCAGCTGCAGAGGCAAAAATCCCTCCTGGAAGCAAAGCACACGCCTCCCCCCGCTATTTTCTCTCATTTTGCCCCTTTTATCAGCCAAGCTGGAATGAAACGTGAAACCCCTGCTCAAATCCCGTTAGCTGCTATCTGGGTAACTCTGTCACCTTTATCTTCCTGGGGCTCTCCCGGGGTCCGTTTCAATTCCAAGCCACAGCTCAGGCTGACACAAGGTGCTGATTCTTAATTAGCAGCCGCTGACCTTGGCTTTGCTTGATTCTCTATCCTGTCACTTTCCCAACATACTAATTATCTCAGGAACACTGAGTTTTATAGCTTCTCTTAGCCAAGTGTTTGCTTTCCCCCCCCTTGTCAGCGGAGGACTGGCTGCCACGGGACGCGGGGCCAAGCTGTGATGCACAACCCAACGGCGAGCCAGGGCTGCCGAGCGGCCGAGACCCAGGGGCCGAGCTTTAGCCGGTGATAACGTGAATTTCGATGATTTTAGCTGATCTACAGAATTCACTAGAATTTCAACCAAGGTAAAATTCCAGTGTGGGACTCAACACAAAGCCAGAGAAGATCTCCCTGAAACCTCTGCTGCGGCCGTTATCCCCTGCGGAGCACTTGCAGCTCGATAGCTGGGAAAACAACCCCTTGTCTCCAAGGTGGAAAGGAAAGCTGCTGAAATCCCAAAGAGCTCCATTATGGCACAGTTCCCAAAGCTGGGGTGTAACGTGGCAGAATCCAGCCTTGTTACTGAGCAGGGGATGGAGGCGAGAGCAGGGTATCCAACAGCATTCCCTCCCCGGCAGGTCCAGCCTCCCGAGGCCGCAGGAGGCACCTGCCGGGCTGTATGAACCAGCCCTGGGATGCATCAGGGACCAAAACACCCACAGCCAATGTCCTTGAGCGACTTCCTCACTCAAGGGAAAGGAGCCTCGGCCGCGGGCCAGTTCCCATGACATCCCGCAATTTCTGTCCCAGGGCCATCTTCCAGATTTTGCCTTCCCTCCACACAAAAAAAGCCACTTCGGCTCCGGATCACACGTCTGGTATCTCTGCCTTAAGTACGCCAGCAGCCAGCACTCGGAAGACACAAATGGAATGCAAATACTTGTCGAATCCCTCCGGGGGCCTCACTCACCCACATACAAGGCTCTGAATAAAATGCAATAACTAAAGCCAATAAAACTCCCTGTTTCTGAGCAGCAGAGATCAGCAGGGGGTTGTTTTCAGTTAGGGCCCTTGGCAATGGAAGAAAATAAGATGCTTTATTTCATTACATCGGAGTCGAGAGGGGAAGGAAAAGGTCTACAGTAGAAATTAAGGGCTGTGGCAGCGTTCTTCAGGCTCGCTCCCGTGTTTATTTTAAGGGTATTTGCCTCAGACTGGACACAGCTGAACCTGCGCAACTTCAGTCACTGCACATACGCTGATAAAGAAGAGCAACTCATAAATAAATAAATTCAGAGCATGACAGCACAAGGCTGCACTGGTTTCCAGCACTTTTCAAATAAACCACGCATGAGCCCACAGCAGCCTGTGCTGCTCTAAGGCAGCTCCTCCAGAAACACAGGCAGGAGTGTGGCGGCCGGTGTGGCTGCCCGCAGCAGGGACAGTCCTCGGCAGCCCCGCAGGCAGCTCATCCCCCACATCCGCAGCATCCTCCAGGGGCCGTGCCGGGAGCTGGCAGCCCCCGGGTGTCACCCCAGCACCCGCCGTACCCGCGGGGCAGCGCCGGCCCCAGCCTGGGTTTGCTCCACACACCTCGCTCTGTCCCTCAAGTGTCTCCAGCCTGATTTACTTGTAGAGTAGTCTAAAAACATTTCTATTTCCCCTGGGTCTTGAATCCATTGAGCTTCAGACACTGCTCGCCATGCCCCACCTGGGTGAATTCATCCTCCTGTCTCAAACCACAATCAAACAGCATCTTCCTGCGGGTGAGGAAATGTCTCTTCACCCCTGCCTCGTCCCTCACACGTGTGGCAATTAAGGACATCTGACTAAACAAGTCATCTCGCAGCAGGACTGTCAGAGGATCCCCCAAACCTTTGCCTTGGGAAGCTGGAAGGAGAATATGGAAATAGGGGTGATGCCCTGGGAATGAGGACGCTGCAGCCCAGCGCCGCTCCATGCGATGCCCCCGCAGGTGGCCGCTCGGAGGCTGCTGCCCCGTGTCATCTGGCATCAGCATCAGCGCCCTACCCTGGGGGTGGCCCGAGACTGAAAAAGCTCAGTGAAAAGTGAAGTCCACCGAGGGAAAAACCAACACTCGCTCAAGAAAACAATCCTGCATTGCCCATGTCAATGGGGCCAAGGAAGCGGACTAATTGCAATGCTCAAACACAAAAAGTGGGAAAAAAAAGCTTCTTCATGGGGGACGAAGCTGGAGCAGAGAATACAGCTAATTCAGTCACGGCTCCGACCAGCAGCTGCCAGCCCGGCCTGCCCGGAGCACCCCCAGCCCCGCACAGCTTGAAACTCGCAGTGCTCGCAGTTGCCGTGCCGAGAAAGCCCAGCCCACCCTGCGAGGGGTCTGCCTGCATCAAGTGTCCCGGTCCCGAAGGGGGTCACGGTGCCAGGCCCTGTGCCCGGGGGGTGTCACTGGGCAGTGCCTGCCCCTCCAGCTCCTCAGCCCCAGCGGCCAAACGATGGAGCCAACAAGGAACACAGGACTGGCAGGACGGATCCTGTCCGTGCCCAGGAAGGATTCACCTCACTATCCCAGAGAAGGCCCTCCAGCCCCAGGGATGTGCCCACACACGTGGGGTGTCACCGAGCCGATGAGACCCGTGTCCCTGCAGATGCCGCTCGGGTCACGCTGGGCTGGAGCTGATTGTTCCCAATATCGTAACTGACTGATGGGCAGATTGACTTTGAAATAATAAGGTTCTCCACATCTCAAGCCTGATTAATAGGATTGACTTAACCTTAAGAGGATTGAATTGATAAAGGTAATAAGATTACTGCTTATTTCAAAGACTAGCCTAGAGTCCAGCTGGGCTTTTATGCAAAGGTGGAGAACACCAGGGGCTGGTAGGGCTGTGGGTTACAGGTGGAGGAGTGTCAGGACACAGCGACGTGTCAGCGCTGCAGTGGCGGAGAACCGCGGGGCCCGACGGTGCTGAGCCCTGCAAGGAGAACGGGGCAGCCACTGCGCCTGGGGCAGACTGTGCCAAAACAAGGATCCCAGCCCTCAACTCTTCACCACCACACGGTTCCTCTGAGGATCTGGGCTGGAAATCTCTCTGCCAGGAAATGCAGTGATGCTTGAAAGGCTCATCCTCGATGCTTTTGGCATTTTCTAATTCTCCTTGGGAAAAGGAGGTGCAGTGGCAATGCAAGGGTTAACGTACGGGCATCTCGGTCCATCACCTTGCTCAGGGCAATAAGAAAACCTGAGGGATGTAACACTAACAGAGTGAGCGACCACCACCTCCCCGTGGGGACAGCGGGGCAGGATCCCCACAGGAGGCTTGCAAACCCCACAACATCCCGACAGCCAGGAACAGCCATCCCTGCAGCTGCCGCTCACCCCTCTCCCTGTCCTTCCACCCAGCCCACCGCCGCGTCTAGAGAGGGGCGAAAGCGATGGGGGCGCTCATAAAACTGACTGAAAGCCTTATTAGCCCAACTATGGCTGCTACAGAATATTATCAGAGAGATAAACTCTTTGTGGGGGAAATGATACGGCTGCTGCCCGTCTCATCTGTCCTTCCTTCCCTGCCTCCGCAGCCCTCCCAGCGCAGGTAAGGGAGCGGTGCTCCCCAGAGGGACCGACCAAGCCCTGGTGCCACCAGCCTCCAAGCCCAGCCATGCCAGGCATCTCCTGGTCCCCTCCCCGAGCTGACCTGTCACTTTTAGGCAGCTCTGCACAACATTTGCAGGTTCTGACTTAAAACTGGCACTGCCAGCGCAGCTCTGCCCAAACACCCCGCACTGCCCAGGAGGGGGGATTCCAGCCGGCTCGCACGGGGGGAGTAAATACATCTGCTTAGATGAAGCAAATCCTTGCAGCATAAACACCGGCCCACATGTTTATCCTTCACTCTGTTCACAACATAATAAATATTTATTTCAAGTGAGCAGCTGGTTAGTTAGAGCTTTGTCTAATGCTGGGTTTGATCTACTGACCATTTGGACAAGAGAGGATTTTTTATGTATTTATGGTCATGAACTGAGCTCCAAAAGCTGTAAGACAGCCCTGCAACAAATCTAAGCATGGGAAATATTCTGGAAGCATCGAAAGCCCCAGTCTGGGTCGCTCTGGGAAGGATGCAGGCTGCCTGTCCGCCACCACATCACAGGGGCCACATCAAGCCATGCTAATGGCAGGGGTGAGCACTCCCAGCAACGCCAGGCACGGCAACAGAAATACCTTTAATTAGGACTATGTCTTTCGTCTGTGGGTTGCAAAACACATGAAAATAGTCAGGCACCTCTCCCCGCCCTTACAGGTAACATTTTACCAGTGGTCTCACTGGGAGGATGGAAGGACGTAACAATTCAAGGACAGACGCCGAGAGCCCGTGTCTCTGTGTTCACACACAAAACCACGTCCCTCCTACAGCACAGCGATGCCTCTTCCAGTCCATAAATAGAGACAGCGAAAAACCGCTTGGACTGAGAGCGCTGGTTTGGCGCTGGATGTTTGCCAGACTTTCCAATGGGCTGGGGCGGCTCCGGCAGCCAGGCTGTTTGCACTCTGAACTTTATCGGAGCGCCTTTCCCCCTTCTCTCCGCGTGTTTGCCTTGGCGGCTCAGGGGTTTCCAGGCGTGCCCTGATGCACACCAAGCCCTTGTGCAGCACTGCAGGGATGAAGCTTTTCCCTTTCCCAAACAGAGATCAAAGGAAGCGTGGACTGTGACTCCAGAGAGGACTCTCTGCTTTCATTCCCCACTTTTTAATCTATACGGCTATGAAGCCCAGGAAAAAGTAGATATTTAGGGAGAAAATTCAGCTATAGCCCTTGTCCCTCTTCTGCCTGCAGCCGTACGTGCTGTGCCTCTCCAGCAGGAGGGATTCGGGAAGTGCCACTGGGTTTTATCAGCTTCAGAGAAGGACACCAGGCTGGCGGGGGCAGCTCAATGCTGCGGCGGAGGCAAGTGGGGTGTCGGGGGGTAAGGATCGCCCTTCTGCCGTCTGCAGGGCTGCACGGGGACGCTGGTGGCCCTGGCTGTGGCCGGCGCGTGGCATCACCCGCGCAGCACCACGTCACACCCCTCCTGCACGGGAACCCCGCTGCGTGGCTCTGGGTGGACACATGTACCCAATCGGTCGTGCTTCATTAAGGGATTACACCATATTTACAGCAAATCGCTACAGGAAAACAGGGCCCAAGCAGCGCAAGAGCAATTAGCTGCTAACGAGTCTTCATAGATAATCTACCGGACACTTGTTTCTCACTCCAACTGTAATTGCTGCTTTAGCGTCAGCTACAGCAGCCAAGAGCCACAAAACCCCCTTTATCAGCAAAATAAATTAGCGGTTGCTGATTGCTATGTCTGCACTGCTCAGGGCAGGGGAGAGCTCTGGAGAGGTCATTGGAAAGGCTCTTGGCAAGGCGCAAGGACGGGGAACCCACCCCCGGCCCGGGGATGCTCCTGGGGGTCAGAGGAGGGCAGAGGCGAAGGGGGCCCTGCCCCACGGCCCCCGCACACCAGCGCCGGGAGCTGGGTGCTCATCGCTGCCCGACGCGGCCGAGGTCCTCCCGACACCTCCTACCATCTCATGCCTCACCCAGCAGCATGCCGGCTCCCCACGGGGACCTGTTCTCCTCCTCCCGGGCTCTGAACCCCACTTCACACCCCCCTGTGCCCTCCCCTGGGACGCGGGTGTTTTACCTTCCCGCTCAGTGTCGCCTCCGAACGAGCAGCGTTTGGTGCCGGGTGAGTCTGGGCTGAAGGAACTGTGTCCTTGGCACCAAAACCAGATGCGGTTCGGAGCCAGACCTGCCTCCTGGCGCGTTCCTTCCCCAACACACACAGCCACCTACAGAGCCACCTTGCCTTCAAACAACAGGAAAACGAAATAAACTGTCTCTCCTGCAGACTGGCTGGGGAGGAAAAGTAAGAGACTGTTGTTTCTGTGTTGGAACTCCAGGGAGATGCTCAGAGCTCTCCGAGGGGCAGGCGGGGCGATGCTCAGGAGAGGGAGCACATGGCAATCAGACTTTTGTAAGGAAAAGGACTCGTCCTGCCCCAGGGAGGGCAGGGACCGCAGCAGCAGCAGAGCCCCCGCGCAGCCCAGGACCCGCCTGCCCCTGCCCGCGGCTGCCTCCCCTCCCTGGGCCGGGGGCTCAGCCACAGGCTGCACCCACCCCACGCTACCAGGGGCCAGTGGGTGCCATCCTCTCCCGTTCGTTGGTTTTCTCCCTTTCTCCGCTTGTCCAGCTCCTCTGCAAAGGATGCACCAGCCCATTCCTATGCTCCAATTACTCCCGTTGCTCTGACAGCTCCCTAAACCCCGCGCTAATGCTGACGGCAGATGACAGGCAGGAAAAGCAGAAGCTCCATTTTAGGGGGGAATTCATCAAGCCTGTTTACTGTTTGCTATGTCCCCTGTGTAGAGCCTCTGGGATCTCCAGCATTGATGCGCACACATGCCCAGAAACACACTTGCTCTCTCCGGAGCCTCCTCCATACCGATGGGAAGAGGGAAAAGGCAGGAGCAGTGACAACAGCCCTCAGCCATGCCCGCCCCTGATCCATGGTGCTGAGATCAGGGTGACACCTGAAGGCTTCTGCACCAGAGCCATGTAAGCCATGGACAGGGTCTTCCATGGCAATGTCATTCCACAGGAGGCCTGGCGCTAGTGCCAGCAGAGCGGCCGGGAAGGGCCGCAGAGCCCCCGGCGCGCGGGGAGGACCGGCACAGCAGAAGGCAGGGCTCTGCCCGGAAACCATGCGCTGACGGCGCTGAGCCCCAGCACAAGGAGCAAGGACGGGGGCACCTACGACACCCTCCTCGTGTAACCACGGAGCGTTATTTCACATGTGAGAGCCAGAAGCCACTTCTGTGCCCACCGAGGGTAATGCAGCCAAGGGGACCGGGACTGCCATCCTTCCCTGCGCTCCTGGGGTCTGACATCGCCACCGGGATCAGGAAGGCTTTAACTGAGCTATTTTCTCTGCCTCTGCAGTAACAGGCCCACCGCCTCGCAATCCTCTCAGTGAGCTTTGCCTGCCTTGAACTAGATCAGGGGGCCAAGCCACTTCCCTGTTCGACAGATGGCAACTAAATCTAATCCACAAACCCCGCCAGGGTCCCGGCAGCAGCGGCAGCTGCGGAGGAAGCCGAGCCGTGCGACTGCCCCTCAGGTGAGAGCTCACGTCTCTGCAGCGCTGGAAAAGCTTTAGAAACCTTGCTCTTCCCTGCAGAGTTGAGGGAGATGTTAACAGAGAAAAATGCTGATGATTTAACTCCCGCAGTCCTGGCACTGCCCACCACGGCGACACGCCAGCTGGGGATGGATGCTGTGACTCCACGCTCCGTGTGCTGGGGACCTCAGCGCTTGGCTCCAGCAAGGGGGTGTCCAGCTCTGCTCACCCTGCCTGTACCCTCACTGTCCCCAACCAGGAATAAATCCCACTCTCCGGCTCCTCCTGCCCTGCTTCTCCCCCCAGACCCCGTGGGGGATTCCCAACCGTGAAGGATGTTCAAAGTGCTCCACAAAAACTGAACTTCCACCACTCCCAAGCTGGCTGGCACGAACCCCGCAATGAGCACTGTGCTGGGAGCACCCCCGGACCCCCGCACCGCCCCACACCTCCCCTCCAAGAGCATCATGCCAGACCCCACGGACTGAGCCCATCCAGAGACACGCGTGCTCGGAAATGCTGGAGGGGCTGTTCACCCCCACCATGCCCCCGCCGTGCCGGGTGCTCAGCGCAGCAGGACGGCGCCGGGAGGGAGCGGAGCCAGGACCCTGCTGGGTTCCCAGGGGAATGCCCAGCACACACAGGCTGCTTAGCTTACGCCAGCGCTGCTTACACTTCATCCCCGAAAACCGCCCGTTGCTTACTTTCGCATTGGTGCCTGTTTATGAAGTAGAGCCTGGCGCCCCAGCCTCCAGGAGTGAAAAATGACTCAGTCAGTATCTTGTGGTCCCAGCGACCTCTTCGCTAATTAAGCAATCCGCACTGCACATGCCACCAACTTGTTTCTAATTAAAAGCAACATGAGAGTGTACTAATGATGGCTAGGCCTTAAACCGACCCGATGCGGTGATTTCCTACGCAGGAGTCTGCTCCTGACGGACGCCGGTGGGGTGGTACGGGTGACGAAGGGTCTTACCTTGGCCTTGCCTGTACTCTGCAGGATGTGCACCAGCGCGGACGCCATCTCCTCTTTGTTCTTCACGCTCAGCGAGGGCTCCAGCACCGAGCACAGCACCATGTAATTGTTAGTGATGTACTCGGCAAACTCTTTGTACATCTCCATGGGAAGAATGCTCATACTCTGGTAGCGCGACTTGATGCGGATCATGGGCCCGGGGGATTTGCCCTTCCCGGGGTTGGGGCTGACCACGGGGTACCATTTCTCTACAAACTGCCGGCCCGTGACAGAGCTGACGGGGATGTTCACTTGTCCAATGAAATTGGTCTTGTCCTTCTTTTTCTTCTTGTCAGTCTCTTTGTATAAGTGCACCGTAATGTTTTTGAGCGATGGGAGGTTATTAAATTCAAAGTGCTCCCCCCAAAATACATTATCAGTTTTCAATTTACAGGTAGTTCGTGCATAAAGAACGTCATCCAGGCATAATTCACACAGGTACTTTTTCTTAGCTGGCAGGTCCTTGGCTTCAATAATCCATAACTTTAACATATTCTCTACCCTTCTGCTGTTGTCCTGAAAAAGAGATGCAAAGAAAAAAAGGTCAATAAAAACCCCAGAAAGCCAAGCACAACAAAACTGGAGATACGAGTTAATTATTTCGGATGTGCTAAATGAGCAGAGGCTTAATTACATTTTATTTTAAGGAAATACTGGCTCTCAGGAATGTGCATAATAACACTACTTATGTTAATTTTCCAAATATCACCACGCTCTCCATGTCTGTTGGTGCCAATTAATATAAAGAACAAGGAAGATAAAACCCCTCCAAATCATAAATGTCCCATTTCCCGTTCACTGCCAAGAGGGCCTCACAAGAAACCGAAAAAACCTCCTGGATCATCAATGGCTTTTGCTAAACAGGAGCCACGTTACAGGTATCTCATAACCACCTCCTTTTTCGGTAGAGCTGCTTTACAGCACACTGGAGCGCACGGTCTTTACTGCAACAGAGGAGCACTAAAGGGATCTGAACGCACACCCAGGGATCACCTCATCCATGGCTGGAACAAAACCACCTCTGTCAGAGAAAGAAGCATTTACAAATCTCATGATGTTTTAGGGCAGAAGTCCAGAGCACCCAACTAAAACATGGAGAGGAATTATGGGAGGGAGAGTGAGTCACAGAGGAGAATCATTACAACTCAGAAATAGAAATCTGGCTCGGGTATCTTTTAAACACTAACAGGGAAAAGGATACTGTGGATCTTTAAGAGCTCCCCAGTGATGCTGACCTCATCCTGGAAGAACATCCAGGGACGACTGTTGCAGGAGTGACCTGAAAGATAAAGTACTGGGAGCTGAACCACTGCTCAGGGTTCTGCAATAACCTGTTTTGTTTGGAAACCCCTCACTGAAACAGCACCCACGGCTTCCTCTGCTCAGCCCAGGAGCCTGGGCAGGAACCCTTCTGCTGGAAAGCCACAATGGGGTACTGTAGGTTCAGGAAGTACACGCAGGAACTACACGAGAACAGTGAATTCCTGACAGAAATACCAAGTCAGATACTGAGAGTTCATTGTCTGAGAACTCAACGAAGATGGAAAGTTAGCCCTCAGTTAATGGCATGTTTTGAGATGAGGGCACACCTCCAGATCAACTTCCACTGCACACTGCATCTCAAAGCCATTGTGATGTGCCCAGCCCCAACTCACATTCCCGAGACTTTTGTCCTTGTAAGTGTGACCACACGAACCTTAGGCAGCCCTTTTAGATCATTACTGCGGGCTGCTGCACTCCGAGAGCACCGCAGTCACTGAACTCCACCTGCAGGAACACGCTGCTGGAGGCAGAGGTCCACCTCTCCCCCTCATCGCTCCCGTTCTCATACTGAAGGAAATCTTTTATAGTGACAGTTGGCACTGCGCTGGGAGCAGTGAACTCCGACATGGAGGGCTCCTTTAGCAACGCACCGTGCCTGGCCCTAACTCGTATGCACAGTTACGCTGCTCTGATGCCAGGAATGAATTCACAGCATCCCATCATTTGTGTCTTCGCTGATCAGCAGAAAAAGACTTGTTGATTGAGCTCATCAGTTGTGAAATCCTGCAGCTGATTAGTCCTGATCAATCTGTGCTAGCTAACTCCAGTGCAGAGAGGGAGAAGCAGCTGTAGATTGTACTTTAGGATGTACTTAGTCTTAGTGGGCCACGAAACCACATATTGAGTGTCCTGGTGTTCTAGTGAAGAAAGGACTAGTTTCTGTAGATCCCGGAGGGGATGGCTTCAACACCTCAACTGACTATGGAAGCAGCAACCAGCTGCGATGGGCATCTGAGTTCCTCCATCACTGAAGCAGACGCTGCAAGCACTACCAGAGTCAGGAAGTGCGATACGTCAACTCTTTGGACTATTCAGTCTTGTAACTTTGCTGGCAGCTACCCGAGACCTGTCCCAAGTGCTTTTGGGAGGTGGAAAGTCCTACGTAAGTGGCAAATATCATCAGTAACAGAGAAAGACCGAAGATTCTTCAGGTCTGATCAATTCTTAGCAAGAGCTGAAGCAGCATGTGCTGAGAAAAGAGGGGAAGAAAGAATTGGCACTTGCCTGTAAATATAATTGTGGAAGAAAGCAATATGGAAAAAGGCTGACCCACAGTTACACTTACTCACTAAAATGACAATACGTCCCCTGCTGATACCATGCACTGGGCTATAAAATGTAATAACGAGGAACTGAACTATAACAGAGGCAATTCCTCAAAGCCACTACCTTATTTGGGTGCACGGCACGCCGCAGGTTTTCCATCCATTTATCTCGCTCTGCTGCAGAACGACACGAGAAGCACTTACTTCCTGATGAAGTCGTCACCTACAGGGAAAGGAACAGGATTATGTCTTGACCAGCACACTGCAGACTGTGATCTGGGGGGAGAGGGGGAGTTAGGAAAGATGCTAGTGGATTTTTATTCTTTTTTAAGTAAACAGCTTTACCCAAGCATGAAGCAGCAGCCCCTAAGGCTAGCGGAAAAACAGGGCAACTCTGTATGTCACAGAAATAATCATGGAAGCAAATTCCAATTACTTCTCTTCTTCCACACCAGAAAACACTAGATAATGGGCCCCATGCATGCAACGCTTTAAACCACCAAGTTCCACAACCGAGAGAGCACAAATCCTTAGATGAACTGAAGATAAATTGCAACCGCTTGGCATTCCTCCAGAATTAGCCCAAAGCCTGTGATAGTAACAACCCATTCCTTGTTTTCAGCAGAATGTCAGGCTTGGAAAGGCCATCCATGGGGATGAGTACATACACCCTGCTCCTGGCAGCAGCAGCAGGAGGAGCAGAGAGCCCGGCCAGAGGCACCCCGGGGCTCACAGCACCTTGTCCCCAGCTGGGAGGACCAGGCTGGGTCTCCTGGACCTGGAGATGGCTGGTGACGTGCTGCTGAGCACTCCTCTCGCCTCTCACACTTCCAGTATCACTCCAAGGGATCTTTCTGCAGTATTTGCGCGGCTTTCTCTGGCCATCAGGATTTCATAGCCAGGTTTTGAAGCAGCACGCTCGCAGCAGTGACATTTCCAGTGGTGCAAACACCCCTCATTCCTTATCACATCCCTGCGACCACATGGAAACTCAACCCTGCCGAGGGCCCACTGAAGCAACCACTGCCCGGCAGCCCCAGGATGAGAGGCACCAAACACTTCCTACCCACCACACCAAGCTTCCCTGGCATCAGTTACTGAGCCAAGGTCTAAAAGGCCAATAGTTCTCTGCATCTTCGCACACACGTGTATTCCTCAGGCTGCCATCTCTTCCCGGCCCTGCTGGCGAGCCAACAGCCCACGACCGCGGTCCCAGAGCTCTGCACTGCCCATAGAGCCCTCTGCTCTGCCCTGCTGTGTAATCGCTGCTTTTGGTCATGCCCAGTAACATTCTTTACGTACATCTCTGCCTGCAGGCCAAACGGACCTGGCTAGTATTTTAAGTAACTCCCCTTCAAGCTTCGTTTCTGCCAATCTCAAGCTGCAGAATTATTTCCGAGTACTTTATCATCTCACAGTGTTTGTGTTTACACACTGCACACTGGCTTATCTGCTTCTGGGAGACACAATCTCCTTTAATTTCATGTATCTCCCAGAAGCCTAACCTGTTCTTACAGCAGAGCCGGCACTTGCTAAGATCTGTCATTAGCCAACCTCAGTGATGAGCTGAACACATGCCCTCCTTTGAACACAGGCATCTGCTAACCAGGACAAAATGAGAAGAGGCCTATCCTGTTGACACAGCAAATGCAAGAAATCTTCCAACCCTTCATATCCCAGAAGCTCTCTCCTTCAGACGGACACTCCTCCCTCTCCTTAGGTGCTTTCATCCTCTGTCCTATACAACCATACATTCTTCTGAGCACAAGTTATCTTCTATTTCCAAGAAAAGATGACTCCGTATTAGTAGGCACAGCAGTACGATCTTTTCAGCATCCTTTCACGCTTCAGTGTATTTCCAGCTTCTCCAAAGTTTCCCATTACAAATCCAGCCTGCTTCACCTCCTCTTTGCTGCTGCAGGTGCTCACGTGAATCTCCGTCCCTGAACCTTCACAGACACAAGAGCTGTATCACTTGCAAGACTGCATCCATGGTGTGTCATCCCTGGCCTTGCTCTGCCGGAGGGTACGGCAGTTCTGCATCTAGATCCTTTTCTCAGTAGAAGTTCCTGCAACAGCATCCAAGCCGGGCACAGCGATACACCTGACTGAGAATGGCACCTAAAGCAAAGCAACGCGCGGCTGCATTACTGTCGACGTGGTGCTATACCGCCCTCACACTGGATTACAAACATAGCAAGCCCAGAAGTACCACTGAGCAACAGTTTTTGGGAACAGAACTTACAGGGAAGTAACAGGGAAGATGCCCAGCAAACGAGCATTGCTCCAGGCAGCCCCCTGGTTGCTCGATCGATGTGGATTTCTAAGGCTTCAAAACCTTTCTTCAGATAAGAACCTAACAGTTCAGAATGTGAGCCCTGTCCTATTTGGTCCATCTAATTCAGCTGCAAAAGACCCAAAATAATCCACGGCCAGGTTTCTGTACCCCACAGTGGGAAAAGCCCTCCCACTGACATCCTGACTAAGGTCCACAAAATTCAGTCCCCACCCATTGCTCAGAAATCAGTTAGTGAAGCTGGAATAGGTCAAATACACCTTTCAGTAAACTACACCCTTAGTCCACTGCCTCAAGGGCCATTTCTCACCGAGCTTTTTGGTCAGCTCTTTTGTTTTGATGGGAGTTTGGTGTACAAATGCACTTGAAAACAAACATTCTCAGATCTAGAGAATTTAATAGGAACTTGGAAGCTCTTCCATAAAAGAGAATTACGACTTCTTTGATGGCTGTTGAAAGATGCTCTCTTAAAGACAAGCTCTCCTTGGTGATACACACGGATCCCACAGCTGCCTAGAGGATTCATACCTAAATAAATAAACATGCAATTTAGCTGTCCTTCTATTGAGTCTGTTAATTAAATGTCAGGTTTTTTACCAGATACCCGTTAGGATGAATATCTAATATATTTTCTTGCCACACTTATGTCAACATATTACCATTGAGTTATCATGGTAAAATTTATGACTCAATTCCAAAACAATTACTGATGAACTAATCACTCAAAACTTAAAAAAACTGTAACTGTCACACTAAGGGAGAGAAGGGGGAACTCCTCAAGTGTCAGATACGAAGCCCTCTTGATCTGATGGGAGTTGAAGGTCATATTTACCGTGTGTGACCAAAAATGTAATTTTACCCAGATCTGCAGTAACATCCCAGCTTTGAGCTCTGACCTAAACATCATATGGCATTAATGATCTTCATGAGATATTAATTATCTTGATAAAGAGAGTACTCCAGTCTCATCAAGATTTTGAATATGCTAGAATACTATTAATGTACAGGATAAACTCAATTAATAAAACTCATTAATTTCTAAAATGTTACTTATTCACATTCATTATCTACAGTCCTTGGATGGGTGAGCCCTTAAGCCAGATAAAATCCTATCATTTTAGGAATGTCTTAGGTACAGGATGGGTTCCTCAAAGCGCACTGGAAGGAATCCCACTGGAGTAACAACAGAAGATGATAACTGAGTTGCTGAAGCTGCTTCACTCCACGTGTTCTGAAGATTTCAGGAGGAAAAGCGAGGGCAAAGGCTGGTAAAAACCACCATACCCAAGGGCAGAAGGGCAAACCAGCGCCGCCGGGGCCAGCCCCGCGTCTGAAGGGCCACGCCAGAAACGGCGAACATTTGCACAGCTGGACTAAATTTAGAGGAGCTAAATTTAGCTGCACTAAATTCTCCCTCGCTCAGGCAAGGCCGGGATGAGGCAACACATTGTACTGGAGCAATGACAGTTTTTCTTTCCCCTGCTCCGCGTCCCCCAGCAACATCCTGCGATGGCCCAGACACGAGCTGCGCCATGGGGTGAGACCCCGTGCCGCCAAGACAGACACAGAATCCTTCTGTCCCAGCTGCCCCCGGCACCAGGACCCCATGAACAGCAGAGCCAGCAACAGTCTGGGCTCCCAGTCTCCTTTACTGGGCTAAGATGCCCACTGCACATCGAGCACATGCAGCGGCGCTAGATGGTTATGCTGACGGGGAGGTCTGACAAGGAGAAAGAAGATGACGTTGAGTAACTTTTTTAAAAAAAATCAATGAAGGAAACAGGTAAATACTGACTGCCAAGTACTCAGCAAGTCAGAAAAAAAATCAAGTTTTGTAGAATTAAATAAGCAGAGAAAGCCAAACACAGAATTTGAAAAAGCGCTGCGCTACTGCTGGCTCCCCTCACCCCGGCAGAGCCCGGCGAGGGGAGCGGGGCTGAGCGGCCGCTGCGGCACGTCTCACTGCAGGTCCGTCGAGCTGAAGGAGAGAAACAATGGCACCGTCCCTTCCTACAGCCAGCTCCCTCCAAACCAGCCTCTTGGGTTTTTTCCACTGCAGATGGCTTTGGCACCTCTTGCTTTTGTCTCCGTTTGGGTGCGCTGCCAGTTCTCTCCCTGAACCTGCCCTCTTCGGCGCGACTCCATCTGCAGCCACGTCAAATCTTGTCGTCTTGTCCTCCGAGGCGCCAGGCGGGTGCTGCAGCGTGGGGGAGGAGGACCTGCAGCACGCCGTGCCTCGCACCGCCTGCGCCGGGCAGCCGGGACCACAACAGCTCCTGGGCAAGCGGCTGCGGGCCGCTGTGGGTGAGGGACCCCGCAGAGCACGCGGAGCCAGCCCGGCCAACCCAGCTCCAACATCCCAACCGAGAGCAGAGAGGCACCAGCTGGTGATGGACGCAGCCCCCACGCGCTGCCCGACCAGCCCACCGCGGGGAGAAGGTACCCCAGAACTGTGTGAGGCCGGCACTGCCCAACAACAGCAACACTTCGCTTCTCCATTTGAGACAGCAAACTTGGCCATTCCTGACAGATCTCCTTTGAGAACAGACCCACAACAGCTTCAAAGTGCAGGGACAAGGCACCGCTACCAACCCCCAGCACCTTCGCAATCCACTGTGCAGAAGATGTCCTGGTTTCCCTTGTCTCCATGACTCCGGCAGTAACTTCTCACTTGACATTTCTTACTCCAGGGCTCCTTTTCCAGGACATCAGCTGAGCTTCTCACCCTTCGCTGTTCCCACAGACAGCAGTGCCGTGGCTCTTGGCCAACGCCTTTCCCAGTTCCAGGCCAGAGGAACCACAACAGGTTTTACCGCTCTTCGCTGAGCCTCCACCAAAAGGCAGCAGCAGTCTTTGCCAAGTCTTGCCTCTACTTTCGGATAAAGCAACACTGCGGGACTCAGGATCACGCGCCACACACAGGACCCTCAGGACACAGTAATAACTGAGCACAAAGCCCAGGCTGGTCCCCGAGCCCAGGGGACACGCTGACCCCTCGCCTCGGCCAGCCGTACGGGCGCGCGCGGCCAACTGTGCTCCCTGCCTGCCACCCGGGGACCGAGACCTGCCAACTCACTCCAGTGCTGACCTCGCTCCGAATTTGGAAGAGGCTCTCTGGAGACACAAGACCAACGCGTTAACACAATACGCCGTTAAGCTCTCACCTCAGCCCTTCCCGCTGGAGCTCACTGATGAGTAACCGTCGGCTACAGATCAATGTCCCTTTTGTTTTCTGGCATTCTTCCTTTCCTCTGTGGGATTCGCAGATCAGCAATTAACGTGCTCTTTTTTCCTGTATGGTTCTTCTTTATCCAACTCACTTAAAAATAAAACTTTCTTCCTCCTTACAAGTGCGTGACTTGTGTAATTTCCCTCTCAGTCAACTTTCTACAAGTACTGTTCATATCCCTTCCTCTCTCTTGTGCGCTGAACAGAATTGGTAAACAACTCTTATATTATGGATGTCACATCTATTTTCCATCTAGCTTCATTTTATCTTTCTTGAGTGGAATGTAATAGAGGCCATATAATTTACAAAACTGTTCTCCTCCTGACCTGCCGCACTTGCTCAATTCTGCAGAGAATGAACAGCACTGGAAAATGTATACCTCAGCCCACTCCGGAGTTTATGTTTGGGGCTATTTTTTGTAAGACTGTTTTTGTGTTACCACCTTGTATTTTAAGAAACGCATCTTTTAACTCACTTCTTTCCAAGTGTGCTAATTTCAGTAAAGAAACAAAATCTTCATCTCTCCAGTCTGACTCCTCCCGGGCACTGCCAAGGCTGCCTTCACCTACCGCTGCCCACCCAAGAAGAGCCTGCAGTCCCATCACGCGCCCACAGAACGATCCCACCATGGAGATACAGGCTGTCTGCTCTTCTGGGTCCAAGTACAAACAGGTAACCTTCTCCTCACAGAAACACAAGTATCGACCACTGTAAGAAAACCATTTCCTAGTTCTATATCCAGCCACTGCCATAAGCAATAATACTTTGCCATCCATGAGGCAGGATAAATTATTCCCAAGACATACTACATCAAATTATCCAACTACAGACTGGTTTGTACGTGTCCTACCACCTCCCGCTAGTACAGACCCAACCACATGCCATAACAGGTGTTAAAAAAAACTGAAATACTCACAGATTTTTCTATTTACTCAAGCAGTGAAGCTTCAGTTTTCTAGACAAAGTCCTCAACACTCCCACTGACAGCAGTAGGCTATCTTTGTGACCACGTGTAACGTCTTTGTCAACACTGAGTAGGGATTAGCACTTTCCGCTATCTGTATGAACATAAACTACGAATGCGTGCTCTGCTAACACGCAGCCTGAAGCAGTTCAGCGCCTTTGCCTGCAGCACGCTCTGCTGCCACGACGGTTAGACGGCGAGGAGCTCACTGCTCTCGTGGGTAGGATCCTCCTCGGGAAGGTGGGAGTAATTTTCCGCTTATGACACGGTCTCTGTGTAGCAATTCAGAGCAGAAATGTTTTATAGAAGAGAAAGCCCGTGATGTGAGCCCTCACCTGGCTCCCTAGCCGGCCCCGCCACGGACAGGAGGGCTCCTTACCTCAAAGCAATAGTCTTGTCCCAGGATGCTGCTGTGGACTGGCTTGATGACCACTTCTTCCTCCATGCTGAGATCCAGAGCCTCGACAGCACTACTGGGACTGAGCAAAGACTCGTGGGAGCGCGATTCTTTCAGCCTCGGCATTAGATGGGATCTAGAGGAAAAACGAAATGGTATCAGTGGATGCTTTCCTTCCCAGAGAAATTATTTAGTCCATCTGTTAGCAACAACTGCAGAATATTCCTGGGAAGTTTTTGCCATGAGATAACCAAGGGCCCAAGAATAGCAGGGACTGTTATATTGTCCCATCGATAATCCATTGAGCAGGTTCTATTACAGGCTTTATGTTCAGTAAAAATGTTTTTTCCCAAACTCCGATGGAGTCAGGACGACACTATTAGAGCTTTGCGGACTGCGGGCCCCTGCGCGGCTGAGTGTGTCCGTAAATGGCCCCCAAATCTCCTGTGTGGGACTCTCCCAGTGCCCTGCAGCAGGGGTGGATGAGGGAGGACGGGTGCCCCAGCACCAACCACCGTGCGCGTCGGTTCTGGAGCCGGGTCTGCAGCACCCAGTGCCAGTACAGAGGCCCCGGAGATGCTGGGGGGGCTGGAGCCCCTCTGCTGTGGGGACAGGCTGAGAGAGCTGGGGGGGGTCAGCCTGGAGAAGAGAAGGCTCAAGGGAGACCTTGGAGCCCCTTCCAGTCCCTCAAGGGGCTCCAGGAAAGCTGGAGAAGGACTCTGGAGCAGGGAGGGGAGCCATGGGACAAGGGGGAACAGTTTTAAACTGAAAGAGGGGAGATTTAGATGACATATTAGAAAGAAATCCTTTGCTGTGAGGGGGGTGAGCCCCTGGCCCAGGTTGCCCAGAGAAGCTGTGGCTGCCCCATCCCTGGAGGGGTTCAAGGCCAGGTTGGACGGGGCTTGGAGCAACCTGTTTTAGTGTCCAAGGGACAGGGTGGCACTGGATGATCTTTAAGGTCCTTTCCAACCCAAACCATTCCATGGTTCTATGACTGGGTGCGCGTGAGTGTGGGAGATCCCACTGGCATCCCACTTCATTCCATGCTGTTTTGCAGCACCCAGTCCCTACTGACAGAAGGGAGTTACCTGCAAATGGGGAGGAATTAATGACACATCCCTCCAAAACCCCAGCCCTTTGTCCGCTTGGTGCACCCAGAGCGTGCCCGGGGAGTAGGTGGCACTGCCGGGGCAGATGCCGTCCCCGGGCATAGGTACCTTCTCTCCACCAAAACGCGCACAGCTGGATCACAGCTGCGCCAGTGCCTGGGTCCGCACTCTGCAACCAGTAACCCGAGGGCTCGTGTGCTCTCTCCAGTTGTTACACACATCCCCGGGACGGGGACAGGGTGGAAAATAAGGCCATGATAGCCCTATCGATTGATCTAAATGCTCTGGAGTCCCACTGGCAGCATTTAGCAGCAGGGAGCCCACAGACAGCAAGCAGCACACCATTTTCCAGACAGCCAATACAATCAATGGTGCTGTAACTCTTAAAGCAAAACCAGAGAGCTCGAGAGGAAAAAAACCAACAACAAAAAAAAAAGAAGATAGCTAGGTACACACAGGGAAAACAGAGCAAAACCATAAAGTGGCAAGGGAAAAAATAACTTGAGAGCAAAGGGAGCAGTTGCCTTCTCTATAGCCTGCACATAGTAAAATGTTCCCAAGCCAGCCAGCTCTGATCCTGGTAACTCTGACCCTTAAAACCTCTGGCAGGCACTTTAGGGTCTTCCAGAGAGACCACATGTCCCTCTGTCCACAAAGAGAGTATGACGCCTTCTTCAGAGGCATGGCAGGACAGAATTAAGGGGACTTTGAGATATTCTCAGCATGGTCTTTCATAAGCGAAACAACAATGCCCCTAGTATACTCTCGGATTGCTTTGCCTGTGTGTGTTGAGTTTTGTCGCTCTCTAGAATAAAGCTGACCAAAACACTGAGAAATGTCAATAGCACATGCAAAATTCATCGCTTCCAGTGAATCACACGCCAAGCTGAATCTAGGGAACAGCCAACAGAGACTCTGAGATAAACAAACAGGTGCTTCTCTAGATTTGCCATTAAGGTTCACGCCATGGAAGCCCCAGGTGATAAGGCATCAGCCAGCAGCTGCGTTCTCCAGCTGAGCATGGAAAACGGGCAGCTCTGAACGCTGGAGGCCACCCTCTTCCCCAGCCTGGGGACACGCTGCCCGAGGGCGCAGGGACAGCCCGGCCTCCGGACACCTCCCTGCATCCACCCGGGCCACAGCCAGGACCAGCTCCAGCGGAACCGGCTCCGGTCTGCAGAAAAAGAGGTGGCGACACCACAATGTCTCTCTCGGGGGACAACCAGCTGCCCTCAGATGTTAAAAGCCCTGGGCTGGCACAGGCGCGGTGGCTTTGAAGCACAAGGCTCTCCATCCCATTAGCGATTCTCAAAACTGCCCACTCACCCCATATCTCTATGGTGAATAAATCGATCTTTTAGGAACTGAGCAGAGTCGTTTCCCAGTACTTTCTGGCAATTTTACACTATTTTCACAGAAAAGGGTCCATATCCTTTTCCTCTGAATGATACTGTAAATTAACTCTAATACAGGCAGGCAGATCAAGTTACCTCTGGATGCTGAGCGCAGAACTAATATCCAGCAGCTCAGGAACTGACAATACCGACTGCTCACCAAGCCCCGATAAGCCCAGAATCAAGGCATTTATGGCAAATCTTATTTCCATATTTTACAGATGAAATGAGAAAAGGTAAGTAACCAAGCTGAGGCTTGCATTCGCGTTTGGACAAATATAAATATTGATAAAGCAAACCCACAGCTCAGGAACTACATACCGCAATGCACACATGCACGTCACCGAGCGGGACTGCTTCGTGCTGGCCTAAGAACTTTTGTTAAAACAAAACAAGTCTATTTTTCATCTAAAACTACTGCAGCTGCAAGGCCACGGGTGGGAGTGCAGATGTGCAATATGAAGAATGACCAAGGGGGAGTTTCTCGGGACATGTTATGTTCTCACCAGATTCAGCCAATGAGTATTTATATCCCTCCGTACTCTGCCGTATACCTCTGGGAACCCTAAAATTAACTGGACTTTTCCCGGGCAGGAGGTTATTTCCCAGGTTCTTGCCCTGGCAGAACCCGCTCCGGCGGCGGCGGCGACTCCTGCGCAGCCGATCGGATCCAGCCCGGGTCAGAGGCAGCACCATTTCTCACCAGATGCTGCACCATACGGAGGGAACGCTCCAGGTCTCAAACCAGCCCTAAAAGGCCCTGCATCTGTCTGTGCATCAGGAACTAAGCAGGGAGATGTCCTTAATTACAGACTCCGGTTTGAAATCGCAGTGGAAGGGATGAGGGATCTCTCTGACAGAGGCAGCCCGGCAGAGCAGGCTGAGCGCTGCCCGGGCCAGCCTCCTCGCAGAGCCGCTGGCCCCATCCCCTCCCCAGCACCCCAGAGCTAGCCCTGAAGCTATGGCACTTAGCCCGCAGCAATACGGCACGGTCCAGGGGGCTGCAAATGGTCTCCGGGGTGTGAGGGGGGCTATCCACCACCAGTCTTCAAAGGACACATGGTCCTTTCATTTTAATACCCTGTTCCAGAGGAGAGAGCATTTCTCGTGTCCTTTGGTAAGTACCATGACATTTGCGGCCGGAGTCCATTTACTGGAAGATGTTTGTGAGTCCCTGTCGCAGCTCCCATAGACCTCCCTTTGTATTCAGAGGAAGAAAAGGGTCCTGCTAAGGCCACAAGCTGCTTCCCTGACGTGGAGGGCGAGGGCACCCTTCATACCAAAAGGACAGCTCAGCCTTCCCCCAGTTTGGGCAGGAAAAACATAAACCTGCCATGTGTGTGTCACAGTGAAGCCCCTGGAGCGATAACGTCTCTGTCCTGTACTGCATCAGGCCATAAAGGACCTGGAGGGCTTCGTCCAAAGACAATTCACTGGGTGAGGGCAGGCAGGTGCTAAAAACCCCCACAACAAATCCTCTTGCTGATGGAGGAGCGCAGAAATATCAAGCACGCAACATAAGGGCTGGACTCAGCCCGAAACGGGGCACCGGGGCAGTGGTGCTGGTGTCCCAGCTGCCGGGGGGACTCGTCTCCGTCCCCTCCAGCTCCACTCCCAGATTCACCACCTGCAGCCGGGATCTCCCATGGGGAGCCAGGCACGTTTCTAACAAGAGACCCCAACAATCCGGCGGCCCCGAAGGAGTGTAACGATGGATCACCGTCCCCATGGCAGCAGCAGCCCCATCAGCAGGAGATGGACCCTCCTCGGCTCCGCCTGCTCCCGCCCCGCGAGGGCAGAGAGCAGCGTCCGTGGGGACAGAGACACCAGCGTCCCTGTCAACTCGCACTCTTCCTTGGCCACCCAACATCCGAACAGGCAAACTCACCTGGAAAACCATTCCCTCATTGCGTACGTACGCTTCCCAGATGACTGAGGTCCTTTGTTCAAATTCACCTCTCTGCCACCCCTTCTCAAACCGCTGCCTGTGGGGCCATGCCATCTCCTGCTGTAATAACTCCCTGGGTATTCCAGGGCCCGGCCTGCCCCACGTGAGCTCATCAAATTCAGCTCCTGCACCTCTGTTTAAATATGGTGGGAACGGCCAGCTTCCCACAGACATCTCACAGCAGGAAACCCGCCTTCCAAACAGCACGTTCAGTTCCTTTTGCCATGGGCCTTATTTTAATCCCTTCCTACTTGCTAAAGTTCGGTTGAAATGAAGGGGGGGGGGGCGGAAATCTCATAAAAGACCACATTAGTTCTAAAGAGAAATAACATTACCGCTACCAGCACTGACCTGGAGAGTCCTACAGAGAGGCAGCCAGTCTCTGGTTATTAAAGGAAGGGGTTTACTGCCCAAGAGCAACGAGAGAGGATTGTTGTTCTAAATAATAAAAGTCATAAAACATTACCACGTGAAGGGATGCAATCCTCCTCCGCCTGCTTCCTCCAGAGGCAGCCAGAGAGAATTAGGGATGTCAGGTATGACTGGGCTGTGGCAGCGCGCCTAACCTGACCAGGAGCTCGCAGACTGCAGCGAAGACTTGGTGGACTGAGAGCGAGAAGCACGGAGGGACAATCCTTCCTCTCATCCCGAAACTTCAGGGCTGGGTTTTGAGCAGGGGAGGCAGCACCCATCCATCAGCAGCAGCGGCACCGCGCACACAGCAGCTCCGCAGAGGGACGGGAGGGACTGACGAGCTCTTGCAAGAACAAAGATACTCTGCCCCGGCTACAAGGAAGGAAAAAATCCAGGGCCTGTGTCCACCGAATTATTCTGGAACAGGTCTTGCTGTTAAACTCATACACTCGTATTCCAGAACTGCTTTCCCATGGGGAGGAGCCCTCAAAGGGGCAACCCCATCGGCTTTCATTTCAGAACCTCACCTGCCTGAAACCGCCCAGCTGCTGCTTCTGGGCTTTTATGATGAAAATTTTCCTGATATTTTTGAGAGACGGAAACAAGCAGAGCACCTGGCGGGGTAGCTGCAGAGGGATGGAGCAGACACAAAACGTTAACACTGAAACACGGGGAAAAAAACCATAAAGAGCCTTTCTTAAATCTCTACTGCTCCACTCTGAGAGCACAAGCAGATTGGGGAATTCTGAAGGAAGCCTGGGCACTAAGCTGGAGATGTCCCATCGATACCAGCTGCAGAGTCGGCCTTTGCAACCTGAATGCCTCCCCACCGTCAGAGGGATCTGATCTCCTAAATTACAGGTTTGACTCTGCGACATGTCTCCTGGCCAGGAAACATTCCCCGCACACAGCTTTTCAAGGAATGACAGCTCCTTTCTCTGACCAGCCGGGACGAGGGTCTTCAGGGCAGCCCTCACCGAGCACACGTCTGCTGCAGGGGGTCCTGCACGCCCAAACGCGGCGGGACAGGCCGTGGGATCCACATGCAGCACAGACAGAATTTAAATCTGTCTCCAGCCCGGGGATTAGGTTTTGTTATGACTGAGAACAAAGTGGACAACTCCACCAAATTGATTTGCAACATCAGACGGGAGAAGGATTTTAGCGGTGGCAGATGGGAGTAAATCACAGGCCATCTTCTGCCTGCCTCACCGGGGGCAGCAGAACCGGGTGCCAGGGAGCTCTGCCGGGCGCAGGCTGTCCCACCGGAGCCTCCCTGATGCTGGTCACCAACTGGGACCACCAAACTGGTCCGATGGCTGCATTTCATCCCACGGTAGATGCAAACCAGGCTCTCCTGCACAGCAGCTCTCCCCGAGCCCTCGTCAGCATCGCCTGCGTGACCCTCCCCTGCCTGGCGCTGACTTCCCACGGAGCTCCTGACCACTGCTGGGCCTTCTCATCCATTCCTCCCCACTGCCTCATCCTGCTCCAATTCAACAAATAAATACGAAAGTGATGTTATGGAAATAAGCATGAATGGTGCAAGAGAACTTGCAATCTCCCAAAAGATGACAGAATGTTTTCTTTCCCATAGGAGAGGATGCGTGCATGAAGTCTCAGCACATCCTTCTCCACATTCTGCCAACCTCAACTTTCTCCGGCAGGTTCCCGACCGCCAGCTGCTGGTCTCTGCCCTGGCAGCGCACGGTGGGCTGGAGGGAAGGTGGATGCTCTGCAGCCTTTGGGGCTCTCTGGGCAGCAGGGTGCTGGGAAAACACCCCTCGGCACGCTCCCGATGGAAAACTGGTGTCACACATTACCCTAATGCAACACCTTCGTTGAGCAACACAAAGGACATGTAATTAAAGTTATTAATGCCTGCCCTGTTTTTTAGACTGTTCTCAGTTTTAACCAGCAGCAGAATTAATTACATTCAAAACGACTTTGTCAGCTCATACCACATTCCAAATGTTGTTTTTGCCAGAGCCAACCTGAAGGATGGTTTTAACCCGTGACATTCACCTGGGCGCAGATGTTTAACAAGGTGCCGCTGCAAAGTTTGTCAGTGGCCACCCGCAGGTCCAGCGCCGTGCAACCAGCGAGGACCGGAGCGCATCAGTAGCGTGCAAGGTGAGAGACACCGCGAAGGTGGGCAGAACGCCTCGAGAGCAAGAAACAAAAGGGGACCAGAAGTATTGCTTGAGTTTCAATAATTAAAAATGTTTTAAAGAAGCTAAGGAGGTAACGCCTCCCTCTTTCCCAAGAGCAGAGTGGCACCATCTTGCTTTTAACAGGAACGGACGCTTCATTTAAAAAAAAACCCAACCTTTCCTTATCACATCAGGCTGGACCAGCACACGCCGAGAGCCCTGTCTGCGCACATCTGACGCAGGCAGAGACCCACCGAACGGCCCCGAGAACGAGTCGTCCCCACAGCCCCCGTCTGGAGCCCCGAAACCCCCCCGGGGACCCTCCAAGGAGCCCCAACCAAGAGCCGGGCGGCTGCGGCGGGGGCTGCCCCGACCCCCGGTGCCGGCCACCCCCGCGGGCGGCACGGCCGGGACACCGGGGGCTGCTCCCCCGACCTGCCGGAGCCTCCCAAGCTTCCGCCGTGGGAGGAGGGTGGGGGTAAAGGTTTTGAATTTTATCCCTGATATTTTGCTTAACGTAAGGCTGGAGGCGGAACGCGGGCAGGAAAGAGCCAGCGAGGCCGGCTCTCTCCTCCCGGATTATCCCTCGGGAAGCCCAAGTCGCCAGCCCGGTCCCCGGCCGCGGCCTTGCCCGCGCAGCCCGGCCACGGGCGGCCGCCCGCCGGCACAGC